>VZTJ01001498.1:207202-300517 GCA_013397795.1 Orthonyx spaldingii | reverse complement strand
CAGAAGTCCTGAGCTCCTGCAAACTAGTGTGCAAACTCAGGTCAGTGAGGAACCACCATTGATGAATCTGTATTATATACATTTCATGAGCTACTTTGTGCTCTGTTTTGTCATGTTTTTAAAAAACAAACAGACAAACAAACTTCTACCAGATAGATCCTGCCATGATATGTGAAGGCACTTCCATATTTTTGTCTTTGCTGCCTCAGTCACCACAATGTGCATTTGAATGGGTCAGTAGAGGATATTTAAGGCTTTGTAACCATTCTGGTAAAAAGGAAAGGTTGGAGTCTGTGCTTTCATGGACTTTCTAGTCTCAGTCTTCATCAGTGACAATGGAAGAGGAGACTGAGCACTGTATTTACTTTTCTGAGGGACAGATGGAGAATAAAATGTATTGTTGTGTTCATGTCTTCACACATGAAATTGAGAATGGGAACAAATATTGTACTTTAGTGAAAAAGCAGGTGAGAATAGAAATAAGTATTTCAATTGGAAAAAGAGATGCTGATATCTATCTTTTCCCCTTATAAATCTGGATAACTTGGGTTGCAAGTACTGAAATACCTTAGTGAAAACTTCATACAAAAAATATTAATATGACTATGAATATGGCCAGATTTTAGATTTGATTCTGACTGACTGGAGAAGAGATGTTGGGTGGAGATGATGAAAAGCAATGTAGGTGAAATAATGATCAATCAATATGCTTTTGGTGCGAGAAATATATAAGATCAGTAGACAAAGGACATCTGACTTTCCCTGCCTTCAATTCTGTGCTAACTCAAGTATTTTACAGGATTTTTGGTTTACTTTTCCTAAAACAGGACAGTTAATATATAACACTATTGATGAATATATATACTTTTTAAAAAGAGGATGAAAGAAATGGTTTAATCAATGATCCCCATACTGTGGTCTGCAGCTAGTATGTACAGTCATGGTTATCATTAGCAGTTCTGAGCTTCCCATCTGCGTACACTGCTGGTCTGGCAGAAAATCTGACATTCAAAAGATTTTGAAAGCATCTTTGTTAAGAGTTAGGTAACTGAATGAATGAAGTTTATTTACTCAACTACTAGCTACAATGATCAGTCACTCGCTGAAAGCTGCCATTAAAAAGTTTTGAGGAATCTTACAGTTCTGAAAATCTGCAAAAGAGTAAGCTTTTGGTTCAATTTCTTCTACAAATAGAGGTGTCAGGTGATGCTGATCTAGAATAACCAAATTTATGTATGAATCAATGTTTGAGCACCAAACAGATAGTAAGGCCTTTTGTTTGATAAGGTAGTTTTCAAGAAGAATCCTAACTTAAAAAACTAAAAAAACTCCAACTGCAATCCATATCACTGTATCTAGACAGCAGGAAAAGGATTTCTAGCTAAAGGTTACTTTAGAAAACTCTGGCTATAGCTTCTATATTTTGAGAACATGCATGAAGACACAGATGCCTAGAGTAGTTCTCTTGTGCTTACCTTGTCACATAAGAGGGACTGGGAGTAGATTTTCTATGGGGAATCTTTCAGCACTGTATTTTTCTGTTTATTCCAGAACTGTTTTTCCTCTGTGAGGAAAATTAGGAGAACAAAACTGGAAGCTTGCTTTGAAGGTTTTGAAGGCTTTTTGACTTGACTGTTAACTAAAGCCGTAAGCATAAGAGAGAATAATTATTCTCTTGAGAATTTAAGCAAACATGTTGTTCATTTTACATGCACAACAGATGCTACACTTGCTTTACTGAAAATGAATTATGAAATTCCCATTGCCTTCAGTATTGTTGCTTAGAAGTCTTAAGTCTGGTCTTTGACTTGCCTGTCTGACTTTATGTCTGTGTGAGGTGTTATTTGCCTGCAGTTTAGGTATCTAAAAAATGTCTGCAGAAACATAATACAAGGGAAACTGTTAATAAATCAGAGCAAAATTGCTGTTCCCTTTTAGCAGAGGCATATTGGTTGCTTGAAATGGGCAACAGCAACAACCAGCTTGGTCTTCAAAAGATGATGTTTTTCTTTGTTAAGAAAAAATGCTTTTGATTCATTAATTTTTTTTTTCTTCTTTCCCCTTGTAATTCAGACCATTCCCACAATTACTTCTACATACACACCTGATGCTTCAGGTAGCTGGCAGCTCCATTACTGAAGGCAGCAGCAACCTGTAAGAAAACTGAATTAACAGGTGTTTCCTCAAGCAATAGAATTGCTGAGGAGAGTTATGTCTTGAAGCACTGCTACTTAGAAAAAAAAAGGACTATACTTTTATTGATTTTCATGGTCCTTGGATCAGCAGTGATGGCTTTATACTTGCAAGAGCAACAAGGGCAAGACAATAGCAAAAATGAATAAAGCAATGCAAATGAAGAACTAAAACATATCTCCAAGACAGGGTGCGGAATCTTAATGGCCGGAGATTTTAAAAAGGAGTTAAGACATCCTCTTTCCCTGAGGCAGGTACATCATGGGCACTTTGTGTAACACTCGTGTAACACTTTGTGTGTACTGCTACCATAACACAGAATAAGGACAGAGAACTCCAACAGCTTTGCTACTTTCGTTTTTGTTTTTAAAATTAAAAACCAACACGTCTGACAGTAGTAGTTAAATAAGTAACCTGCATTACTTGTACAAAAAGTTATATAAATACAAGTTTGTTGTTTTGTTTTCTCTTTAGGGATGGAAAGTATCCTTTCATAAAATAATTAGCAATCCTTATATTACTGAGGTTCTGCCAAGTCACAATTCAGAAGACAGACATGTGAAATTAAATCCACAGTGTGCAGAGACAACACAGTGGTCCCTCCTCATCAGATCCTTTGTGTTTATCCTGTGCGCAGTTACACAGACACAATGGAACATGTGAGAGCTTGAACATATTTTGCTTTTACACAAAAAAAAATACCTCCCCATGCCGCATTTTGTTAACGGATGTATCAAAAATATCCATCACATCGTCATCATCATCATTATTATTATGTTATTAAGGAAATGTCCTTCATTCCATGCATAACTATCATTTCACAAGTTAGAAATGTCATCCCTCCCACATGTCATAATCTACAAAGCACTCTGTGCACAGTGAAGCAGATCCCCAATTAAAGGTAAGTGCTATTAAAATTAATAGAAATACACTATTACTGTTGATTTTAGAGGAACAAAATTCTGGGGAGATTTAAAAAAAAACCAAAATAGTTTTATCTGGACAAAATAATGTACAATTATTAATATTGCACTTTTTATACAAGAAATCCTAATAAATATACAGAAAAGATATACATTTACATACACAGAATGTCATTATTCTTTTTTTTAAATAAAAAGTTACACTGATGCTTATTTCTTGAAGACCCATTTCTACCAAAAGTGTTCACTGCCAGATGTGTTTTGAAGTAAGCCAGTTTGAGACAGTTTAATGTCATGAACCTGGCACTGACCTCAATAATGGACCCCTAGTTTTACTGAAAGATGAAAGCTGTAGCGTAGCAGAACTTGAACAGCATTTCATTAATATACCACAAAGCACTAGCCCCAAGAGGGGTTACAGAAGGGCACAGCCAAGCCTTTCATTTAGAAAAGGTCTTGAACCAAAACCTGAGATCAGGTAGTTCTCCTTTAAAGTTCCACAATTCTCAAACTCTCTTCTTCGCAGATTTCCTCTAATTTTTTTCTGAGCAGAGCAGAGAATGCCCAGGAACTAAAATAATGAAGCACTTCACTGGCTCAATATCCACTGCAACTAGTCAAGAGGAAAGACTCACAGCCTGCATGCAAAATCATGCTGTAAGTGTGATGTTTGAATCTCATTTTTCAGACTGTACCTTCAGAGTGTTATACATGGACTTAAAGATCTGCTGCTTTATAACGCCTGTTTTGTGGTGGGAGGCAGATGGAGAGGAGCAAGTTTGTTACAAATTATTTGCATTAGTCCTATGGGCCTGATGCTAAAGCTATTCTGTTTCTACTGAGTATTACCAACCATGAAAAATCAGAATAAAGATCTTTTCTACTACTTGTCCAAAAGGCTTGGCTGCCAGGAAAAAGAAATTTCATGTTAGTAAAATAGAAAAAAACACTTCCTCAAGTTCTGTTCCAAAATCCCAGGTCTGCAAGTACCAGACCTTTGGGAAATAGTACCTCTTTTTTCTAAATAAGTGCTAATAGGATGCAGTATGCAAAGTGTCTCCTGTGTACCACATACAATTTCTATTTCTCCTGCCTATGCTCACTAGGGAACAGTGTTTGCAGATTTGTACTAACGTCTGTCAAGCAGATCATACTTCACCTTTTCATGGATAATAATTAGCATGACCACCTCACCTCTGTGCTGAGGGCAACCCTTCACTCCCCAATCCTCCCGCACAAACTCCAACTGGAAACATTTTCAGATGTATTTTAGATCCACGTATCTTACAGAGCATTGTTCAACTTTGCCAGACACCAGATCCTCAAAGACCACAAGGATGTCCCTTGCCTGGTGTGGGAAGGAGACAGGGGTTTAGAAATTAAAAAGGGTTCCAATCTTGGATGTAACAAATAAGTTTATAAAACAAAATCATGTGCTTGTGTTCTCAAGGTAGTCTAAGAAAGATGAGAGCTGCTCAGCAGAAAGAGACCTGGGGGTGCTGATCAACAGGAGCTGAACATGAGCCAGGTGTGCCCAGGTGGCTGAGAAGGCCAATGGTGTGTATCAGCAATAGTGTGGTCAACAGGACCAGGGCAATCACTGTCCACCTGTACTCAGCACTGCTGAAGCCACACCTCCAATCCTGTGCTCAGTTTTGGGTCCCTCGCTACAGGAAAGACACTGAGGTGCTGGAGCATGTCCAGAGAAGGGCTACGAAACCAGTGAAGGGTCTAGAAGACACATTCTATAAGGAACAGCTGTGGCAGCTGGTGTTGTTTAGTGGGGAGGAGACTCAGGGGTGAGCTAATTGCTCTCTACACCTGTCTGAAAGGAGGTAGTGAGGCAGGGGTCAGTCTCTTCTGCTATGTTTCAAACAATAGGATGAGAAGAAATGGCCTCAAGTTGTGCCAGGGGAGGCTCAGATTAGGTATTAGAAAAGAAATACTCACTGAAAAAGTGGGTAGGCATTGGATTAAGTTGCCCAGGGAGGTGGTGGAGTCACCATCTCTGAAAGTGTTCAAGAGGAGTCTGGATGTGGCACCCAGGGATATCATTTAGGGGTGGATATGGTACAGCTGTTAATGGCTGGACTAGATAAATCTGAAGATCTCTTTGAACTGATGATTATGTGATTCTGTAATATGATGCTAGGTTTTTACTCTGGTCCTCTTTCTCACTTGTCTCTTGGTGTATCCCTCAGCACTTACACAGGTTAAGGGGAAGCCCCACTCTTCTCATACCCATTTCTGGTGTCATTGGTCTCTTTGACTCTTTGTGGTCTACCCTCATGACCATGTTTTCCTGCATTGTGTCTCCCAGATTCATAGAAGGGAAAACTTGTCAAGTCCCTTTACAACAATGATTTGGTAAAAGGTGTTCTTTTTCATTAAAAGGGAAATAAATAAATAAAATGAAAAAAATAATTCCATTCCATCTGTATTTTCTGCAAAAGCCTTTGCCTCAGTGAAGAAAAGGCTGTGATCCCCTTGTTCCTCCATTTTCCTTTCTTCTGTCTTCAAGATTTTCCACAAGTCCCACAGCAACGGGATTTAAATTGGGTGAGCTGGCAGAGTTTGAGTTGTTTCACTTTCTCACAGTACCTTGTGGTGTCTCTGCACTCCACTGCCAAAGGGGAAACAAGAAGAAGAAATTGTGATGAAGCCACGTACAAAGGATTTCTTACCTGAGACACATATCCTTGGGTGGTCAAGAGGAGGACCTTTGTGTTGGGAGGTCTTGCTATGAGCATGAGCTTGACTTACTGCAAAGACCGTTTGTGAGGATCAAAGGAGAAGTGGTGGGCAACATTTGCTTTCAAAGCCTGGGGAAAGGGCTTCTGAGGCTGCTCCAACACCCTGTCAGTTTATCATCTACCAGCATTTTAGAGAGGTTCTAGAGTTTTCTAACAGTTAAACCAAAGCTGAAGAACTAAATGAAACTGGACACTTGTTTCAATGGAGTAGCTCACAGACATTTTGGCCAGCTTTCCACATTTGAAGAGCCAGTGTGTGGGAGTGTCACCACAGCTGACTGGGAGTTGTCTTGTGTTTTTCACAGGTCAGAAATCACCCAGCATGAAGATGTTAAGACACCTTTTGAACTCCTCTAGGGTTTAGGTTCTGGTATCATTTGGACAGTTTTTGAGGCCCACAGCCTCCTACTCTTTAGTTTGGAAAACTGTCCAGTATTCTTGCAAGACCTTGGAATTTGGGACATTTCTGTATAGCAGAAAGAGGTTGGAGTGTCAGCAAAAGTCCTGTTTGATACCTGTAACCTCCCTCAACACTTCAGCTTCCATTAGGGCCCCCTCAAACCCACTAGTTTGGACCTATGTAGTCCACTTTGTTGAGAGAGAGGGACCTTCAGAGCTGGTGTGAATTTAGGCAAGCATATGTGGGTTCTGCTGCTGCATCTGCAATGATTGCAAAGCAACTGGCTTGCAAGATAGAGTATGAGAGCATAATTTCCAAAGAGGCACGTCATCTGTTCTCTTTTGTTCATCTTTTTTTTTTTTTAATTAGTAACCTTTCTAGTCCCCTGGCAGGCCCAATTTGTTGCTTGTAATCTGAAAGAAAGCAGTCTTGCCTGCAGGATTTCCCATCATCCACCTACCCATTGGATTTGGACTATAGCTGTTAAGTCTGTTTGTGATTAATGTTTTTCTTTCTGTCTGTAACATTAACTGAAAGTTAATCATAGAATCATAGAACAGTTTTGGTTGGATGGGAACTGTGAAGATCATCTTTTTCCAACCCTCCTGCTGTGGACAGGGATGCCTTTCACTGGACCAGGTTGCTCAGAGTCCTATCCAATCTGGTCTTGAAAACCTCCAGTGATGGGTCACTCACAGCTTCTCTGGGAAACCAGTGTCAGTGTCTCACCTCCCTCACAGTAAAGAATTTCTTTCTAATATCTAATCTGAAACTACTCTGTTTCAATTTGAACCTATTCCCTCTTGTTCTGTCACTACATGGCCTTGAAAACAGTCTTCCCCATCTTCCTTCTAAGTTCCCTTCAGGTACTGGAAGGCCACAATTAGGTCACCCCAAAGCCAGGCTGTACAATTCCATTTCCCTCAGCCTTTCCTCATACGACCAGTGCTTCATCTCTCTAATCAACTTGCTGGCCTACTCTGGACTTGCTCCAGAAGACTGCATGAATTGTTTCTCATGCTATTAGAAAGTGGACACAATCCCAGCACTAATACCATTACCAAAAAACCTGACAATGGGCAGCATTCCTCTCTGGGATGCTGAGCTTCAGACACTAGATTTTCAGATGTCTGGGCTGGAGGTTCCCCAGGATGCCCAGCTGCAAGGTCCAGCTCTGTGTTTCTGAGAGATGACTCTGCCTTCTTTCCTATTCCTGCAGCGCTCTGTGTGCCCTCCTCTCAGCCACATACCGTCTTCACAGGGTGCAACATTGCAGCGCTGCCAGTTTGCTGGTCGTGGCCTCCAGGAGCAGTGGTGCTCCATCACGGGCTTGTTGGTGCGGATGTGCATGCAGTCCACGCGCCGGGACTGGAAGCCGTAGTTCCCGCACGTAGCCGTGCAGACGGTCCACAGGCTGACCCTCCAGTGCACACCACAGACATCAGTCCAGCAGTTCTGGGTGCTCAGTGGCCTGTGGGCAGCAGGGAGAGAGGGAGGGAGGGACAGCAAACATTACATATCCCAAAGGTACTCAGAGCACTGTATGGATCAGATCTTCAAAGGCTGCCAAGTGACGCCAGCAGTTCTGAACTGCTTCAAGGACCAGACCCTCAGGGGATGCACACTAGTACACCAACACCAGGCTAAATGGCCATTTCAACTATTTGAGGATTTGGCTGAAATGCACTCTCCATGAAGGGCCAAGCCAAATATCTGCTGAAAGGTGAAATGAGTGGTTACCAATATGGTCCAGCAGAACTTTGTAACTTTTTCATGGCTTTACAGCCAGTGGGAACAGAAGCAATTCTCTGAAACCCTTCTTTTCCTTTCAAGACAGTCTCACAGAAGATGTATAGACACACTTGGTTCATATATGTCACACAGTGAAAAGGCATGAGTGGGAGTTAATAGGCCAATTACATTTCATGATTGGTCATGATTTACATACCTGTCTCATGTAAAGTAAATGTCTTTAGAATGTTGACAGTGGACTTTAACTGCAGGATAACAAAACCAGTGGGACCCTTTTTTTTCTTTTAGAGTTTGTGTGTAAATAATTGAGAAGCCTGGTATCTTAAGAAGATATAGCACAGCCTTGCAGTCAGGATTTGGCATGCATAGAAGATTTTCCAGTTGTTGGCCAACTGGCCTGAAGCTCCTAGGAACAACTAGGGAAGTCTACGTTTAAGCTTGGTAAGATTTGTTACACATAACTGTACAGATTGCAGGGTGACCTGTTTGCTATGTAGAGGAAACCCATAAGTTTTCAGTTAAGCCACTAGTCCATTCAACATCTCTGAAAAAGGTTGTGGGTTCAGACATAAGACATTTCTGTCCTACCTTGGTAAGGAACTGCACTGATCAGATGACACAGAAGTCCCATCTTTGGTATGGCAAAATATCTGTCGGTGTTGTACAGCCAGTCGTGGCCCAATGCAAGGTCCATTACACTGTGAACACAGAAGATTCACTTAGAGGAGTTAAAAGACAGGGCATGTTCCAGTTTTATAAAACTGCTAGTGAAATGAAGTGCATACTGCCATTCAGAGACTGTTGACATTTCCACCACTTTCTGCACCTCTGCAGGCTTTGAAGACTGACTGTGCAGTCATCTGCTCTCCCTCACTCTTCTCCAGCAGCATTTAAACTACATTTCTGTATTTGGCCTGTAGATTCATTACCTCTTCTCTTCAATAATTTAATCTTAAATACATCTGTTAGGGGAAATTAAACGCTTTCATGCCATTAGCCAAGAGCCCATGATCCATACAGAAAATCTCAATACATTACTTTTACTGTGCATTTTGCAGCTCGTACTATCACAGCTTATGGCCAAATAACTAAGAGTGCATTGAACCAAGAGCATATTCCACTCCATTTAATAATTTAAAAGCATTGAAGGACAACAAACAAAAGCAGCAAGCATGCCCAATACAATAGATATGTAAGCTTGCTCCAAAATTGAGGCTATCCTAACATATTCAAGCTTAACAACCACATTTCAGTTCAACTCTCCTAATCCCCTCCTGTGATTAAAATATAACCTTCTATACGTATGAAACATGTATTTGTGCTCTTTAAAAATTATATCAACTATTAGGAAACTGTTTTTCTAAGTATCTGGAAATTATATCCAAGAAGAAACTGAGGGTTGAATCAGGGGTCACTAGTGTGAAGATGGAATTTTTGCCAGGGGATAGCTGCTGATCGATCCCTCTGCCACCTCCACTCCCTCATCAGCAGGAGCCCCGTTTCACACTACCATGCACTGCTCAAATAATACTCCCTTCCTCCTTCTATTTCTCCTGCTCTCTCCCTGACAACTGGGAGAGAGAAGCAGTGACTGCCAGGTTTCCAGCTGTTTCTAGTCAACTGTCTTGTTGGAGTATGTGGAGCATTTCTGCGGTGCTAGCAGTCCTCATCACCAGCAAACCTGAGTCACTAGTTTAAAAACACCACGGGATTACACAGTGGAAATCAAAATGCCAGAAACTTTAAATGAAGGAAAGGAACTAATTCTAGAGATGGGGTTAGAGCAGGTAGGCTGTTTATTTGCTTTGTGAACTGGGAAATTTGAACACTACAGCTGCGTACCAGTGACTTGATACCCATGACACTACTAAGCAGGTCATTGATCCACCGAGCCAGTGTTCCTAACTGTGTAACAGTCTTCTGGCTTGGAGACTGAGCAGTATGCAACCATGTGGAACTTGATTTTTTTTTTTTTTTTTTGTAAGCTAGATAGAAGAAATATTATATGGTAATGCACAGAGATTAGGTCTAAGAAATTAATTCTCAACTATCTGATTGTCTCAGCTGAGTATATCATGGGGAGCAACACAGCCCATAATGGTTTTTGCAAAGATGACCCAGTCCTTTCCTGGAATTCTGTAGGAGTGAAAATTTTCTTCTTTGATAGAAAGTGATAATTCTAAGCTTTACTTGTAATATAATAACTCAGTCACCTTTCAAGATTTAAATGAAGATGTTTTCAAGCAGTGAACAATAACACGTTCTAGTAGATGAAGTCACTCTTTACTACCAACATTAGAAAAAAACCTAATGCAATGCAATCTGCTAAGAGAGAATTTGAAGATCTGCAAAGCAGCATGAAGTAGTCTGAAAATGCATTTAGCCCTCCATTCTGCCTTTCATTGTGAAGCAAATCAAGAAAGCTCACCCTTTTTGGTATTCTCAGGCAACATCAGCAGCTTTGTAAAACTGAATTATTGTACAATCCTCCTGCCTTGAACCTATCACAGTCATCAATCCTGACTCCAGCCAGCCAAGACTGAAGCACACTAACTGGTTGGTAAGGGGAATTAAGACTTGAAGAAGGCTATTTCCCAGATGTGTCACTTATCACTGTAACAAGAACTGCCGACCTTTCCACTGGAGGACACAGGGGTCTGCAGTAAAAGTCCTGTTCACAAGCAGCAGTTCTAGGGATCGTGGGAAGCTACAGAAATCCAACGAGGCAGTGCATCATATGCAGAAAGAAAGAGCTGAGCAATTAGTGGCCTCCTCAAAAGCCTGCTAACTGTAACCTAAAGATATTAGGTTGAAAAATCACTCCCCTCATTTTCTGTTTCTTCTTTTCTAGTCCACACTATGGGGCTGTCTTTGGAATGCTGCCTTGTTCCTTACCTGGCCCCAGGAGGAGGCCACCCACTCAACACAGGGCTGCCTATTGCAGTTCTGTGTGTCCACAGGGCGCTTGGACACCTGGGCACAAGCCTCATTCGACATTGGGACAGAGCTGCCTTTCGCTGTCAGGCGCTGGCATGTCACTCGCCGCATCTGTATGCCTCCACCACAGCTCCGCGTGCAAGGAGACCAGGATGTCACCATCCATCTGTGAGAGAAGGGAGAACAGGTCAGGGAGCAGGCACCTGCTGCCGTCTGCAGGATCCTTGGCATCAATAGATCTTTATCTATTGGACCAAAGACAGGCAACAGTGGCTTGGCTCTTTTAGGGTACGATCCTGGAAGGTCTGAGTGTCTCAGCCACCCATAGCCGTCATTGAAAACTGCTTAGAGGATGGAAGCTGAGAAAAGAGCACATTTTTCATTAATTTATCTTTCTCAAGGCTCTTTGGGCCCAGAATTAAATTTCTAACCCTTAGAGCTTAGTTTTTAGTAACCTTAAAGCTGTTTTTAGAAGCTTAGTAAATACTTGTAGCCCTAGCACAGGGGCTGGGCAAGTCTGCTCTTGCACCATGGTGCCATGGAGGCCTCAGTCACAGGCTACAGTCACCATGCCAAGATTTGCCCAGTAGCACCCCTTAGTAGGGAAAACTGTCTCTGTGTAATTGCTGGAGTAGGTAACAGGCCATTTCAAACTTGCTGTGAGAGAACAGCCAAAAGCCTTCTGGGTCCTGATGGTGACAGTCTCCTCTGTTGTAGCCCTGACAGTTGAGATAATCCAGAAAAGTCTGAACATTGCTTAGGAATAGTTAGCCCAGGGAAGCAAGGACACTGTTCTTCTTCCCCCTTGAGCTCAGACCATGCATTCATGAGCAGAGACTGAGGCTCTGAACCCCTGTGCACTGGCATTCAAAAAATCCAGTCCAACTAGCTATAAGGCTGTAATAACAGAAAATAATAGTCTAATATATTTTCTCACTGTAAGGATCATTAGATGAAACACTCATACAGTCAGGTTTGGGGAATGCGTTAGGTAGGAATAGGAAGAATGCAACTGATTGCTAGTTTTCTGAACAGTTTTATGGTCAAGTCAGCAGTTTGCTTCATTAAGTTTCTGGATACTCAGCAGGATTTGTGTGGTTTTGGGAGTAAAATACTGGCTATCACATCCCTCACCAGCAGTGTTTATGACAACTTTACAAAATAGGCAGTAGGCACTCTCCAGTCCCATGGAGAGACATCCGTTTCTATTTCTCTGTCTTCTGCAGGCGATTAACTCCAGTGGTCAAAGAAACAAGTGTAAACAAGCGTATTCCCAACCTGGAAAACTAGAACACTGGTACTTTTTCATGCAGTTTGGTGAGGTTGAACCTGCAATTTCCACACTGCTCATAAAGCTGCATGTCAATCAACTTTTATTTCCAAGCTTACATCTCAGCAGTTTCTCAGGAGTTGAGGGAGGATTTGGGGTTGTGTTACAATTCAGGGAAGGTATAAAAAGACGTAAACCATTCCCATGGAATTTACTGTTAACACCAAGGAAAACTGCTGCTAATGAGCATGTTTCATATTTCATCAAATCTCTTTTGGCTTCTTTCTTATGACTCAGCTGGCAACTCAAAAAACATTTGCCTGCAAAGAAGGGTAGGAATATATTTTAAAAGGTAATTAAACAGAAACTTGCAATATGCCCAAGACACAGCAAGGCTGGTGAATCTGGCCACTTCTCATCAAGTTGCTTAGCACCTCTCCTTGCCTCAGCTTACAAAGTTGCAAAGTCATTTTTTAATACAAGTCCCAAATGTTGAATGAGGAAAGTTGTACTAAATTTCTCTTGAGATGCTCACTACTTTTAAGTGCCTTTATACTGAAACACACTATATTCGCACTGGAAATAAGGGCAAGGAGGGAGTAACACCACAAAAAATATGGAAAAACATGTTTATACATCTCAGCTGAGGAGATACTGAATTGCAGAAGCAGGACATTTTTAATATGGAGGGAACATAACACTACACTGACTCTCTGGATAAGCTCTCAGGATGTATTCTTCTTTGCACCAAAGGGTGTCAAAGAAAAAGACTTTGTATGGGGTGAAGTCAGAGAATTGTTTAGGTTGGAAATAACATTTAATATCATCAAGTCCAATTATTAACCCAGCAAAGCCAAGTCCACCCTCAACCATGCACATAAGCACCACATCTACACATCTTTTAAATACGTCCAAGGATGGTGACTCCATCACTTCCCTGGGCTGACTGTTCCAATCCTTGATGACCCTTTACATTATGAATTTTTTTCTAATAGCAAATCTAAACCTCTCCTGCTGCAGCTTGAGGTTGATTCCTTTTGTCTTGTCACTTGCCACGTTGAAGAAGAGGCTGACTCCCACCTCACTACAGGCTCCTTTCAGGCAGTTGTAGAGAGTGACAAGGTCTCCTGAGCCCCCTTTTCTCCAAGGTAAACAATCTCAGCTCCCTCAGGCACTTCTCATGGGACTTGTGCTCCAGACCCTTCATCATCTTCTCTGTCCTTTTCTTTCTTGTAGTGAAGAGCCCAAAACTGAACACAGTACTTCAGGTGTGGCAGAGGAAGACCTAAATGTAGGCAGAAGTACTTCAAGCTGTCCTGGCTCCTTTGTGTTTAGCAGTAAGTAAAAACCAGGGGATTACAAGGGCAGAGAGTTACAATTCCAAGGCAACCACAAGCTAGCAAACTCCAAAAAGAGGCAGAACTCACTCTGAGCCCTCTTCATACCTGCTACATTTGATGGGATGTCCCCATTTTACAAAAGATATTTCCATCCTGCTAAGGGAGTTCTTTGCACCTGCAACTACACCTAAAGCCCTGCCCATATTGATGTTCAGGCAACAAAGGCACTCAGAATAAAATCACAAAATAGCTGCTAAACTTAGCTTCTTGTCTGTTATATTGTTGGGGCAAACTGCTATGAAGCCATATGTAACACAAAAAAGAAATGATCCTACAGTTCTTGGGTGACAAAATTCCCATGTGTTCAGTGCTCAGAATAGGCATGATACTTATATCCAGCATAAGCTGTGGCTGAAATCACCCAAGACATTGAAAGCTGTGAAGTCTCTTTCTATCTTGTACTGTTAAAATTTTCCACAAACATTGGTAAAAAATCCCAACTGTCTGGATTAAGCACGCATAAATTCCCTTTTAACCATGACTTCTTCAAACAGGCACCAGAGATGCTGCAGTGGTATGATGTTGCCCATAAAGAACTCTTCCAGCACATCTTAAATGCATGTCAAATATTTTTACAAACCGTGAAGGGCAGTCTCTTCTGTTGCATGCGATAGGCTGCAGAGATGGCTTGGGTGTCTCCCTGCAGTAGGATGCATTGACTTCGGCCCCATCCAGTAAGCACCTCAGATGGGGCAGCTGCACCCCTCTGTGGCCACAGGAAGCTGAACAAGTTGTCAGTTTGTCCACTGACCACTGGTATTCTGCCAGGAAGTGTGGGAGAGACATATTAACACTGAAAAACTGACAGCAGGAGTTCAATTAGAAAGGAGAGAGTTGAAGATGTTCTTCAGGATGAAATATAGGGATTCAGTGAAGAGGAGCTACCTACCCCTGCAAGGCACATGAGTCAAACCCCTGACTGCCTTTGGTGTAACAAACCCAGTTTTTTAGTGCTTAGAAGCATCAGGCATGGAAAGTGAATAACATGGTATGGCAGTTAAGTGAAGCCAGATGCCAGTGAGCAAGACTATACTTTTAAAGGCGTGTAATTTAATGAAGATATGGTTAATTGTAGTTCCCAGCAGTATCTATGCCTCTATGATCTTGAAACATTGTGTCTCTTACCAGACAGATCACACAGATCACCTGTCCTGAAGATGAATGTGGGAGTTGCAACACACTCAAAATTTTATAGCAAAATTAAAGGCAAAGTTAAATTCTTCACCTCTCCATCACTGACAATTGGAGCAGTGAAAACTGCATATTCTCTTCCAACCCAGCTGCACCACAATGTTTTATTACCTTCATCTTATTTCTAGGGTACCTCTAACAATAACAGTTCCAGAAGTTTTACAAGTAAAGGGTTTTCAAGGAAGTAGAGACTGTGAGACACTGACCTTTATGTATTTACACAGGGGCTTCTGGTTTAAGGGGTTTATACTCTGCCACTTCTGTCTTGAATTTCTGAACAAGAAAATTGTCCAGGCTCAACATAACTATAGCTTGAATCAATAAGGTGTGTTTTATGCCCAGCAGGCCAGAAATATCTGGTGTCATTTTGGTAAAGTAAAATCTAAGACACTGGAAGGTATCCAGTAGTTCTGCAAATCTATACTCATGGCAATAAATCATTAAGACATCTTTTCTCTGATATACATGGTGATGGGTTCAGAGAGGAGAAATTCAGGATGAGAAAGGCAATGCAGGGAAATCCGTGACAAGAGCTTTCCAGGGTGAAAAAACTGAAATTGAAGAGTTACCTTGTATAGCCAGGGACATTACTTGTTTGAGGGAGCCAGCCTCATTCTGAGCAAGGCAGCTGAATTCACCATCAGTGAAATCACTGACATTAAGTATCTGAAGAATCCGTCCTGCTGCCAGGAGTTGATGTTGCAGACTGAGAGGCTCACCAGAGTAAAACCAGGTGATGTTCGGAGTTGGATGCCCACTGACAGCACAACCTAAAAAAGAGGTACATGAGAAAAACCTGCTGAATAGTGAACTTGCTACATGCTTTGAAGTGGTCAAAATTAGGGGAACTAGTCAATTCCATGCCATTTTCTCCACATTTTCTCATAATAATAACGAATACCTTCTCATCATCCAGAAAAAAGTATAAAATTCAAAAGCTGGATAATCCGCAATATAGAAAATCTCTGATCAGTCTGAAATTATTTATATCAGACCTTTCAAGGTTCCCACTATTTCTGATCATCCTCATTTTGGTATTGAAGAAAGGGAGAGATGGAAGTTATAAACCTGGCATAAACTCAAATACCGTGCTTGAACAAGCAATACAAACACAACTTAGTCTCCAAATTTCCTACGTAAGCAACAGGACCACCTTACTCTCTCTCTCTTTTCCTTTTTTAAAAATTTTTAAAATGTAATTTATTGTTTGTTTGTTTTATATTATAACTCAAAAATGTTTTACACAAAAATACCTGTTGAAAAACTGAAGAGAGAAAATTGAGCCTTTAGAAGTTTGGTTGATTTTTTTTTTTTTGTCATAGCTATGGGCAATTCTCTAAGTAGCAACCAACCAAAACCAGCAACTGAAAAAACCCTGGTGTTCTAAAGCATTGTGTGAAGTCTATGGATCACCAGAACAGATGATGAGATTTAAGTTCTCAGTGTGTCCTTTACCTGTTGACCTGAAGGAAGTGTATCTACAAGACACTTTTTACTGTGGTTCTCATATCAGCTGAACATTTTGCCAGTTTCATGATGAATTGCAGGAAATTCGTAAGACTGGCATTACTTGAGAAAGACACCTAAGTTGTCTTGCCTATTTCCTGTGAAAAAAATTAAGAACTAGGCAATTTTCATCATGTATCCCATCCCCATGAACTGCAGGGAGACAGAAATGCCATATGTGAGGGATGGCATATATCACTATATATGCTTGTGGTTTAGGCTTGTCCTGCACAGCTATGCATGTCACTGAGACATGAAAGATCTGTAACTTTCTGTGAATGCAATCTATTCTGATAGTTAGTTTGTTATACTGAAGCTTTATACTGTTTTGTTTATATTAGTATGTATGTGCATGAATGACTATATTGCATACAAAATTCCTTCTGAAAAAAATGTCCTATATAAACAAACATAACAGATATACACCAACATTCACACGAGTACTGTTCAAAAGGAGTGGGATAAAATAAAGAAGAGTGCGAATTTAAAATACTAGAAATGGAAGACTCTTCAAAGATAAAGGAATAATCCATCAGCTGATATTTCTTCACTGCCATCTCCATATAATTTGATTACTATATATTATTCACCGAGACAAACAAAGATGTGAATATGAGGTCTCTGTAGCTGCACTACACAATTAACAGATGCTGTAATGTGACATTTTTGTTACATTCTTGTTTGCCACTCTTGTTTGTCCACTTGAGGAGAGCCTTAACTAACATACACTGGGCAAGTACAGTCCCTACAACAAAATACCACTGTCATTAATCTACTCAGGAAGATTGAAGAGTTTGGTTTCCAACCATCGTTAAGACCAAATCCTTGAGATTTAAAGAACTCACTACTTTGTTTAGGAACCCTTGCTACCCTTTTGCATTTGCTTATACCTCTGAACTAACACTAGGGGACTGGGCTACTGTAGTCTTGTGCACTTTTTGCCATTAATCATAGCTCCAACTACACTATTCCTCTGACAGAAGATACTGTTTTGTGCAGCAAAACTTAAGTTCTCTTGCTTATAAAGCAGATCTCACACAAGATGGAAAATGCCAGTGATGACCTGTGGTATGCCCCAACCATTTTCATGCTGAGGGGTAGATCCAGGCACTGGAGAGAAACCATCTGCCACTCAGGAGGATAAATACTGAGGCTCTCACTAATGCAGTGGCTACATGAGTCTTTGCTAGTCCCCTGTTGCTGTCAAACCCTGCCTGCATCCCCAGTGGGGAAGGGTGTGGGCTTGATATGGCTGCCCTTTGGGACTCATTCACCCTGTGAAAACGGTATTTGCTCCCTGGCAAAAGACTGACACACACAGTAAACTGCAGTCACAATGACCCAGTTGCACTGGAAAAGAACTAGTAAATGCAGATGAATGTTTAAAAATAAGCAAAAAGGGNNNNGTGGGAAAGGCAGAATGATGGAGTGCAAGCTGCCCCCAGTGGTTTCACCTTGTCCCTTTTCTAACTTTTATTTATAAGGGTGAAGAGTCAGCTATTGTTTTAATTTCTTTGGCAAGATCTAATGCAGTTATATCCTTAGCAGTTATTTCTAACTAGCACTTCCTGACAACAAAGATACAGCTTTCCCTGCTGCTCAGTGCTTTTCCCTAATTTTGTAGGCTCTCTATTTATTTCTGCTGTTTCATTTATTTTCGCACTCTCGTGCTGAAAAATAACTCATGCAGTTTCCACGATACTCATTCTCAAGTAAATGAGTGACATGAAAGGTTTTAGTCTTATAGTTTTAAGGTTGCTTAAGTTAAAAACAATGGAAAACAAAGGAATATACAGGAAATGGACAAACTTAACATCAAATGGCTCTATGGCTTTTGCCTAGATTATTCTAATTTTTTTGTAGTTTACTTCTCTTTTAAGATAAGTGTAGCGATAGCCACAGGCATATAGCCATGACAACTGAAAAAGACATACTGTGAGCCCAGTTTTATTGTTTGCATTTGCAAACAGTCTGCAGAGCATAAATGCAGAAAGCAGAAAGGTCAGCTTGATGCTACACGCAGAGGAACTGAACCTGAATTCAGCATGCAAATGGTCCTAGCTCATGCTGTTTTTCTTAAAAAAAAATTGTCAGAAAAAACAATATCTTCTTCTTAGTACTGCCTATGTTACTAATCTTATGTAATATTTCTTCTTCCAAAATGTGTGTATAAAATATTAGCTAAAGGAACAGCCAGTAATCACTAATACGAAAACTCCCAAAAGCTATTCCCTAGATATGCACTACCACTGAGTAATTATTACTTAACAGTAAAGCTTTACTAATACCTATCAATCACATTTTACAAGTGACATTTCCTATACACTCCCATGTGTATGGATGCATAAGCTATTGGATAATATTTTATACATAGTAAGTGAGAACTAAAGTACAATAAATGACATGGTCCATTAATATCTCCTTCTCATCTTCCAGGAATAACTTCAATACCATTTAATGCAGATTACTAACACTTACTCTCTGTTTCCCTAATCCCTGTGGACATTGACTCCTTTATGCTTTTGAAGCTCAAAACCCATCCCTATAATGCCTGAGAAGGAAAAACTGGCTTTGTTTCCAGACAGCACAGCTATTGCAGAACTTTCGGATATTAGAACCCTTGGGAAGATGATCAGGGAGCATATTTTTGGGACTGCTTTGAGCAGTGGAAGTTCTGGCATGAGAGGGCCTTTCTCCAGTCCTTCTTAAGCAGAGAAAGAAAATATTGTCTTCAGCCTCCCATCCAAAGGTTACTGGGACTCGGAATTCATTCAAAGTCAAGACGAGCCACTGATGTGCACAAGCTGAAGACAGAAACAAAAATCTAATAAAATTGACATCTTCTAGTGGGAAAATGTTAATATTTCAAGGATAGCAAGGGGAAGGGAAAGATGGAAAGGGAAGACTGATGTTCCACAACAACGCTAACAATTTCTTGAGAGGAAAGAATAAATGCACACTGCAGGCCAAATTCAGCTCCCCATTACACCTTTGCAACAGTTTCTGAATGACTATAGCTGCAGAAAGACTCTGGGCTAACATGCTAATACTAGGAGAACAAAATACAAAGTATACACCACTTTCTCACTTTTAGACCTGAAAAAATCAAGTGCAAAGGCTGTTGATTTTAGGATTCCTTTTCTTTTTAGCAGCCTGATACTGTATGGAAAACAATGGCAAAAATTTCAAGTGAATTTTGCAAGTGCTAAATACATTTGATATATAAATAAATAAAAACAACCAAAACCAGCACTACCTTTAAAACAGATCTCTATTCTTAAAATATAGATTATTTTCATGTTGTCATATTTGTCTAATAAATAACTCTCTACTTTACTGTTCACATGATGATTAGTCCCAGGCAATATTTCTAATATTTATTAAAGATGGAATGTGAGTGAAGATTTGAGGTCAAGATCAGGTAGTTTCTTTGAAATGTCTTTAAACACAACAGTCCTACAGTCTGACCTGAACAAGCTATTTAGTTTTCCAACTACAGCCCTGAAACTGTTATTCTATGGGAAATAAACTCACCCTTCCTACCCGCCCAGCAGCTAACCAAGGGATGTGATGGTGTATCTGTCTTACCTGAGGCCAAACCATGTGCCAGGAGCGTAGCTGGGCATCAAAATCCTCCCTTCTTAGCCTCAGGTCAACGCTTTTATATTTGGAAACTATTTCCTAAATAGGTGGAGGTAGGTCTGGGTAACATGGCTGGCTGTAAAAACACACTGTTGTATACAGCTGGAATCCACTGGTACTAATGTTCAAATACATGCTTATAGTTCAATTTTACACCTTTGCTATTCACCAGTGATCTGCAGATCTTTGCAAAACAGGAAAATGTTTGTGCTGCATTATTTCAAAATCCTTTGTATCAACTTGAAAAAAAAGGGCTAAATTTGACAAAAAGTAAGCACACCAATTGGATAGCGACTGCCTGCATCATGACATCACAAAGTAAAATGTAAATGTAGGAGAGAAATTTCACAGAAAACTTCAACTAGTCGTACAAACCAGAAGGCCTAAGCCCCTGCCTCTGCAAGCCACAGACATGTACCTATCCAAACATAAAAATGGGAGATGAAAGATGATTGCTGACTACTATCTGAAATGCCTGGCACAGGTGGAAAGAAGGGTTTTGGCAGCAGAATTATTAATTATATTAAGACTGAAGTAAAGCAAGCTAAAGAAAATAATTTTGTGTTTGTGTTATTTTACTGAACTCTAGCAGAAGAGAGTTGTAGACCACAAGGCATGGTGTTAAAGTAGTAAATGTAATGCACCTACAGGACTTGAAACACGACAGTATTTCCATTCTAACCTCTACATTTAAGGAGACAAAGTATGCTTTCAAAATAGAACCGAGATTAAGGATGAAGTAAAGAACAAAATGCTTGGAACAAAACATGAAGAAGCCATAGATCAATCTCAATAGATACAAGTTTTCTGCTGAACTACTACGTTGTAGGTAACACTGTGCTACTGTGTTCACACTATGTAGGCGAGATTACTGGCAGTGAGAAACTCTTCCCCAATTTCCTCTCATACCTTATTTTCTCCTTAGCTGACTCAAATGAGAAATGCATGTGAAATGGAATGGAGCTAAAATTCAATTCCATCCTGTATCTAACATAAGGATGAAAAACTGACAGGATGTATTCAACTTTTAACATGCAATCGAACCAAATAAAGGTAGGTAAGATCATGTCTGAAAGTCACATGTATGTAACGCCTGTTTTGCTTAAGTGGCAAAATTAAGAGACATGTCTTTGTAGTTTGTCTTATGGGGAAAGATCTTTCACTATACCACAAAGTGCAAATTTAAAGAGACACTTAACTATTTGCTATTATGCAAATTGTCTTGCATTGCTTTCACACACTGAATAAAATAAAATTTATAAAAAGCAACAGAATCTGAAAAAAACCCAAAAGAAAGAATTAATGTTTGTACAAATACAACCTTTACTTACAATTTTTTAAGGGTGTGCAAATAGCATGAATTTATGCTAGACAAAGAAAACCATGTATTTTGGAATTCTTGACATGAGCCAATTCAGCTGATAACTGTAGCACTTAGGAAAAAAAAGAAGGCATTTTAAATAACTATGGCTACAAAGGTGCGGTTGAAACTTGCTACACTAAACATATGATATGGTTTTTAACAGTTCTCAAAACACCTAAACTGGTTACCCAATGCCACACATGTTGTTGTTATTAGATATCACTAACATAGCATTGCAAATATACATAGTATTCAACAAAAATTGAGTCAGGCTCATTCCCGGCCCCACAGTGGTTGTAAAAAATGTTCCCAAATACACAGACACATGGTGGGCCCATTAAAAAGCTAGGGAATTTTCAGTCTCTGGTAGTTAATACTGTTTTCTAAAACTTAGTCTGACAACAGAAATCCTACACACTGAGAATCATGTATTAATAAGGATTGGTCTGAACACAATCAGCAATGGCAAATCAAAAATCAAAGCCCACAGTAATGGATACAGCATGCTCAAATGACTACCTGAGCTAACTCTGATAGGTTTATTCAGTGCATGGCAAAAACTGAAAAGGACTTAAACTGTAAACTTCTACCCCACCACTGCTACAGCTCCAGGTTAACTGTACATTTATGGAAGAAAAATACACTCAGATGAGACTCATTGCAAAAGCACTGAACAACAGTACAGCACAAGGAGTTCAACAAAAGACAGAGCAAGAGCTGGCATAGAAGGCAATTACCAAGTCGCAAATGTCAGTGCTGCTGTAGAAGTTTTTCTGTATTTCATAACCCAATATAAACTTGCTACATCCTGAAACAGCATTTCAAGTAGCTTCCCAAGGCACTAGGAAAATAAAAAATGCAGACCAGAGGAGGTGGAGGGCAAACAGGTTTGGGAAAGACAGTGATGCTTGCTCCAGAGAGGCTGTAACTTCTGTCCTAATAACAAAGTGCTGTAGCTGTTTGGGAGAGATTTGAGGACTATCATGGAGGGAGAATTTGCTTCAAAACTTGTAATCAAGAAGTCCTTTAGTTAACATATCAGAAATTCCACAGTGTTTCAAACTCTCTTAACACTCCAGAATATATCTTAAGTTTTGCAAGAGTGTAAAAGATCTTTTACGTGAAGGAGCTGGCATAATGAGAGATCTCCATATCAGGATACCCGCAGCTAGTCTGACACAATATTTACCCACCAAGATTTTCCTCAGTGGAGCATCACTTATATCTACATTAGAACAAATTCTTGGTCAGTGATTCTGGTAAAGCTTAAAAGACAAAAGTTCAAGGGTTGCAGCTCTTACAACAAACTCAAAATTCAGCAGCTGTTGCCCCAGAGGGCAGTGATATTATTTTATATGGAAGTTTTTTGGACCACTACAGTAGATCAGTGGTTATCAGATTAGATCATCCATGGCACCAAACAGCAAGCAGGAAAAAAACTCAAAGCAGTAGATTGCCTTAGAGGACATCACTTTTTTGACTCTGCTTTCAGAGCTTGGCAGTGGCTGGACTAGTGTCTGATTGCCTGAAAAACTAACACTGTTCTAGTGTAGCCTAAATGTTCAACCATTCAGAGGTATCATCACATAATTTTTAAACTAAAATGTACACAGTGTGTATATGCAAAAGAAAAGCCACACATTTCACTGCACGGCTACAGTGTAGTCTGCTGTAGAAGGAAGGCGCTGCAACACTCCATGAACTTTATACAATATTTAGGATGTAATCAATGTGATAGTGTCTGATTAGGCAATTAATTGCAATGATAATGACATAATCTTGATATTAATTTTAGTTATAGTCTTTATAGAAAGGTCATGTACCTACCTGGAAATTCTCACTAATATTGTGACAAGGTAGACTTTTCACTGAGGCAAAAATTGAAAGGAAAGGGGAACACACTCAAAAGGACAGATTGTCCCATGAATGTATCTGGTACTTTATCCCCATCACATTAGATATAACGTCAATATCAAATAAAGTTGCTAAAAAAAATTTCTTTAGCATTAGAACTTCTTTTCAAACATGATGGCAAATTTATTACAGAGAATGAGTAGGAAAATATGACACTGTGTAAAATAACTTCTCAGAGAGTCGTGATTTTATCTGAATCCCACTACACAGCTTCTGCAACTGTCTTTTCCTTAAGGGGAGCACAGACACCAGTTTAGCTCTAATTACTCATGAATTTTCTTTTTGCTGACTCTGCGCAGATTGCAAATTATTTTGCATTTCTGCTTCAAATTTTAATGCAGCGTTAATTCCCAAATTTAGGAAAATTTAAAACAGGCTCATGGTAGAGATGGGCAGGGCAAAGGGGAGTACAAGAAAACATATGTTTCAAGAAGATATACTCTTGCTCTCATATGTATCACCAAAAATTGAAAGGAATTTTTACTGGTGAGATCAGTTGTGTTCATTGTATTATTTTTCACACTAATTTTGAACAAGTATCAATCCTATGAGAGCCATGACACTTAGCAAGCAATTGCAGCATTAACTTGTCTGGCTCTGCTTGAAAGAGTTTCATCCTGACATTAGTCTATCTGATCTGGTTCTTCTCCTAAAGTAGTCAGCGGTACATTTGACTCACTATAATGCACCCAAGAACATCAAAAACGCTTTAGGTTAATTTTTCTGTCCGCTGTCACATCTAGATAACCTACAGGCAAGTACTAGCCACAAGCTTGAAGTGATCCCCTCTGAAATAATAGAAAAAACCTGACCCCACCCTGAACTTTGGGCTTTGCCTCCAATGCAGTTGGACCTTTCACGTAAGTAAATTATTCATACTCAAAATGCTGGCCTTTGCTAGCAAGGTGACTATCTTTTGATTCTGCTTTCTTGGTGATCTTCTGGGAACCTAAGCAATTCTACTAGAAAATGAGTGGGACATGCTACTGCCAGGAAAAGAAAAATGAGAGTGAAATACAGTAAAATTGGTAAGGGAAAATCCTTTGTATCTTTTAAGTGAAAAGTTTTTATTATCACTTTGTCTCAAAACCAGCTCCATTTCAAATACTGATGTTTACAGAACAAGACTTTGTTGTGCAGCTGGTCGTCTTCTGAAGCAGTAGTGAAATTGGCAGCAAAGCGGCTCTAATTCTGTGATCAGTGGGGATAATGTATAAAACCAGAAAGAGACCTGCTTTTGAGGACTACATTTGCAGTGCTGACAGTAAAATCATGTTCTGATTTGTGAAGTGAGTAAATTTGATATGGAAGTAATCAAGGAGAACACAATAAATATGATGCAGTATTCCTTTTTTTTTGACAACATACTGTACTTTTCTGGTCACAGAAAAATACATTTTATCATCTAACTTCATAGTAATTTTCAGTATCCCCTACAAGTAAGGAGGGATGGGAACCAGACTTCAAATAATTGCCTAGGCTTTTCCCCATTTATTCATATTATCAGATTCCAGAAATAACATTTTCCTTCTGCCTTCTTTACTTCACTCTGACATTTTATAGGGAGTACTACATATTCCCAGAAGTATTCATGTCTGAAAATTCTTCCAATGTTCCTGCAAAAATTCTCACTTAAGTATAAATAATGTATAGACATCTAAGTAATTAAAGCTTCATCTTTCACTATGCAACACAATTATAACACATTCAGTATTCTCCAGTGCTAAAATAAGGAGATATTTTAAAATAATATTTTGTGTCTTTTGCCAAGTCTGCTGATAATTGGTCTCCAATAACATCACAATACATTTGAGAAGTAGTAGTGAATCTCCATGAGGATTTGTAAGATCCTCAGAGTTTCCCACTGAATTATATTCAAATACAGGAAACAACAAACTTGAAACCAAATGAAAACAAATATTCTTGATAGGCCCAAAGCTTTTTCTGCAGGAGTGCTAGAAGGCAGGAACACTGGATCCTACAACATTGGTTTCTGCCAACATTAACATTTACAAAGCTGATGACTCATGGAAAGGTGTCTAAGGACTTGGGTAAAAAAATTCAGTGATACTCGTAGCATAGATAAACTACTGAAAATACATGAGCTTAGGATGTTCCTGTAATTGCAAAAGATAACACAGTGAAGTAATCAGAATTGGCAGAAGTTAAATGGTCATGGATATTCTTAAAAGACAAAAATTCTTATTAGGTGACAAACAAAAGACTTTTTCTGTGATGAAAAGAGCACTGTTCCTTGTAATATTTTCATCACCAACATTCAGGAAAACTGTACTCAAAATTTAAAAGGTCCCAAAGAGAGAAACTTTAACAAGATTAAGATCTAATGTGAAAAATTTCCAAAGAAATATAAATTTGTGTCACTTCAGAAATCAACTGTGTTTTATTTTATGTGTAATGTAAAGTCTTCTTGTATGTCTACCATGAACCAAGAACATTATAATGTGCCCATTAGTCTGTGGCTCATCACAGATTGTCAGTTTGCAGTACTGTAAAACCCAGAAATATTGCCAAGCTCATGGGTATTCTAGCTCTGCTTTGGGGATAGTCTTGTTCTTCAGGTGGGTGATCTGCAGTAACACACAAGTGTCTACTACACAACCTGACAATGAATGTGAGGACTGGGGAGGACTGCAGTACTCTGCACATATTTTCAACATCTGTGAAGGAGTAGGGTAAGCCTCAATCTTTGTAAGCCACCGTCTATCATGCTCTCCAAGTGGATGATGAATTGGGCGTAGAAAGCTGACTGGAATCTCAAACGTTTGGAAGCAAAAGAAGTATATAAGATAAAAATGTTGCTGATTCCATTGGGCAGGCATGGGTCTTTCAACAGGTAATTTCCTCTGCTTCAATTGTGAAGACACACAAATGACTACTCAATGACCCTTGCAATGAGAAGGAAAACCTCCAAAACAGATATCTGTGTTCTGACACTATTCTTTACCTTCTGCAACCCCCGTGAAATTTAAGGAGAAGAAACCCATAGCAGATGACTCCAGACAGCAAGTTAATAATTTCAAATGGTTGAAATGATGGTAGAAGCATTGCACCATTCCACTGCGTAAAGGCAATGCATAGCATGTATGATAATCTGGAAGTTCTATTTCTCACCTTGCAGCTCAGCTTGTCAATTTTTTCATATTTGATACAGCTGCTAATTTCCAAACAAATTCTCATTTACAGCTTTAGTCTTCTGTTGCTGTGTTAATATCTTCTGTTTGCATTTTTTTAACCCCCCCCCAAGGCATGCAACCAGTGTTTAATGAAGTTTTGACTCCCATTTTTCTTAAACTCTGGCAAGCTTGTGCATGACTTTATCTAGGTTTCTAACATAATTTTTCACCTTTTTTGTCTTTAACTCCTGTAAAACAAAATGTTTACCCAGAGCCTATTTATCACTCCTTTTCTTCACATTTCACTCTGTTCCTTTGCAGATATCCTGTTTTCCTTCTCTACTCAAAAAATCCTCGTATGCCTAGACTTTCAAATACATGTCTAATTCAAAGCCTTTTGAGTCCCAAGAGATACCGGTGCCTAACAGTAGCACAGACAAGGGATCGTATACATAGCAATGTATATACCTGACATTCTTATACAGGACGTCCAGAGAATGTAGAGCCAACACCTCAACATAATAAATGATGAGAGGCTTAGCAGGGTTAAAGCTGATTGGATGGGTAGTAAAATGGAAAGAATCAATTTCTGATTGACTGGATAGCCCATTCCATGCCAATTTTTTGTTAGAAAAAATATCTCAAAAGATTTTCCTAGGTCTGAGTAATAACAAGGCTCAAATTCAAACCAGTAAAACTCCAGTGAAGTTGAGGGAACTGCCTCAAGAATGAAACTAGTTTGCTCTTCTGCAATTACAATTCAAGGAATTTCCTTGCCCAAGAAGTGAAACAGCAAGGTGCAGGGTACAGGGTGACACGGCCAAATGAAATTGATCTGGAGGTGATTGTATACAGGCAGTGCAGAACACCCTTTGTCATTCAATTACTGCTTTTAAACAATAAAAACTGCCTGAAACTCCTAACGATCTCGTTTTGGAAATCTGAGAGGAAATGGATGCAACAGGAGTATGACTCAGTCTTACATCAGTGAGCACAATAAAAACATACTTAAAATGATTTATTCAATGCTAATAAATACCTATGATATTTCCCCCACTGAGGAGTATTTCAGTGCAGCTTTTATGCAAGCAGAAATGTAGTCCAGAGCTGCAGGCTAAAAGCCATTGCAAATGTATGCAGATATCAGCATTTGGGAAAAGTAAACCACACAAAACTAAAAACATAAATAGGATGTCTCCACTGTGAAAACAAAATCTTAAAATTGCTACTAAATGTGAGGAAAGAACGCTTTGGAAGGTGCAGAGACTTATTAACACTTAGGACATCACATCTGCAGAACATTTGCTACAAGTTTCAGATCCCTACTTCTAAAAGGAGAAAAGATAGTTCTGAAATTGTGGGGCTTGACAAATTTTCATGGTATTCAGTAACATATTCATTAGAGAAGCTATTTGCCTATCTGAGCCTGACAATTAATAGGCTTTTATTTCAAAGCAGTGTGTGAAATAAAATCATAAAATAAACATACCCTGAAATTTAGAAAGGAATGAGAATCTCTTTGCAAATAAATCACACCCACAGGTCTGAAAGGAGTTTACACGATATAAAAGAACTTGCTGTGTAAAGAGGGTAGACATATATGGAAGGCAGAAAAAGATGAAAAGAAGAAAAGCATTCATAGGGGTTGATTTCCTTATACGGCCTCATTCAAATAGTTGTGTGAAAAAAGAAAGAGGAATAAAATGAACAGATTAAAACAGACAGCTCGCAAGATCAAAACATGTAGAGAGGGATAGGCAAAACTCTGGAAAAGACTCTGAAGAAGGATATACAATAAGAGTAGCAGACATATGGTAGGGCAACTACCCAAATGCAGAAGAAAAATTGAAACAGAATCATCAACGTTTCTACTTTCAGATCAAGTGGCACACCAGTCTGCCATGTCTTTGTGTTGAATAAGATTGCCAGCCCCCCATAGAGCAGGGACTGCTTCTTATAGGGTGCCATATCTATAAAGGGTGGCATCATGGAGCCCTTATTCTGCATGCAGCTTTGGACTAATTAAAGAACCTTTTTTTACAAAATGAATTTCTGATATCTAAAAATTGTTTGGCAGTGATTATGACTGACAATGAACTGTTGGTCTGATGTCTTTTGTCCAGTGTTCATGTCTGGATAACCAAATCCTTAATGGTTAACCAGATGAATAACTGTAATATAAACTTTAAAGATTTAAAATCTAAAAAAAATATTAAAGCACTTGACTCACCTATGAGAGCAGAGCTCCCTGGACTGACAGTCAGTTTTGATCCTGAAGCAGAGGTCAGCACTGAACGAGTGCTGGGTCCAGCACTGGTAAGCACTGCTGTCAAGGCTTCTAGGTAAGGAAGAGGTCGCGGAGGCTCTAGTGACAGATTGGGAGAATGCAGGGATGAGCAACAGTATAGCAGAAAACATCTTGGGACATAGAACCCTCCTCTCCCCTCCCCTGCCTCCCCAGATATTGCTGCAATTTTTTGCTGTGCTGCAATCTTACGATTTCAGAGGGACAGATTAAGCAACTTTGGATAACTACTGAAATTGCTCTGCCTCATCTTAGGTAAGGTGCTGGAAAAATTATTAAAATAACATCTGAATCAATATGACAACAAACTAAAGGAAATTATCTCTGAGGGCTACCACAGCATTCTGGTTGACCCTCTTCATATGTTACAGAGATATATGGTATCAGGAGATACAGCAGCTTGGAAGAAAAAGCAAATGTATACAGCATAGAAGCCAAATCAAAGGTTCATGGCAATTAGTGAAAAACTTTTAGTTTCTGCTACAACCTAGATCAAGCCCTGATTAAATATGGTTATAATCCTGCCAGATGCTGTGGTATACTTAGGCAGAACTCCAAAGGACTAAGAGTTCAGAGCTCAAGAGGATCAGTCTATGCTGAGAACTGCAGGATTTAGTTGTTTACTAATCATAATGCTATTTTAAAAATTGAGGTAATGCCTAGCATTACCAATTCTGTTTGTCATGAAAATGATGTGATATTTGATTTAAATGAATAGTGGTTTCAACCCCTTTCAATTAGATCATGGCACACAGCAGGCAAGTGTTCTACTGCTGATAGCATTCAGCACCAGGAGTACAGGTCAAGGATGCCTGAACTGTTCTGTTCCATCAAGGAGCTAAAAATGTCATTTGCTTACAAACACAAGCAGCTTGCATAACTCATGGTAATTTATCATCTTGAAAAGCTAAGCCATTTATAACGATCAGAAAAGGATTTAGAGATCACGTGGGAATATTTATTTATAGGCTGAAACACAGCTGATTTTTTTCCAGATTAATTTTTTAGATTGAGACTCTAGAGTCAGTCTGGACTAGTAGGAGAAATGTGTGAACCTTCATTTTAGTATTGTCTGTGAAATGGAGATATCTCACTGTTATACATCCTCTGGAAGCTCACTCTAGTCATGAAAGATGAGAGCTGTAGTGGATGCTCTAGTGGTGTTGCACTAGTTGCGGGGAATAGGTTTCCAAATATGAAACTTTACCATCCAATGCACTAAAGTACTTAAAAATTATAGTACTTTAGTAGTAAAAGATGATAATTAATCTGCTGGGCACACAGAAATGATAGACGATGAGTTACCAGGAAAGGAAATGCCTTTCCCACACATCCAATTCCCTGTAGGTACCACTTCCACTCATACTTCACAGCTGCCACTCTCTCAAATCACCAGACGGGCTTTCTGTCTGGTGTTTAAAAACACAGGGAAAAGTAAAATTCACTGTTCACTGAATTTACGTTTTAGAAGTGCACTGGATTTATGCACCCTGTGAAGTGGGTCAGTATCACACAGCCTTGAATGGAAAGACTGCTCAGCAGAGACAGAGCGCTTCATAGGGAAAAAGTGTCATCACTCTCATTTCAAGATAGTCACTTTAAAATATGGTTAATAAATGCTTTCCTTAGCTAGCAAGTCTGAAAGAGTTAAGCTGAGTATCTTGGGACTGGGAGGTGCAATCCCTGTGCTTAGACGTTTTCTCCTTATCCACTTTCCTTTTACCAGTACCTTGCTTCGGCTATGCTACCCAGAGTACAAATGGAGACTGATGCTTTTCTTAGAACAGTGCTGCCTGCACGCCATTTCCTCTTTCCACAACCTCTTGTTAGTTCTGCCATCTGGATGTGCCAGTAGCCACATTACTATTGTTGCAAGTGCAAAATATCAAAACACCCTGGACTTACCAAGAACCATCAGCTGGGAGCTTTCAGTTACTTCCCCATGAAGATTGGCTGCCTTGCAGGAGTATAACCCCTGATCTGATAGAGAAACATTTGCTATTAACAGCAACCCATCATGCAGATGGTGAGGAGAGGACAGCTTGACCTTGTTCTTAAACCAAGTAACTTTTGCTTCAGGAACACCTGAAAAAACATTGACAAAGTGTAACACAAGTAAGAAATACAAGGAAAAAAATACTTGTAAGGCAAATAGTGGGAGAAGAAGAAGAGATGAGAAGTATAGAGTGAAGGCTAAAGAAGAAGGGGAAGGGACATGGAGGATTTCATACGGCCACAGTTCTTTACACCAGTGGCTCAAATAAAAAACCAAAATAAATACAGAGACAGACACAATTAATGCGCTTCTTGCAGGCAGCTGCTCAGATAGTCCTAGTCTATAAAGGTAGATTCCTCTGCACTTCACTAGCAGCACAAGATAAAGGGGTTAAAAGTGAGATCCCCTTAATGCTGAGGTATTACTATTGAGTCTAAGAAAGTTGCACTCTGCCTATAAAAATGTTTTTCTGACTTGTATTCTACAAGCGTCCTTCCTCTGTCTTCACTGTTTCCACACTACCAGGGAATTTGCACATACAGCTGTTCCTACAGTTCGTTTTAGGGAAGATAAGTGGTGTGTATGTCAATGAGCAGCAGTTTCATTTTCTTTTGAGCTCCCACCTTCAGTGACACACATAGCCTCAAGACGGGAACAGGAGGCAGCCAGCACAGGGGTGAGCACACACATTATGTCACCACAAGGGGTAGCAAGAGCATTTCAATCGGTTTTGTTGGGTAATGGTGGATGACAGAGGACAGCAGGCTAAGTGTTTTCCTTGCAGAAATATCACAGAGACTGAAAGTCTGAGAGGTGCCAGCTGGAAACAGAACTCACTTTTCTGGGCAGGCAAGACATTTGGTAGTGAATAATTACCCAAGTCTATTCTTCTTCAACTTTCCCCTCCATCAGTGTGCATGTATCCAGCACAAAAAGCCTACCTGGGATACCAGCAAGCAGAATTGTGTAAACCAACTGAGATAATTTTGCTAAACCAGGGGCTCTGGGAGAAAGGAGTCATAGCAATGCAAGTGGTGATTAGTTTCCAATGCCACAATATTGTTGAAACAGTGAATTGAATTTCACAACCTAGTATAGCTGATGAATAAACATGGACCATAAAGCAAGGCAAGAGCAAGAAAATAAAACCTTCAGCACGTAGCTGAAATACAGAGGAAATGAATATTTAGGAGAACTGAGAGAGCTGCAGAATGGAACAACAAAAATACAAGGATATAAAGGACAGGAAGGTAATATATTTTAAGCCTTCCAAACCTGTTCTGACTCAACAGTCACTAATTGTACATGACATTTTGCAGAATGCTCTACGAACCAGATTTTAAAAATTGTTTCCTTATTTCATGTCAAACTGTAACAGTTTGGGCGAGATTGCTTGAAGGTTCTGGTATTCAAATGAATATCTGCACAATTTAAGTGCTGAAATCAACAGAAAGCTCATTAGTGATAATGACGTGACCCATATTGCTCTCACATCCTATTTTTAATTGAAATTGTCCACAGTAGTCAAGTTACCCACACCAGAAATGCTGCTGGCTTTCTGAAGCGTGGAGCAAATCCTCCAGCTGGAAGTCAGAGACATCTGCAAGACTCCTGAGTGACTTTTGGGTGGGAGTTCCTCTAGGATTAGTTTCAGAGAAGTCTGGAATTGACCACAATCACCTAACAAGGGTTAAAAAATATATTCCTTCACCTCTACAGACAAAGCAGTGAAGTTATGTCAAGTGAAATAATGTTGGTTTTCAATCTTGATCAAAACCACAGCAATGTCTTTGTGGTAAAACTGAAATAGAGTTTCATCTTGACATAATTCATATCAGGCACCAATTAAACTCTAATGCATCCAGAATGATTCTGTTTTTCCTTGTCTTTCAGTTAATATCTATAGATTTCAACTCAGAACACAGATTTTCACAGTGCTTATGCCTGTCTTAAGAAGTTAAAGACCAATATAAAATTACTGCCTAGGCTTTGGTATGGTACCATTCCATTATCTCTTATTTTTAAGAAACTGTCTCCAGGTTTATCAACACCTGTCAGCAGCAAGTGTATATTTCTGTCCCATGACAGAAAACACAGTTTTAGAAAATATAACTGATCCTTAATATTTCTCTTTTAAGTATCTGTTCTGCTATCTTACTGACTCTCAGCAAAGACATGTGTGGTAGTGTGCAGACCACCAGGGACAGCCTGCTGGTCTGGCCACTCACCGCTCTTCATTCTACCTATCCTTCCCCTGTTCACCCAGGACTGGCCAGATGTCACGGGCTCGTCATTTGCCTATTGGCTTGCCTCTGGCCTTGCCCACCAGGGAGAGAGGGCATAAAGGACAGAGGCGAGAAGGGGGCTGGATCAGTCTGGCCACGTTGTCCACTACACATCTGGTTCACCGTTTTTCCCTATAAAGGAATAAAGGAATCTGATAAACGCAACTAGTACGTCTGTCATTGCCTGCCAGGAGCAGCCACCGCCCGGCCCAGGATCGGAGCTCCCGAGGCAGGGAGCTGCAGGGGCTGGACTCGGTGGCCTGGAGGAGCCGTAGAGGAAACAGGAAAGCAACAGACATGTCCTTACATGAGATGAGACATCCAGATCCAATAGACACATGGTCCTATACTACAGACTGTACGGCACAGTGACAGACACAGTTTATAGTAATGGGATTAACTGTCACCAAACTCTGACCTAGAACAACTCTCATTAGTTGTGCTGGCTCTGGACATCCTGACATGATTAGATGGAAAGTACTGGAAGAAAAAGGTTTAGCTTTACAAGAAAATGTGAAGAATTGTTTTCATCCAGACAAGTCTCCACATAATTTCTGGCAATGCTAGTTTGCCTTCTGTTAACTTTGTTCTCACATTCTAATCTCTTTTTAATTACCAAATGTTACTGCATTAACCCTTGCACATTAACTTAGTATGATTTAGTAGCCATTTCATTGTTAATGTTTTCTGGGGAGCTTTGGTAAACTCTGCAGATGTATCATCTGCTCTAAAGAAGTCGCTAGGATACAACACATTTGCTGACTGAAGAGATAGCGTATGTCACTTATCCTTAGAGTTGATTGTTCTAAGATTGATCAAAAATATATAAAAGATTGGATAATCACAAAGCTGATGCTAAAAACAAAAAAAATGTGCTTATGTTAGGAGAAAAATTGAATTCATTCTCACATTCTATTACAGGTTTTATGAGATGGTTTATTTTCCAGGTATAGGTGAGACAGCTTATAGAAATTGCTGTTCTTGGATGATTTCTCAAGGTAGCTTTTTTCGTAATTGCTGTTGAATTATTAGCACTATTTTTGTGAAATTAGGATTCTAGTGCCCATTAAATGTATCTGCCCTCATTACTCACTCTCTTATTCCCTTTGTAACATCACAACTTGTGATTTATGATTTTATCATAATTTCAAGGGCATTAATCTCTGGTGTCAACATAGTTAACATTTTCTGTGGAGGCAGTAGCAGAAGGTTTTTTTTCACCCATGGACAAAATCAGGATTTAAGAAAATTTCTGTATCACAGAAGATTCCAGTATACAGTAATGCTACTAGATAGCAAAAAGCCTTGTCCTGGAAGAGAAGACTGCTAAAATTTTCCATTTTGGATGTTGTTGTAGTGGGTGAGTTTCACAAAACTGCTAGAGATTATTTTCCTCTCAGAAAAAACTTTGAATCTGTGCTCCTGACCATTTTGTGCTTCCCTCTTGTAGTTTTCTGATATTGTAAGTATTGTGGCAACTTTGTTTAGTCACATTCTGTTGTTTATATGGTGCTTTTATACTGAAGGGAAATGGTTACTCTTCTTAGATCAGCAATAACTGCCTGAATCTGTGGGTTCTGAGTCTGGGCAGCTAAGCGAACTCAGAGAGAGAAATCCAAAGTAATTTGTATTAATGTAATATTTGGTGTCTTTCACACAATGTCCATGCAGGTGAGCATGGAGAGGCCTGGGGAAAAAAAAGAGTACCATTTTCATCTTCTTCCTTGAAGGTCACTGGACATCAATCTGATTGCAAGAGAGTGTCTAGTGCCTATGCTGAGAGGGCAGGGGAATAACTGAACTTACTCCTTCATGAACCTAGGAAAAATGATACTGTACTTTTCTTCTTTCAGCCCACTGAGAGTAATTAATAAATTGTGATCACAGGCTAGTGTTTTGCTCTTGTAAATATAATATGCACAGCTATTGTGTATGTTTTGCTAAAAGACAGATGAACAAACGATGAAACTTGAGACAAATACTCTTTTCAGGTTAGAATTTGCCTAAGGGTTTGATTGGCAGCACTTGAAGAAGGAAAACTTACAACCACTAAGTGCTTAAAGCGAGCATAAAGTGTGAAAAAGCCAGGACATTTGTGTACTTGCAGTGAAGATGCTTATTTAGAGTTATCTCAAGTAGCTGCTAGGGATAAGAAACTAAAACAAGGGTCTAAGGGACTTCATACAAGTCTCCACAGCAGATATTTATGTAATAATCAGCATGGCTCACTTCATGTTTTGTAAGTAGCTCCCCTCCCTTCTATGCTTCCTCATACTATGCATAGAAGTGTAATGAATCCATGGTCTGACCCCAGGTCTTTAGAGATTTCCCAGCTCTCTCCGTTGTCCCACTCCTCCTCCCAATATCAACATCATTCCCACCAACAGCTATGGGACTGCCACACATAGGTAAAGTCAACCTATTTTGGTTATCATTGGAAAGAAGCAAACTGTAACTGTAAGACTGAGAGACATTTTCCAGTCTCTGACTGGAAAACAGTTTTAGGGAGAATCCTGTCTCAGTAGAATTCCTCTGATCTCCTGCAATCCCAAGATGAAAAAAAAAACCAAAAAACCAAAAAACCGGAAAAAAAGTAGTGTGCTAACGTGCCTTTTAATGTAAAATGTTTGCCAGGAAAAGAAGAAACTAACTGGAGTGATCTCTAAAAACCCCATCAATGATGAAATGAATCACATCTACAACAGGTGTATCAGTTTTGTTGCATCCACACCATATGGTGTATCTCTTACAACAACACCTGTCATATTGACTCAAATTTTTTTTTGAGCCCAATTTTCTTAAGCCACTACACTTGCCTTGTTTGATATGGATAAAAAGAGGACAAGTTCTATGATAAGAATTAATGGAAGCTATGAATTTTGCCTGAGACCTAGGAGAACCTTGCAATTTCCCTCAGCTGCAACTGGAGATATAAATTTAGCAAAGAATCCCACAAAAATTTATAGCCAAACACACCTGCATGGGGAAGAATAATTTTTTTACCTGCAACCTGGCAGTTAATGGTAACATTTACTCTCTGGATTGTTTTCACCACACTTCCAATATCAACAGTGACAGCAGGTGATTCAGTGTTGATCACGGTAGCTCTTGATGCCTTTATCAGTGGCTTTCCTGCATAAAAAGAAGCACCACAGTTTATCACACCAAACACATTGGACTCATATGGGATAGATGGGCTGAAACACTCTTTGTGAAAGTACACACAATACACAGGTGGAAAATGGAAAATGGTGAAGTGTGAGGCCACCTGCTTTTTATAATATTTCAGTGTGACCAAATTCCACAGGTAAAGCTGCCTTAAAAAAAAGAAAAAGCACACTTGAAACAGAGGCAGAACAGCATTAAAGTCACATACACATACAGGAGAACCAGATGAATCAACAAACACCAGCAGAATTGGAGATGCAGTAAGATGCTTGCCTGGCACTGCAACTGCACTACCACCCTTTGGTAAAGACCAAACATAGGAGCCTGAGTGATGGCTACAGGCACATTAACAGTGGAGGAAATTTAGAACAACATGTAAGCTGCTTCTACACATTCATCATGGTTTCCTTAACCCACAGTGGAAACACTGGGATGGGGAAGGCCAGATCATAACCAGAAAGTTTTACCATAATGGCTAGCATGAGAAGATGAGGGACATAAACTGTATTAAAGCAAAACACTGTTACTACAGGTTTTAGATAAAACAAAATAGGTTATCTCATGGGAACGGGTTTATCTCTAATAGAGCTACTGCTTTCCCCACAATAAAGTGTGCTTTCAACATTGGTGACAGCAAGTGAGTCAAGGTGTTTTGCTGCCATTGTATCTGTCTTTGTGGGACTACTTATGAAGTTGTTCACCATCAATGGCTCAAGAAGACTGCTGCAAGTCCTTTTGTAGGACTACTGTAAAGGAATGCCTACAAATCAGGTTAGAGGTACCCAAGCTTAGTTTTGAGAGAGAGGACTAATGCAGCAGAGCTGACAAGAGCTGAATTAAGGTGCTCCCCTGTCTCAGAGAAAATATTCTGCAGTCATGATATTGCAGGAGTAGCAGAACATAACACAGTCGGTTTAAATGGCATGGGACTTGGGTGTTTTTGACTCAGGGCTGCATTTTCAAACACATAATTGTCCTAAAATATATAACCCCTTTTCTTTCCATTTAAATAAATGGTCAGATACGAAACTGGTTCAGATATTATCATTTGCCTCCAAAAGGTGCAGTTTTAGGATAATGTCTATCACTAGCTTTATTTGTATGCTAATTTGAAGCTGACTGATGGAGAAAAGATGGATGTGGGAAAAAGAATTTGATTACACTGAGCTCATGGAGAGTTCTGAAAATTTAATTCAGCCTTAAATATAAATTTCTCCATATAGCTATATTTCCAGGACTTTTAAAATATACTATTCATCTGGAATTCCTGTCATATCAGTTTGGTATTTTTTCTTTGCACTTTACATTTTTTTATTTTGGTGATTTTAATGTTCAAGAATAGCTAAGTAAAATACTACATTTTATTGTTGAAATACCTCCAAAAGTTTTGATACTTTTTGGCAAAGTCTAAAGAAAAGAAAGAAAAATTCTTCAGCTATCCATCAGCCTTTTATTTTCCTGATTGGTTTCCACAAACCCACCACAAGATTAAAATTTTTTTAGTTGTTCAACCCATAAATGAGTAGGAAACCATTGAGAAAACAAAAAGGAGCATATTCCACTGGGGTTTTTTTCCAGGCATGTGTTAAATGAATCAGAAAGTTCTTCAATGAAATAATCTTTCGGTCTTAGTCTTGATTCCTCTAAAGATGATCTCAGCTTTCCAGGTTTTTTGGAGAAAATACTTCCATTATGCCAAAAGGATTGTTACTTTGTTCCAAAAACAGCTCAGTATTTCACTTCGATATTTATGGCCTCATTTTATGGGTTGTTCAGCTCTTAGCCTTGGATGTGAGATGCAAAAGTATACCAGTTCCTAAGAAGAGTTCTGCTTGAGTCTGGGAAGCATGAATGTTAATTCACCTAAAAGTTTAAATTACAGCTTTGATAATTAATTGTAATCAAAAAGCTAAAAGCCTTCCTGTGCCACATGTCTAATGCTCAGTTTAATTTTTACAGTGTCACACAAAATCGATTTCACAAATCACATTGTACAAAAACTATGGCTTTTACACTCACTGGAACAATGTGGACAGAGAATAGCAGTTTTCTCTGATGATTTTTTTAACCTCATGTTCAGCTTCATGCTGGTGAACATAAGAGATTTAGTGTGGAGTTGCTCCTTCTAAAATACTACACTATCCTAACAGCAGCACTGCTACCCTGTTGCCTGGAATCTGGAAAAGGCATTTTTGATAGTAGTAGTGTAAAAAGGATCAGTCTCTTTGGTTTTGCCTACGGGTAATTTGTAGCTCTGATGCAGATCTTTCTTTTTTGCTCTGGAAGATTCACCTGGTCTGCTAAACAAGAAGACAAAGTCTCTTTCTAGTTGATTTACTGATCTTCTGATCTTCACTGTCATCCACTGTTGTGTTCTTACATTTTCTTTAAGCTTATCTTTGCTGAAATTTTCTCTGTGTTTGGTGTAAAAAACTTATTTTTAAAAATTAAACCTTGTCAACCATTTTATTCCTTCTTCTAGTCATACATGGATATACTGGCAGCTGCTGGTTGCTGCCTGTGCACTGAAAGCCTCTAAGCATTTCCACAGGCTGACGCAGTGAAATGGCTAAGTCTGCAAAATCAGTAAGTTTTCCAGCATTCCTAGGGTGTTTCTTTTTGCCTTGATGATAAATAGGATCCTCTTTCTGTATGAACTGTCTGCCCTGTCACAGTCATTAGCTGTCATTGTGTATTCTGTTCCTATGTCTTTCTCAAGTTCTTCGTTCAGGTTTGCTGCTCCACCCTTCCGCCAGTCCTTATGTGATTGTGAGCCTGCTGACCATGCCTGCCAGTGAACCTCGAAGATGTTGGATTCATCCCTCTAACTCCCTTTGCCATTGGTTTTCAGAATTGAATTCTAAACCAGCACAGGATATTTAGTCTGCTTTAGGACCTCTTACTAGAGGAATTGAAACACGGAATCTAATGTTTTGATACCCTCCATTTGCTACAATTGAAACAGTGTTAGCAACTCTTGTGATCAAACATGCTACAGTGTTTGATTCTGTACAGGATAGCTATTCAGCTCTGGAAGTTTTCTGGCTTGCGTAATGTACACCTGAGTAAGTCTTGCAATCCATTAGCCTTGCAGAGACCAGCGGTAGATTTAAAATGAAGCACAGAAGTTGGGAGGCTTGGACTGCACTGCCCCTGCAGTCTGCAAATAACAAGATAAGCACTGTTTTAAGAGCATGTCAGATGGAAGTGAGAAAAAGAATTGAAGTCTTGCAGAGATACATAAAGCTCGCAAACCATCTATGAAAGCTGGACTCTGGCTCAGGTTTTTGCAGAGCTCGCACCCTGTGTTTTCCCCAGTGTACCTCTGTTTACCCATGTCACACAGCTTTAGCAGCCATCTGTTCCCCTATAGACAACTTCTGTCCAGATACACACAAGTAAGGTGGACCATCCTGCAATCACAGAGGTTGAACTATTACCTGCTAGGGTGACAGCAATGGAAACAGAGTCAGATCCCAGGGCATTGGATGCATTACAAGCATAGAAACCCACATCAGCTTCCACAGGTGCTAGAATCTGCAAGGAGTCATCAGGCTGAAGGAGTAACCTGGCATAAAGCAGAAAGGAAGATGTAATAATCTCTTAGTCTGTGTGAACAAGAACATATTTACTGGGAATTTTCAGGCTGAGGTAATATTTCTTATAGGTTAGGCCTTCAGGTTATATTTAAATATCTATGAAGAAATTTAAATTCCTACATTGAGACTGTGAGTTGTGATTACTTAAATTAAATTTTAGTCTCATTCCCAGTTCCTCTGCTGCTGGTATGTGTATTAAAGACAGATTTCCAAGTAATTAGGTCATCTGCCCAGTGAAGCCTCCTCCTCTGCTGTGCCACTTCTGCATAACATTGAGTGAGTTCCCTAGCATTGCTGTCTTCTAGTTCTGTAACACAGGAGTGGCAATAGTAAAGAAAATGTCAAATTATTGCAAGGGAAAAATAATGAAACATGTTGAAGCTATGCAGAAAGAAGTTAAATCAACTACAGGTTCAGTGTTAAAGCCTGAAATAGGTTCAGATTTGTTTACATCATGATGGGCAGCTTGAACAAACTTGGCAGTCTTTTTGCTTCCCTAATAATCAGTGGAGACAAAGAGGAATTCTCAGCTCCTCCTTGGGCTGAACCAACTCTTTCTTTCCTCTGCCAGTAAGAGGAGCATATCATGATTTCAGTGTAGTGCCTATGGTTAAATGGAATTAATATGGTCTTAGTGCTCTTATGAAATGCTTCTTTTCACTGTCTGGTTTTGCAGTGGTATGACTCATCAGGTCCTGACATATACCTGTTCCAGCAAGAATTCAGCCCATGGGTTCCTGTCAATGCTTATGTACCCTTATTTTCATCACAGTGTTTTTCATGATTACAGTTCCTTTCTCTTAGTTTTCTTTTTAGCTGAAATTGTTGATAAAATCTAATAATACTGTTCTCATCAGCAACTTTCAGCAGCTGTTGCTTGTAAACTCTTAGTTGAGGCTGTGAGTGACAGTGGCAAGGGTAAATTTGGAGGAGGGATATGCCTGTAAAACACATGCAATAAAAGTCTGCTCACTGATCCTGGAACTGATGAGTTTCTTTACACTTCCATACCCCAATAACAACTGTTTATGTCTCATGGACCAAAAAGCCACACATGCTTGATTTTGCACAACACTGTGGGTGGTAGATCTCTAAAACAAACCAGATTAGGGCCACCCAGAAAAATCTATTATAGGAAAAACTCCAGAGTTAACATTATTTTTTTACCCTTTTGTGGGTAATAATAAAAATAGTCATTATCAATAAAAGAGCTGCCTGTTGTTAAACAAGTTTTGTACATGTTTGGAAAAATGCACATTTGGAAAACAAACATTAATACTTTTAAAATTGCATCTACGCTTGCACAGCCAGAAAACCACCAACAACTGAAATAACTCCCTTCCCACTTCTGCTGTCAAGGATGTTTTTCTTACCTCTTAGTCATAAGCAGGGCTGACTAAGATAGCTAACAGTGACAGCAACTAACAGATTTTTTTACTTGCAGAACTAGTGTTAGCATGCATCAGTATCTCACACATAAATTTTTAGTTTAACACTGACTGCTTCAATCATTACATAGAATCCATTAAATCTTCAGAAGTTGTCCTAAATTATAGCAGCCTGTAACATTTAAAAGTTCTGTGTGTTCTGTCTGCATGCATGCAAATACAATATGTAAGCAGATCTTCCAGTTTACATCAAAATAATGCTTACAAGACCCCTGAAATCACTTAAATAAATGTTTCTGATACCTTCAGGCTGAGGAAAGAGCTTGCCTAGTATTACACCTTCTAAAACACAAGGATACACAATTTGTTTGTTGTTAATCATGTCTCCTGACATAAATATCAGCTTAAGTCACTTCAAGATCAGCAGAAGTATTTTTAAAAATAGAAATAGTCCAGGTAGATACTTGTCTTTTTAAAAAAATGAAATTCAACACATGTCCATCTTTCTATCTTTTTAACCCAAGTTTTAATGTCCTTCTCCAGAAACAAACATAATGTCCTCTTCTTTTCAATAATTCTGTTATTTGTGCATCACAATTTGGCATAGCTGCTTTTCTTGAAAGCAGATCCTTTACTATTTCTCTTTGTATAGAATTATTTTGGCTGAATTCCCTATTTGCTTGTAGATTGCTATTTTTGTTAGGTCTTGAGTTGCTTGTCAGGAGTGGGAAAAAACCACTCGCTGTAGCAATTCTTTATGTCACCAACATGTCTTCAGAATCTCAATTATAGACTGAAAATAGTACAGCTTAATATTTAATCAGTCTCGTCTCAGTTGCTCCACACTGCATTACCTCCAAGACAAAAACATACTTTGCAGGACATATATCAATGACTAAATCAGTCAGTGCCTCACAAACACCTAACTCTGTATCACTTAATGTTCACATGCTGCCTCATGTCCATTTATAAAATATATTTCTGTTTTAGAGATGTTGAATTATCAAGTATCAATGGATCCCCAGTGATAGAAATTGCAGCATACTTGCAAGGCTTACTAAACAATGCATAAATTCCTCAAAGATTTTTCACTTTTAAAACTGAGGAGCTGAGTTCCTTTGGAATTTAATCTGATTTTTCTCTAAAATAAAACATTTCCCAACATACACAGCAGTCTACAGACTTTGATATAGACACTAGTAGGCTCTGAAATGGCACTCAGAACCCATGCTGGTGTTATCTTGACACTTTAACCTTAGGAGAGAGTAGGGACTCTTCTCAGGCTAAATATGCAGACACAAGACCGGGATCTTTTACTGGAACCACAGATACTTTAAACTGCTGCAGCTTTTTGTGTCATATCTTTTCATTCTATTGAGTAACTGAAAACCAGCAATTTTTTGGGGCCCTTGTTAAGTCTCTTTGTGACTGTACCTAGACCAAAGCTGAAAAAATTAATTTTTGCAAGGACAGCTATGCAGTAGGAGTCATACTTTTATGTGGATGAAACAGCTCCTGGAATGGGGCAATGGGAATAGAGCCATACATCAACTATCATTACTAAACATCACTGGCTCAGACAAAATCCATGGCCACAACGGATTTTAGTGAATGCCTTTTTCTCAGTGGTTTGTATATGCAAAACAGGTAGCTGTCACGCAACCTAAAACCAGCAGCCTACGCTCTAAAAATCACAATACCAACCAAGCACTTCTGAAATCTCAGTATATTCAGTAGGCATGACCTGAGGAACTTTAACACTACTCTGGCCTTTCTCAGCAGAGTGTCTCTCTTTGACACTGGTACAGGAAAGCCCACCTGTATTTATTGTCTTATTCCCATTAAGATAGAGGCAGGCTGGAAAATCCTCTTCTCCATGCTGGCAAAGTGTGAAGAAAACAAACTGCAGAGTTGAAGGACAGCTCAAGCAAACCAGACACCACCATGTGTAGATGGCCTTGCAGTTTATAGCAGTACACTGTACGACTGCTTAAACTGCAGCTTTCATTGACACAGCTGACTGACAGACAGCAAGAGGATTCTGAACCAAAAACAGAGGACTGTTCTTAAAGAACCCATCAAAAAAATCCACAAACCAGTTCTTTTGCACACCATGATTTCTAAACTTCAGTTAACTCCAAAGGTATAGGTGTTGAATTACATCTGAAGCTCAGAGCATGGTCATATCTCCCCCCACACACCAACTGGGAGGAACTATAAATGATGAGCACAGAACAAAGTTCATAAAGTGGAAACTGCCTCAACATTTAAAGAAGAGTTGTCAATGACTTATGCTACTATCTGGAAAAGAAATAATACTTTCCTGAGTCCTTTTGATAGAAATTTTGAGCACGCACACAACTGACTGATAATTCAGAAACAGAACACAACATTTACGGCTATTTCAGCCAAAGTGAATGGTAAAAAAATGGTTGAAAAGGAATTGTAAAACTATATATTAAAAAATGTGAACTAAAATTTCAGGAATCATATAAGAGTCTTCTATTTCAGCTATATTAACCTACTTCTTGTGATACCATGACAACTTAGAGAATGTGAAATAAAGTGGCCCTTTTCCCATGACTGTGGTGTCTAGCGTTCCTCAAATGTGAACTTTATGAAACATCCCTTCCCTGTCGTGGATACCACAGAAGTTACAGTCATTTCAAGAAAAAAACCCAAAAAACCCTTAATAGCCCAATTCTAATGGGATATAACCACTGGATGAAAATCTGTGTATGAAAACTTTTTTGGAGGTGGCATACAGATATTTTCACAGGAATATGTTCAAACGAAGGGATTCCGTATGTCCAAGTTGTGATTATGACTACATGTGATTTCCACCAGAGATACATTCTTCTTAGTTCTACTCCTTCAAAAGTTACCATTTTTCTGTGTGTTGAATTTAATATACTTATTAGCCTTTGGACAGAGAGGCAAGAACCAGGAAATTCAGATCATTACAGAAAGCAATTATTTTTTCATTGATTCAGTAGTAAAAGTAATGAAGGAGCTAATAAACTAATTTCATAGCTGTACAGAAGGGGTAATTTTACCTAAATCAAGACCTTACTGGATGATCCAAGGGCACCACACTGGAAATCAATTTTTGTCTTGACTCCATTTTTTCTCATTTCCCAGGCTGACTTTATGACTAAATGCAGATATCTTAGCTGAGGTCAGTGTCTTGTGCAGAAGGAGCTGCTAGTGGATCCCTGGACAACTCTGTTGTACTATGTTGGTCATTATTACTGCCTACTACACTCTTTTACTGTTCTTATATACTGATTTCTCACAGAACAGAACCACAATATAAAATCCCAAGCATACACATCAGAAAAACGTATGTTATCAACACAGTTAAGCATATAACTAGTACTGAAAATAACTTCTTTCTGTGTGCTCTTCCACACAAATAAATGATGTGGAGTGACAGGAAAGTATAGGCTACCTGAAGGAGAACAGCATAATTTTTGGGGTATACTGATAAAAGCATTTTGTTATGTCAGCTTCTCAGGTTACACCAGGGACCAGCACTCCAGAGTTTAAACAGATGAGGATTCACCAAATCACATGAGAAGATTAATGCTAAATGATCAGTCTGTTGAGATGACAGCAAAGTTGCAAATAGCCATGAAGTATGGTTCCACAGTTTACAGCCTTCATCAGAACATACACAGTAAATGGTGATTGTAACACCCCTTGAGGTTTATCCTGGGGCAGTTTAATGTATGGAAGTGGAAGGCCGAAGCCTCACTTTCTCCATCTTCTCCTACCACAACCTTATCTGTCAGGCCCTCCTGGAGCACTGGGAGAAATGGAATTTGTAGCTCCAACAGAGGATAATAGTAACAACCAACGACCAGTTTTCATATTTCAATACCAATCTTCACAGCAAAAATCTCCACCCTCAGATGGGAATATAAACTAAGGTGCCCAGTCTCTGGATGTGGAGTGCTCTGTTGACTGTATTAGGCACTTATGTCCTTTAGTACTTTACAATCCCTTCTTTTTTACTTACTCAAACAGAAGTCAGGTTCCTGTCTGCCACACCAGTTTGACCCACAATCCAGACCTTGCTGAAGTGTTACAGTGTTCTGTTTACCCCATTTACCAATTCACATGCACTTGCCCATCTTTATGTTATGAAATCAGACTACAGCAAAATACAGTTTTGTCCAAGGGACTGACAGGCAGTAAAACATGTAAAGTGAAGAGTCAAAATATCAATTATTTTCTTAAAAGTTAAATAACTTGCTTTACCTATCATTGTATTTCACTGCCTCTCCATTCTTAGCCCAGCTGATGGTGGGCTTTGGGTTTCCCACCGCTTCACAGTGAAGCAGCACACTCAGTGTGCCACTTGCTAGGACCACTGTCTGTCCCAGGTAGGTGACAACCTCTGAAGCAGAAAGTTGTTGTGCTGCTGAAATCTTTCGGAGGATGGCAGGCTTTTGATGAGGCCTGTGCAAACCATTTGCCAGGCCTGCAGAGGTGGGAATGAATGTTTCAGCAGATGATGTCCTCAGGGAGCTGGTAAATCCAGAAACACGTCTGTGGAAAGGGTACTCCACTGAGATTGAATCAACTTTTTGCCTTGATACTTTGAGGACAAATTCCTGGTGCTCCAAGTAGCTCTTGAAAACCTCATGAGCCAGCTGCACAACAAGCTGCTCAGTGTAGATATCTTTAAGCTCCTCAGGCTGTTGCGACAAATTCCTTATGATATCATCCAAGCGTTTCTGCTCTGTGACCATAGTAAATGGCAGGCTATGCTCCTGGCTCTGGTCCTCTTCTGAGGATGCATTTCTCTCCATGGACTCCTGGGCTTCCCAGGACTCCAGATTTTCCCCTGGCCAGCCCCTGAGCTGCAGCAGCCTCGAGACAATATTGTCGTACCATCTGCTGGGGTTGGCAAGGTGCCCTCGCTTTTCAGCCTTGCTGCCATTGAAGAAAATCCCATTGAGGTGTTTATCCTCTGTTCGTAAGGCATCATTTAAGCCAGTCTTTCTCATGACCTCTTCCTCCCTAATACCAGCTGGCTCTCCAGCAATGATCTCCTTGTTGCTTCCAATCAGTCTAATTACGAAATGCTCCCGGGCTGGCCCTGCTGTGCACGTGTATGTCCCAGTGTCTGAAGGCTTCAAATGATGGATTTTCATGTACCCGTAGGGTGCGATGGTGATGTGAGCTGAACCGACAAGCCTCTTGTCGTCCTTATCCCAGGTGATCATTGATTTCCGGAACCTCCTGGTAGGGCATCGGAGGATAACAGAAGTTTTGGGCAGCAGGTAGGCATATCCACCCACAATGAAATGCAGTTTCTTCTGCTTCCTTGTCTGGATGTAAACTTGTTTTACAGTCATAATATGGGGGGTTTGCTTATGAGCTGGTCTGTTGTGCCCTGAAATATCATTATATAATTAGTATGTGATACCATTAAACAAAACAATTAATTTACATTGCTGTGGGCAGCATCTGACCCATTAGACAGTAATGGGAGAAGCTGGCGACCAGTTGCTGGACATTAAATTAGAACAACCAAAATAGGTGGAATAACAAGACACACTTTAGGAATGTGAAAGTAGCCCAGAGGATATGCACAAACCAAATAGCCAAGGACAAAAGTTTTACGGGAGAGAGAAAACTTGAGTGGAAGTTTTCTTGTTGTTGAAGTACTTAAACAAAGACTGTAATTTAAGAAATGCATTCAATAGACAAATGTTTATCATCCAAACCTTCACAGACAACATGATCTTGCAGCTCACAACAGTAAGGAAGACTGAAAGTCTTGCTATCTCAAGGAGTAGTGTTGAACAGAACAAAACTGTCTGGGTTAGGCTTAAAAACATGCTAAATACTATTGAAGTGCACTAGTTCAGTGTGTCCTGCCAGTTTCCAGATCTCTGGGTCAGTGATTTTTATTGTGAAGCACTAAATAAAGCTCTATAGGCATATTGTTAGTAAATACCATGCAACATTTGGTCCAAGCTTTAGTTCTAAACATCATATCTTCTTATCTCCCTACATACCCAACATTCAGCAGTGTCAGAGTCAAGTTGAAGCTAGGCTGACTTCAACATATTCAACTGGCTTACTGTAAACTAGGGAAGAGTGTACAGGGAGACTTGTGATGGGCAACAATAAATGCATGAACTACCAACATAAAACACATCTAACTTGTGTTGCATGGTTCATTAGAAAACCCAGGTTATAGAGGATTTGGAGTGACATCACAAAATAGTACGTTTCTAAATGATCGTCAGCAAAACCCCTTACCAACCATTTTCCTTGCAGCTTTTACAGTAGAGAGTTTATTTGCACCTGCCCTCAGGCTGCTGTGCTGTGTCTCTGAGCCTCTGCATTTCAGCTGTGAAATTCAGATCTAGATTTTGATCAGAATTTTGAGTCAGTTCTTTGAGAAACTAGTAGTTCCCTTCCAGCACATTGGCTCACATTCAGCTCCAGAAAAACCCACTCAACATGACTAACACTGGTGTGAAAGAAGGGTATGGAGCAGGAACTAGCATGGATTCCTTAGTGAAGGATTTTCAAGCCCCTCTTCTGCAGACACTGCCAAGCACCTTTTCCACTTACTTGCACAGGGGCCTAGTGCACAGGGCCTGATCAAGGATGAGAATGGCAAAGGGAGGCAGAGTGAGGAATTGATGAAAACAAAGCCTCCAGTTTTCAGCATCTTTCTGCAAACAGCACTTCGACTCTGTGTGCCTTCTCCACAGCTCACTGAACACTAGGAATAGGATGAGAAACATTAGGAAATACGAAAAAGGTGCTCCTTGTCACACACTCCCTCCTCACCTCCCACATCCACATTGCATACACATACCATAGGACAGAACAGTTACAGTTTTCAAAATGCTGCAGTGGAATAAAGCAGAGCAGCATCAGACCATGCAGCTACAAACACTGCAGACACAGTAAGGAGATGAAATATCTGTTATCTTCTGTCCTGTAAGGCTTAGACTCCTTCCATGCTCCTGTTAGCACTTCTTTTCTGTCAGATGGTATCCCTTATTTTAATGGTACTGTGCTACAGTTCAAAGCCAATCTTTGCACTTTATTTCTATGTATCTGTGTCTGCTGGCTGGAAAAACTCCTGCTCATGTTCAAGAGCAGACTCCATTGCATTCTGGTCTGATAAAATCTGGCCTAAACTTAATCTTTAAGCTTTGCAAATCTATTTAGGAATAATAAAGGGATGAGTATTTTAGTCACCAATTAATTACCTCAGCCTTGTAGTTACTACACATGGCTTATGCAGAATAGTATAAACCTGCTAACACCAGATTATGGTGCTGGTTGCACAGGTGGACATTGTTTGATGGACTTCATATTTACGTGTACAACATCATGAAAAATGAAATACAGGCAGTGCTTTTGCACTGGAACCCAACCAGCAGTCTGTAAAAAGAGCTGGAAATTGGGTAGAGCACTGTAATTACCATCTTCACTGCCAGAATGGCTATGTGTCTCATGGCAGAAGACTTTATGAAAATATTCACTAATTTGAGTAAAATGCCCAGACAGATTACCATAAGAAGGGTGCAGGTGGGACAGCTCCATAGGGTGATTGGCATTTCTTTTACAATTTCCACAAGACAATTTCCACTACCTTCCATGAAAGAGGACTGGAAGAATGGTGGCAGAGACTGCAAGATGTGGAGTGATTTTCACGCTTACTGGTATGAACCTTAGACTTTGCTTTGACCTTATAAGGTCAAATGATATTGTTGTAATATCACTCCTCCCTTACCCTTCCCCTCTCCTCCTGTTCCCTTCCCTCCTTTTCTCTTCTCTTCTCTTTATCATAGGAAAGGGCTGGAATGGACCCAAGAGGAAAGGACTATTGACACCAGAACAGTTAGGTTTTGGGAACAAAGAGCATTTAGCCTAGAGCAATAAAGATTACTCTTCATTGATGCCTTGGATGAAATAATAAGCATAGGTATGGAGAGAGACCGGGATTTATTGTTTTGAGCATGACTTGTGTTTACACAAGAAAGGTCTTAATGGTTTGGCCAGATGGCTAAATCACATCTGTGGAGGCAATCACCAAAGAGGAACATGGAGCTAGTGATAACATCCCCAACCAGGATGATAAGGACAGATTACAGGACAAAACTGGGCATAACATACTTTGTGGAGTCTGACCTTATTTGGCTTCTCTACCCCAATTTACTTAGGAACTTCATCTCCAAGATCTGTACAATACTCATGCGTATGATTAGCATACCTGCGTCCAGTCAGAGAGAAGCCACTCATTGGGACAATCCTCATTTTTGCAGGCTTGTTCTGTAATGGCCCTTGGCATGGAGCAGAAGGTTTCTGGCAGCTCTAACAGGCTTCCATCTGCCAGACGCTGCTTACAAAGTGTATCTCGCTTCTGGACACCACCACCACAGGTCTGTGAACACTGTGAGAAAAAAGAGACAGCCACTTTATATCATACCTACACCATCCAACTTGATGCAAAAATTACTTGTGAATTAGGGTAGAAATCAACACTTGGTGTTAGCCAAATAGAAAACATAAAACAAAAATTTCAGAGACCTCAAAGTAGCCTGGTTTTAAAACTGTCAAAAACATTTTGAAAAATGGAAGCAGCTTATTTTGGTAATATTTAGAAAAATTATTTCTTCAGTATGTCTGAAATGTTCTGTTTCAAGATATTGGTACAAAAGACATGGAAACAGTGAGTCAGCATTGCAGTGTGGAGGTGGGAAATTTTTTCTCCACACCTGGAAAATGAGACACTTGCATGTAATGTGGAGAATCTAACTACCAATATCTCTGTCTGGGCTCTGACTGTGCTACTAATAGTGTCAGAGAGAGTGGAAAAGTCTTGTCCAGCACTAGAAAAGTAAATTGAGATGATTAAAATCCAGAAGACACACCTCCCGTCTGTCTTTATGATAAATATCCCTCTCTATATCCATTTTTCTACTCAAGCAGGGCAGCAAATTTTGAATAACCAAATTTAGTAGCTTTTCTGAATATTTTTTTGTAAATTTAGTTGCTCAGCCTTTTTTCCTTTTTTTTTGTAAATTTAGTTGCTCAGCCTTTTTTCCTGAGGATCCTTTTCCTTAGGCTGGTAACAGGCTCCCAGTTCTGCTCAGTTCAGCCAGCTTAATTCCTTTTCTCCTTTCTTATAGCAAAGGAAAGGGGTAGCTTGCATTACACTGACATGACCAGGAGCTGGTAAGAGGTTGTGACATGGCAATTACTCAAGAGAAGCAGACAATAATATGAAGAAGTATCAAAATGTATATTTAAGCAAATAAAAAGGGAGTGTTTTAGAAAATCTTGCAGTTATGAAAGGCCCTTCTCTCTTAGATAAAGAACTGCATGAATTTTAATACTAGCCTGAATATTTAGGATAAACATTTTCTTTGAAAGACAGAAAGTGCAGAAAGACGTTTTTATATTTGGTTTGCTTTTTAATGTGTAAAATTAGCTTTTGTTCCTACTTATTTAGAACGTTACAAAGCTCAAAGCCTTCCAAAAAATTAAGGAAGAAAAACAGTTTTAAACAGAAGAAAATGTTTATGAGCCTCTCATTTGAGGACAATTCATTCCTGCAGAGGAAGAAAAACATGCTTAAAAGCATTATACCAACATTGCCTAAGGACTGTTATCATATACAAGATACAAAATGGGTCACACTATGAATACCACAAAGAATGTTCCTACTGTCAGGCAGTCAAATCTCAGAGTCTCTCTGCCCTTCCAATTGTACCAGACATAAGACAAAACACACCTTTTCTTGCTTCTTGGATTCAGTCCCTTACATAGTGTTGTCCCTGCACAGGACATCCCAAGAGTCACACCATGTACCTGACAGCATTGTCCAAAAACTTCTTAAACTCTCTCAGGCTGGTGCTGAGATCACTTCCCTGAGGAGCTGTTCCAGTATCCAACCACCCTCTGTGGGAAAAACCTTTTCCTAATATCCAACCTAAACCTCTCTGACACAACTTCAGGCCATTCCCTCAGGTCCTGTCACTGGTCACCACACAGAAGAAATCAGTGCCTGCCCTTCCCTTACAAGGAAGTTGTAACTGCAGTGAGATCTCCCTCAGTTTCCTCTTCTCCAGGCAGAAGAGACCAAGTGACCTCAGCTGCTCCTCATATGGCTTCCCCTCAAGGCCCTTCATCATCTTTATGGCCATTCTTTGGACATTCTCTAATATTTAATGTCTTTCTCATACTGCAGTGCCCAAAACTGCCCCCAGCACTCGAGGTGAGGCCGCCTCAGCTCAGAGCAGAGCGGGTCAATTCCCTCCCTTGCCCGGCTGGCAATGCTGGGTCTGATGCCCTCCAGGACACGCTTGGCCCTCCTGGCTGCCAGGGCACTGTTGACTCATGTTCAGCTTGCCATCAACCAGGACTTGTAGGTCCCTTTTAATGGTCTCCCATGTGGTTTATTTTACACTGCTCTCTTCTCAAAGTGTACAAAATACAGGTTTTTTCTTACTCTCAAAAATTCTCTGCTCTGCCTCCACAGTATGATAAAGCACCTGCAAAAGGAGTAAACATTCTTTTCTCAGAAGGTCTCTCAGTTGCTTTTTAAGGCCTGACACTCGAAGATTCAGAAGATACATTTTATGGTATGGATTAAAAATAGCTAGGAAAATATAAGAAAATATTACCAGTTTTCCCACGCTGACTTTGTTTTCAAGTCATTGTCCTAATTACCTTTGGAGCAAAAGAGCACTTCAGCAAATAAAGAATGTTGGGACTGAGACTATAGCACTTATTCAGTAATAAAACAAAGGTGGATGAAGATTTACTAATGGATGTCTCCCATTTCAGATATGCAGAACAGATATTTGTAGAGCCTTGTAAAAGTGGAAGCTTATACATACTTTGCTCCAGAAGCATACTAGTGAAAATAATAAAGATCCTAATGCATTTAGTTAAGACACAGAACTATTCAAAAATAAATAGTCTGGAATATGTAAAGAGATGTTTTAAAAATTGTTTGTAATGTTACAACACTGATAATTATTCTGTGTTTATCTGCCAGGAACACTGGGGCTTCAAATGGCATTTAATTCAGACAATCCTTCCTTACAAGCATAAAAGGGCTTAGAAAAGAAAACACTGGTCATTACAATTTAAATCTTTTGGGTTTTTTTTTTTTGTGTCTCTGCATTAAACCAGTGGGACCGGGTGCTCTGAAAAGCACCATGAACTCCACTGATGAGGCCAAAGAAATGTATTGAAACCAGGCTGTATAGAGAATAGATTCTTTCTGTTTCTGAACACCCTTTCATGTTGGTGAAGCTTTAAAGGATCTCCCCTAGGGTGAGGAAGGCACCTTCCTGAAGGGGCCTTCATCTCCCTGTATGGGGGGAATCCTCTCAAGAGCCTGGGGAGAGGGGAGGTGGTGTAGATCCCTTAACACAAGGAAAGAAATCCTTCTGCAGGTTTTCTTCTGCTGGTGGGATACAAAGCAGTTTTACTGCATGACTGGAGGTCACTTCCCAAAGCTGTCTCAGCTACTCACATCCTTTCCAAATGTTGGTTTTTTTCTTTTTTTTCCACAACTCAGAAGCCAACAGCTGTAATAATCCCTAAGTGTAATGTACAAGCCTCATGGTGTAGGTTTTCAGATGGGATACCTGTGTGAGACTGAGCTGCAAGGTCTGGTTTTCTTACAGGGTGGAAATACTGTAAAGATGATGGTGTTGCAAGGAAGGAAGACAGACATCCTTAAAAAATGAGAGAATGGAAATTGGTTTTGATGGATTAGTTGTTTTTTTTCTGGCACAGTACTCATCAGAACAGAAGCAGAAGACAGTAGGTAGAGAAGCACATTTCTTGTGCTGTTTTCCTCTCATGAAAGGCAAGCACTGGAAATATCCAGTGCCCAGCCTGAAAAGTCTGTGAGAGTAAGGCAGAAGAGCTACAACATGACCTTTGTTGAACTGTAGCAACGAATTACAGCACAGGTTCTCTCTCGGCCCAGAGAATACACCAGCTACCATAAGTGTGAACTGAGCAGTTTGTTTTAATTTCTGATTAACATAGTTGTTAAAGCTTTTATACTTAATCAAGCGTCCTCCTAACTAAGATCTGCTAAACCTTTCAAAGAGACAGCATTTGAGAGCTCTTGAACAGTTGGAAAAATTGCTTTAGACAGGTGGAAGTAGGCATGTTCACACTGTTGAGGAAGATGTCCCAATCTTGAAAAAAATCTGTTTGGAGATAGCTCTAGCAGGAAAAATTTGGTACTGTTCTATAGCTAGCTAATGGTCATGGTTAGCAGAAAATAAATTTTTCCTCATACTATAACCTATATGTCTTCTGATTGTTCACATAAACTTACAGAAAATTGCTTTAAGGACTGTGGCCAATTATAGGACTTAAATAAGCATAGGTGCTCCTTCTAGCATATCCTAATTTTGAAATGCTTGACTTATCTTGTTACATTATGAACTAGTAGAATGCTACTTGCTATTTGCAAACATAACATTTATTATGACTATAAAAATTTTCAAAAGTACAATTAATATACGTGTGTGTGAATACCAGTAGACAAATTACAGCATGAAATATCACTGGCTTATTTTAAAGAGAGGACTAAAGCCATAGGCTCCTTACCTAGCTTTGACAGACCATCAGACTGCCATAATTTTTTTTTACTGGGTTGGTTGCCCAAACCCAAAACTCTTTCAGCTTCTTGGACTGACAAACTTCATTAGGTAAGTACATGAACATCTCCCCGGCTCTTAACTAAAGACCAGATTTTATATACAGACATTGATTAGGCATATGTAAGCACTACGCACAATGCTCATAGTTTTCACATAGCATAGAATGAAGACTTGCACACATCAAAAATGAAGACTTAAACACGCAATTTGCTTACACCAACACCATACAGCAAATTTTTGTTGTATTCTTGAGAACAGTGAAGGATCCTTTCTTCCTGTGTAGCATTACAACAATTTAAAGAAGCATCCTAAAGTCTTTTGAATTACACAAGTATTTTGATTTTCAACCAGATATCAGCAAATTAACTCATTTCAGGGTGCTTTCTAAAGATGGAAAGCCTTGTACAGACCCAATGTGTAGACAGCAATTTTTATAATTAGTGTAATAAGGCATCCATCTCCCAAATGGAAGTGTTTAACACACATTTCTTAATCTGAAGGATGAGCAATGTTTCTTGTACTAAACTATTATTTGAGAAGATATGAAATACTCAAAATGCTTTAAAGATTATTTTATCCTTAATCCTTCTAGTTTAGTACTCCTAGAAATCTTGACATAAGTAACCCAAGTCCACTCATTGCAGCTGACCAACATATTCCAGATATTTTTGTTTGCAACCTATAGCCAGCTGTTAAGATTTTCCAGTAACTTTGCATTAGAAATAGCTGTAGTCATTATTTACCTCTGGAAACATTGATGCATTTTTTCAAGAGCAAAAAATGCACACTTTGCAGTTTTTTAATGGTTTGACAGAATGATTAATGATTCCCCTTGTTGGGTTAAAGCAAAATCATAGTATCATAGAATGGTTGGTGTTGGAAGGAACCTTGAAGTTCTTCTAGCTCCACCTTATCTCATCCCCCCTCTGCTCCCCACTGGGTAAGTACATCTTCCATTAGACCAGGTTGCTCAAAGCTACATCCGACCTGGCCTTGAACACTTCCAGGAATGGGGCATCCCCATCTCTGGGCAACCTGTTCCAGTGCCTCACTACCCTCACACTAAAAAAATTTCTTCCTAATATCTAAACCAAATCTACCCTCTTTCAGTTTAAATCCATTATCTCTGTCCTATCGCTGTGTGCCTTTGTCAAGAGTCCCCCTTCAGCTTTCTTGTGGGCACACTTCATGAACTCTCAGGTCTCCCTGGAGCCCTTCCTACTGCAGCTGTCCAGCCTGTCTTCATAAGAGAGGTGCTTCAGCCCTCTGACCACTGAAATGTATGCCGTGACTACGTTCAGCAGTCATAAAATGAGATTACACACAAATTCTTACCTCTTGCCATTCTGTAGGATACCAGGAGGGGGGGCAGTCAAAGCGATTACAGGCTTGCACGAGGGATGGTTTGGGTTTAGAGCACAACTCATCTGCCAAAATCACAGTCTCGTTGGTCTCTCTTGATAGTAGATGAGAACAGAAGACATCTCGTGTCTGCAAACCAACCCCACAGGTAAGACTGCAAGTGCTCCATTTCCCAATCTCCCATCTGTGAAGGGGTCAGGAGAGAAAATCTTAAGCACAGAATAAATTCACCTTAATTTTTCTCTTATAATGACAGATGGAGTGAAGAAACAGTAAATGAAAGGGAATTTTCCTTCTCCGATCAATGTCACTCCTGTAGCTGGAGGATGAGGCTAAGATGAATATTTACAGTTCTGCATTTTCATCTCTTGTCAGAAGTTCTTGGATTGAGATTCCTGCAATATCACAGGAAATGTTTTGTGTCCTACAGTAGGAGGTTTTTTTGTCTGTAGGAGCATGGATAATGTATTTCAAAATAGAATGGATTTAATTAGCTGGTTTTCTCCCCTATCTTTTCTCCCCCTTATCTTAAAAAATAAAGGAAGATATAAACAAAAGTTTAATCCAAGGAATGTAAAAGTGAAATGTTGAGCATAAATTTGTTTCAGAAGGTCCAGCTTTGGTATTCCTGTCTAATTTTTCTGTGCTGTTGAGATATGAAGCACTAAGGCCTTGGGAGATGCAATGGGAGAGCAGGGGATCATCTTCAGCCCCTGGATGAACACCTGTCACTGACCTAGATCTTCTCTGAACTAGCTATGTAAATCCTGCATCAACAGGATTGTTGGTAACTGAATTTCAGTGTTCATCACCTTAAAACCAGATTTCTGCTATTTGATCTGTGCTGAACACAACCCCTAATTCTGTCAGCTAAACACAGAAAATTGTTTAAAATAGTAGGACTTCCACTCATGGCTCAGCTAAAAAACACTTCAGAGATATATAGAAATGCATACATGAAAATCAGTCCTATATTCAGAAGGAAAATATAAGAAAATAGCCTCCCAACAAATTCAAGTAAAACTCTATGCTGACCTGGATATACTCCCACATCCAAAATGAAACCATGAAAGCCAGATAATGCCATATTTTCTAAATCTGAAGAGTAGCTTCCTTTCCATTATGACATTACTGAAACTGATTGCTGAGGGAGTAAATTAAAAATTCAGGAAAAGGAAGGCTCAGAGAACCTGTCTTTGAAGAAAGCAAATCCAAGCAGAAGCTTAAAGACAGTGATTATGAAGGAGGATACCCTGTGGCTCCAAAGAGGATGGAAGCAGATAATGAAGGGAAGTTATGAAATGTGTCAGCAGAATTAAGCAGATTTTGTGGAAGAAGCAGAGGAAAACCACTCTGATGCTCTGAGATCTGCAGACAATGGAAATAGCTTGGTGCATGTAAAACACATCACGTTAGCAAACACATTACACAAATAATCATTTAAGATTGTGCTATCCTAAAATCACTGAACAATTCTAACCTCTTTTTATTTTATAAAGTTATTTTTGAGCATGTTTCCTTCCTTTCAAGTAACAACCTTAACAAATTTAAACAGCTAGCACATAAGAATTTTTTTTCCTCCCTAGATAATATCTTGATGGACCAAAGGCACATTGCTCCCCTACTGTGCTCCATCTGCTGGTGACATTCTCTGATTTTATAAAAAAATACATCCCGAGCCTCACTGTAATCACTAACGATGCTGTAGTTTGCTTTTAGATAATATTCTTGGTTCTGTTAGTAGCAATGACAACAATCTGTTTGACATTTTCTAATAATAAATGCATCTTGCATACTGAGTTAGAAGTTCCCATGGTCACTTTCCAGACCATAACACACTGAAGGACACTAATCTGGATACATGTACAGGGAGCTATTTATCAGTGGAGTAGGAGTGACATATGGCAGCCAGTTAAGCTAAACTGGAATATGTTCTCCATATGAATGATCCAGGGGAAGAGGTCTTCCCAGATTTTCCCATGAAATTGTCAGTCAGAATTAATGTGGATATCATCTACCCTTCATTTTGGCACAATCTAAAATAAGATATTTGAGTAGGTGATGAAAAGATGGCATTTTCTTACTTCAGAATCTATTTTGATACTTGGTTAATTGCCAGAGTTTCTTTTATTCAAGTGCTGGCAGCAGCTGTTGCCTCCAGCAACATTTTGTTTGTTATTGGTATAAGTGCAGTATGTTTCTGTTGGCAGTTCACATCTCAGTGGCTAGAATGCCACATAAACCCTTTGGACATCTTGGCTTCTTCAGAAGAGGGTGTCTGTTTCTTCTTCCAGAAAGAAATGCTGTGTTTCCGTAAAGAGAAAGGATTTGTTTCTCCAGATATTGAAATCTCTGAAAGTTGCAGGTTATATCTGTTGCCCTACCTGTACCTAACATTGGTTTGTTCACTATTCTTTCCAGCTGCATTAAAGAGGAGATTCATTTGAGGAGCTCACGAACTGTGAGGTCAAATACCTCTTGCCCTTTTACTTTTGTAGTCCCAAGTGACTTCTACGGGCTTTCATAGCTGGAAAGAATGTAGAGTAGAGCAGACACGTGTAAAGTGGAGTAGGGATGTGCAAATAACTGAACCCAGAAATGATATACATGAATTTCAAAGACTTAAGAAGCACAGAGAAAACCAGTGATAATCTTATAGAATTACAGGGCAGTAGAATTATTTTATAACAGCTAAAGGTGCTTGCAATACTTTGAACTAATACTGTCCTAGTAAATTTACCAATTAGTTTCTAGACTATTTGCACTGTTGGAGATAATAATCTTTAAAAAAAACCAAAAACCAAATCTGCTTTTTTGTAGTAATGCTGTTTTGCTGTTACTGTAGAGTGTTATGTGATGCTGTTATGTCTTGTCGCATTTCATGTGGTATTTAGCTGTGCACTCGTCTGTCTATTTTTCCTTCTGGGTATTTTGGCCATACTGACTCTTCCAATGCACATGGCATACAAAAGAAAATGTACTACAAGCATTTGTCAATACCAGAAATAAAATTCAGAATACCAGAAATAAAAAGGAAAGAATCTTACACTTTAAAGGGTGAATACAGTAGTTACAGATTCAAGCTAAAGGAAACTTGCACAAGTGGGACTGGTATTTTTGTAAGCTGATGGTGGCTGCTGTTAAGGTATAGACTTTAGGAAAAATCTGCATACTTGCTGGTTTATAGAACAGCTGAAAGGCATCTGTTTGGTACTTACCATATTACATTTCAGAGCCTGGTGAAGGGATTGCATAGTTTTGGTCCAAAACGTACATTTTATCCCTTCTCCTTTCTCCTTCACTACTGCCCAAAGCTGTACTAATGTGTAGTAACAGAACAATAATGTATTTTTAGCCTTATCATACAGTAGGACTTTGGTGCATCTATGCTCCTAAACCCCTGGATTATCTTAGCTCTAGGTCTATCTGTTCACCAATTGTCCATCTCCTAAATACCACATAGTGGTTAAAAATGTAAAGCACAAACTAGACTTTGAAAATATTTCAACTACTGTACTTAATCTAAAACAAATTTCAAAATGTTTTCATCTTCTGCAGGATATATATACATAACTCTGGTGATATACGTAAAATACATTGAATATTTGAACTGATTGAACAAAAACTATTAATTCAAAACCACTGAGACATTTAGAGAAGGCTAGCAAAGAGGAAAGAGGCAATTCATAGAACTGGATGTGTTGAAATGAATATGTGTCTATCAGTGACACATATATTAAAATACACATATATGAACATTTTCCAAATGAACATGGATGAAAACAAGTTTCTACTGTAAATATATAGAGAGCAGAGGATGGTTCAGAAATACAACTTCTTTCAAGTATCATCAACATTTCAAAACCAAAATTGATCACAGAAACTTCTAACTTTCCAAATGAATGATTTTCTTCTTCTATAAGAATATCTTTGCAGTTTATTTAGAGTTGGTCAACTATATGAACATATAATGCATATGAAGACAGGCAGACTCAGTAGTTTCAGAAGTACCAGATCTGACTGCTCAAGGCAACGGTTTTCCTTTAGGTTTTCTTAAACACAATGCTAAGTGTGTAGTCTAAAACCTAGACAAAATTTAATGAAAAACCCAGAGAACTGACACACTGCATTTCTTGCATTTCCAGGAACTAGAAACTAGCAAAGTGAATTAGCAATGGACAGATTTTATGAACATAAAAACACCAGTTAGGAAATTTATTAACCAGTTCATTTTATGAATTAGACTAACAATGTATAATCTACAATTACTTTTATGAATTGTAAGTCTAATTGCTAAAGGACCAATAATAAATTGCAATTTTCTGGAACATTCTTATTAAATAAATTAATAAACTATCTAAGCAATGCTTATGCATTTGCTTAATTTTACGTAAACAAGCAGTTTCTACAATTAATTACGGTCAGTGTGTTTTAAAATGTAAATACTCACAGCTTCCCTCAATAAAAGAAAGAGAACAACTTTGAAGCTCTAATGGCCAAAAAAGGCTCAATAATCTGAAAAACCTGATTACCACCACAGGAAGATTATTCCATCCTATTAATGTAAATCTAAAAATATTAGAGATTATCTCAAAAGCCAGTTTAACCACGCTGTTTGTAATTGGGAAATTATCTTGACATAGTTAACAAAAATTTTTCCTGTGGTGTTTGAATTAAACTTGGGCATTTGTTATCAGCTTCAAGCTGTTTAAAAACGTTTCAACACATGACATGAACATGTAAATCTGTAAAGTTCTAAATATCTAAATTTTAATTAGAAATGAACTTTCCTTATTTCTTTCACCAGAAAAAGAAAGGTATGAATATCATATTGTGCCCCAGCAGTTCAGGTGATGAACTGGAGGAACAAGAGAGCAGGATCTTATTCCTGGCTCTTTGGTGAACTCCAGTGGTGAATGAGACCAGAACTGCTGAAACATGGACTAGCCTGTGAGTATGGATATATTCGCTTTGAGTCCAAAGGGAAGACTCAAGTACTGGGTTGGATCATACTGTTGTCCCACCTGTGTCTCAACTTCACATTCACAAAATTACAATACTTTTGTGTGGTGTTTTGTTGTTTTTTCTCCCCCTGAGCTTTGTTCATGCTGTCTGCCTAGGTTGTAATCTTACAGCAGAGGTGTTATCTTATTTTGTCTTTCTCTGTCAGCTAGCACCATGGGAGTCTCAGCCTGACAGGAGCCTCAAGGCATCATTGTGCCATGAATAACAACAGGGACAATAATGCAACGTTACCTCAGTTTTGAAATGCCCCTCTCATTGCCACAAGAACTGGAGCTCAGACAATACTTCTGCTAGCTAGAGATACCAGAAAGTGGCACTGGCTAGTAAGCAACTACTCATGGCAAGACAAGCTGCTAGAAATAGTTGTTGCCCCAACAGGGCTACAAATTTTCAGAAAAAAACCACTCTTGCAACCCCAATAATCAGTCTGGAAAAAGTAAATGGTGTAGGTAGAACGTGTAGTCTTGAGCCAAAGCATTATGTAGGTGACAGTTTTGGATTAATTCTCATATGCACAGCATATATAGTAAACCCCAAACCATTCTAAGCTGTTAGATGTTATAAGAAAATTATCTAGGGATGTGGTTTAATCCTGACAGGGTCCCTTCCAGCACTGTCAAGACAACTGAACATTGCACAGGAAAAGTAAACAAATTTCTAGACAAAGACTTCCCAAACTAGTTCTAAAAAAATGAAATTATTGCCATTTTTATGTGGTTAAACCATATGAAAGTAGTACAAAAGAACTCTTATTTCTAAAATCATCAGTGTGGGGAAAGATTTGCCTGGAAGAATCTGAGCTAACATCTGACAACTGCCTGCATAAAGACATTCCTTAGTCACAAGGGCTGTGAGGCAGCTGTGTACATATATATATATATATATACACACATACTGCAGACTGAGTAAATCGCATATTATGTCAATACTGGCTTCCTCTTGTTCTCTGTCAACCTGTGCATCCTCCATTTGGCTATGAAGACTAAGAAGCCTGTTCACAGCCCATATATATCCTCCCTCCCTTTTCCCTTATGAACCTGGAGCTGCATTTGTGGTAAAGTTTCCTGTTTCATAGGTGTGAAAGACTTTACTGAGGCTCATTTAACAGATATATCTTTGGTTGAGTAAACATGTTCAGTATCACATCTTAAATACCATGTCAGAATATGATCTTAATCTCTGAGAAGCAGGAAAAGATACTATCCATTCTATTTGGATAGCATACTTTCTTGCAGAGAAGCTACAGGATTGAGATGAGCTCTCTCAAGCCAGTTCTTGACTTTATAATCAAAGAAGTCTCAAAGAAAGTGGCACAAAAGCCAAGAATTTAACTACAAGTGATTTTTCATCCAAATGTTAAATCACTCACAGAAAAATCTGGCTGCTCCTTTCAAATGAAGTATGAGAACAAAGACCTCAACCCTGGTGTTTAAACACAGATCGGAGTTCCCTAGGAAGTGATCTCCCTGTTGCTATGGTTCAATTTGTAGTAGAGTGAACATTACAAATACATATACAATATACACACACCTCAGAAGAAAAGTGAGATTTAACTAAGCTCTGAAATAGTTCATACTCATTAAAAAGTAGAAAATGGAATTGCAAAGTACTTTTAAATCATCACCAGCAAAACCAGAAAAACAACTCATACTTAGAGTTGTTCAGTGCCAGCCTGACAAAATCCACTGTACAGTATCACCACTGTGACAAGGGAGCTGAACAGGCAGGAAAGGTTTCAGGGGCTTGTTGTGCACAAGGGAGAATGAGGAGCTTTCTTCAAAAAGTATCTTCCTTACAAGTGAAGGCAGTCCATTAAAGATATGCAAACAACACACATAAGCAGATCAAAGGCTCAATGAAAGTGTTCTGGCAGGTGACAGGAGTGGTCTGCATTCTGTAAACTTACTGATATCAATTAACATTGCAGCTCATTATAGCTGAATGTGGCAGGGAGCCAGTATTTATATAACAGAGCCAAACAGAGGAACACAGAGAAGGAATTCAAAAGTCAGAGAAGAACAGAGGGTAAATGGAATATGCAGCAATTCTACAATGACAATTCTGATTGCTAGAGTAACCTTCTGACAGGCTTCAAGCAATATTTATAATGTTCCACACTTTAAAGAAGTCTTGCTGTCCCTTGAGTCGGAGGCAGAGAACATCAACTATTCAGGCAGGACAGAGAAGGGAGTTTGTGTTCCTCTGTAAACATTTTGAACAGTGGGAGTTGGTGCAGTGGGTTTTTCAGGGGACTTTTGCAGATACAAATTGCATGAACCACACAGGAACATGCAAAGGCAGTTTCAGGTATGTGAACTAGTTTGGCAGAGAATTTGTTTGAGGGAATAGCAGATACACTAGCTATTGAAAAGTGCCTCACACAAGACTTATTCTGGATGATAGCTGCAGCATTGAGATAATTGATAACAGTAGTTGTCTTTACTATAACTACACAGACCAGATTAGTTTTGAAAATATAAACCAATACCAGTTTAGATTCGGGCTTATGCTTAAAGCAGCAACTTCTTACAAGGATGTTGTTCAATATATTACGTATATGAAAATATATCCTTGGTAGGCCTTTCAAGAATGAAACAGTTAACAGTTAAGGAAAAGAGTGAATCAGTGTAAAGGTCAAAAGCTGGGTAAGAAATAATACAGAGAAGTTTGAGGAATAGAACACAAATTGCACAAGTTGTATTTGTAATGGAAGATGGCAGAAGCTGAATGAGGAGTCCCTGGAGGAAACACACACCTTGGGAACTACAGCAGGGTAAGTTTGAGCTAATGTACCTTGCCTTAAACCTACATTGAAGCAATGTAGAAACACAAGAACCACTAATTTATGAAATAAATTTTGCACATCAGTCTATATGATTCTTTTGCAAAGAAGCAAAATGTCCTGGTTTCTGCTCAGGTAGAGCTAATTTCTTCACTGTAGCTGGTCGGATTCAGTGTGAGAATAATGTTGATAACACAGTGGTATTTTGCTTGCTGCTAAGTAGTGTTTATACTAAGTTAGGGACTTTTTATATATCTCATGCTGTGTCCGTGAGGAGCATCAGAAAAAAACTGTGAAGGAGCATAGCCAGGACAGGTGACCTGAAGTGGCCAAATGGATATTGGATACCGCAGCATGACATGCCTGATACATAAACCGGAGAAGTTACCTGGAAGGGGAGCTAACCGGGGTGTAGAGATGGGGTCTGCCATTGGTCAGAAAGTGAGCAATAGTATTGTGCATCCCTTGTTCTTCCTCGTTTTTCTTCCCCCTCTTATTATCATTCTCATTATCATCATTACCATTATTATCATTATCTACTATAATTATTATATATTTTTTATGTTTCAATTATTAAGCCCTTCTTCTCCCAACCTACAAGTTTTAGTTTTGATTCTCCTTCACATTCCACTGAGGTGTGAGGGGGTGAGTGAAAAGCTTCGTGATGCTTAGCTGCCATCTGGGCTTAAACCACAATGACAGTTTAACACCCTGCTGCCCACGACAGAGCTGCTTTATGTTGAGGACTCCCTAGCTCTTTTCACACTGGTGCTTTCCATGCAGGACTATATCATAAGCCAACACCTTTACTTAATTCACTCCAAAACTGAATGGAAGTGAGGGCACCTTCTCCATTTATTTAATGAGTGAATCCTTCTGATGAGTAACTATGTTACAGAACTATACAGTATATTTTCAGGAATTAGGACCATATTATATATTTTTTACATATGTTTTCATCCATAGGTTTGAACGTACCGGGTATTCCTCAGACTACTCTTACAAGTTACTTCAGCAATATTGTAAGTGGAAGGTATAATGGTGCTGTTCATTTCACGCCTTTTTAAAGCACATCCTTTTTAAAGGAAGTGAAGATGCATAGTAAAATCAACCATTTATAAGATCCTGTAGCTTGTTTCATATGTTAATGCTAGAGTGAAAAAGTTAATCCCGGTCATTATGCTACAAAATGTTTGACGGAACTTCACATTTGGTGCAAAAGGAAAGACATGCTTTTATTGCTGCTGTTGGGAAAACTTTTTTGGGGAACGGAATCCTGCTGTTGAGGCAGTAAATTAATACTCAAGAAGATTGAGAATAAATTTAGAGAAAAAAATGAGGATTAGAAGCTAACATATGAAATGAGATGGTATTTGTTCAAAATGCTAAAAAATATCAAGTGGCAGGGAATCCTAAATTCTGGCGTAAGTGGAGATTAGGGTGGGGAGAAGTAGACTGTATTAAGGTGACTGTCCTGGGGTGATTAAACCCAGGAAATTGACTCTGCCAGGAAAAAGAGTAACTATGCTCTGCAGAGGAACTCATTAACTCCCTAGCATGAGTTAAAGCTCATACTCATCACAAACCAAGCTATAAAATAACTGGGCTAGGGCATGGCAAGATTGTTTCAACACAAGGGTGTATTAACTTGGAGAAATTTGTGAACTGGATATCTATGTAGAGGAAGATACTATATCTAGGTATACAGTATTCTGAACAAAAAGTGTGATTTATCAAAGAAGAAGGATGTAAGATATAAGTCACTAAACAAATAATTTAATAATTTGCAATTGCAGTCTAATATTTTATGAAGATAGTAGTCTCATGGGCATACAGGCTGAAATGAAGGAAAATGTCTATTAATGTAATCCTATCTAATGAAGGAACCATCATATTATTTAAAAAAGCAAAATGGCTGGGGAAGACCTCTGAAGTTTTAAACTAGAAGAGCTGGAGTTAGGGTGTGATGGAGGCTCCAGAGCTGCTCCTCTGACCCTCCAAACTTGCAAGTTGCCTTGTTTCACATTCTGATGTGACACACATGGCTGAAAGGATCTCCTTGGTGACTTCACTGTAACCGTAGCTGAGTCAGGGACACTGAGGAGCAAGCAGTTACTGCCCCACCACAGCCAGCACAACCAGAGAAAAAGGGGAAGGCCAGGCTCTCAGACACATCTTGGACAATCTCTTGAGAGCTGGAAAGGGTGCAAAGCAGGAGATTATATTACAGAAAAGGGGAGAGAAATGTTTTTAGGTCACAGATTAATATGTTTTAAGGTCAAGGCAGTATTACAGTAGTGGGGGTAGGCATGCAGGTAATGCAGATAAGAGCATAACAGAGCTGCCTAGGGAGGGCAGCTTCTTCAGATGTCCCTGTAGAGGCCTGTCTTTAGCATAGTAAACCTAGGCAATAAACTACCTTATGATTCCCTCACCAAGTCCACGACTACTGTCTAAGATGTTTCTCAAACTAAAGGCTTCAAATAAGGGTGAATATGCCCTGTGTAACACCATATTCCTTTTAACATCTGATTCTCCAGTCTCTTCCACCACTGGTTCAAGTTGTGGTCTGTGATCCCAGGAGACTCTGTGGGTTACATTTCAAGAGGGTCTCAAAGACATTCTCAATGCACTTCAGCTAAAAATAGTCTTAAATGCATGCCATTTAAAAAATACATCAGTGATTTGTGAGGATTTGAAAACCTGTCTGTGTCACAGGGACAGTAATACCATCTTTGCGTCATTAATGCTAATTCTAAATTACAGCTGTGAAAAAAACTCCCAAACTGCAACATAACAAGAACCAGTATCCCCTGCAAGTAAGGGGATATTTGCAATATCTACAGATATTTGCAATATCTGTAGACATAATGACTTGCAGATCTTGTCATGAATTAAATAGAGATGCTCCAATATTTCACCCCACCAATGCAAAACACATCTGCATTGACATCCTTCCACAGAGAGGTCACCTTCAATGGATTAGAGAAAGCTCTGGCCCTTTCACACATCTTGAATTAATTTCAGATGTTTCATGGGAGCATATTTTACACTAAGTCTGACCTATCACTAAACTAATGCATTGAAAAACATGTTAATTTTTTTATTCTTTGTAGTTTCCCTTTAGCTGGGGAATAGCACAAAACAGATGACAATGCCACATTCACCAAATAAACATTAAAATAATAACAGATGTTTCATCACACAAACACAAATCAAGCCAACACAGATGAAAAGAAAAAGAAAGAGAAAAAAAAATTCTGCAATGAGGTAGAGCCCAGACTAACTCAGGCAGCCTTTACCTTTTTGGTCAGGTATCAGAACCACTCAGATGTTTTCCTATCTTTTCTTGCAAACCACAGAGGCTTGAAGTGGCAAAGGGAGAATGCTGGGGTGAAATCGTGTGCTATTCATAGAACCATCTATTGCCTGTAATTTCCTCCATTTTCAGCCATCTGGTATTCATTGCTTTGCTTCTCTCTTCACTACTCCATGCATGTTTACCAAACCTTTCCAACATGCATTGAGCAAATTATTGAGCAGTTATAATTACTGATACAGTTACAACATTCTCTTTCACCCCTTTGGTAGAGCTTGTTGGCTCACCATGAGGTGCTCATGCTGTTGCTCTTATAAACAAGAGCAATTGTATCTGATTAGATGATGACTGACTCCGTAATTTGGCCTGTGGGGGCTGATGAAAAGACACGTTTTGGATGCGAATCATTTTGTTGTTGGAAACAGCAAAGCTAACATTGAAACAGTGTTCTTCTAATTGTTTTTTTGGTAATTTTGAATGCAAACACAGCAATTAGCAAAACTGAGTGATCTTCCCTTTTGTTTTTTTCACTTAGAGAAGAACTATCTAGCCATTGAACAGCTATTTTGCATTTACTTCTAGAAGACTGTGCTCTGCTCAATTATTGCTATGTAATTCTTCAAGTGGTACAGCTTGACTGACACAAATTAAGTAACTGAATGACTGAATTAAAATGGTAAGAGTCTTCATTCCTCTCTTTCCTATAGAAAGCATGCTGGCTCTCCTAGTACATCAAAGCAAGCTATATCCTTTCTCCAGAACTATTAAGCAAGGGCATACCAAGTCAATGATAATAAATTTTACTCTGTAACTATTGTGTTTAAAGTCAGTTATTAGCTGCCATCTTGGTAATCAGTTCTGCAGTGTTTCCCATTTTCTTAGTTCAGTTCAAAACAGGAAATTTTGTTACACTGTTTTCCAGGAAAAAAGGGTCTGGACTCTTTTTCTGCTATTGTTCTTGCAGCAATAAGCAAAAAACTCTCAACAAAATCTTAAACCCCGGGAGACTCAGTTGGGATTTCAATATGGAGGAATCTTCCAAATTTTTGTGTGCAGCTCTTCCTGATTCTTATTTTTTCTTCTGTAAGAATTTTAAGTATGATATTTTTCTGACTCCATACAGCTGTGAATATCTGAGGACAGATTTCTGTGGTTTAGTTTTTGTCTCTCATCCACGTACTCAGAATAGTAACATGCTAAGATATTAAGCCACAATTTCAAGCAAAATTTCAAAGAATTCTCAGCTGCTGTACAAGTACCATCACCTCCCAGTGTTTTCATGAATGTGAAGTATATTGCCAGTATATTCTACATTTTACCATATTCTGCTCCAAGACAGACCAGTGCACTTAGGGATTGAAAAGGTTGATGATACCATAGATTAATTTCAACTATTAAGTGAGTAATGTTTTCTAGTCTATCCACATCTATTTTCAGTGAGGAGCAAAATGAACAGTAACAGTGCAGATCCTTTTAGTATAATTCTTCTAAAGTGTCCAAAAGAAAAAAGATTGATAAAAACTAGAATGAAATTACTCTTCACCTACTACTTCTACAACTACTTTCTTGAGATGCATGCCTTTTGATCCTCCAGAAAGGCTGATGAGATTCTGTAGTTCAGTGCTATTGTCTATCTAGAGTGAAAACAGGTAAAACAATTGTTTACAGCTTACATGACTAACCCTTTGAGAGACTACAGAGTAGCCTCACATGTAACCAAAAATGCCTGTAGCAGAAGTAAAATTAAGCTTTGAAGTTCCAACATTTAAATGTTCTCCTACTTGAACTACGCAATATCTTTAACTTTACTAAATTTTAGACATAAGCATTAAATTCTAAGCATGCTGGGCTGTTTAGGTTCAAGAAATGTCACTGCAATACTTTCTCTAAATTAGGAGAGAATTTTCATTCTCTTGGGAAAGACTTCTCAGCCTTTTCTTTATGCTGTGGACAGTATTTCCTTGCCTACCAAGACATTCATTAACATCTCAGTTACCTTTTCAGTGGAATGCCTCCCTACCACCAACAACTGCATGCTCCAGCAGTCACTTACACATCAAGAATATTTTAGGAAAGTGGTTTTTATAATTTTAGCTTCTGTTAATGCACTTAAGCAGCTGGAAAACAGAGAGAAGAGCCAACACTATGAGACCAGCCAGTTCCCTCTATAAGTCATTAGCAAGAGCTCTGGAAAGTATCAATGGTTCACAGATTTTGGAGACTCCTGTAAAAGAGATCTAAGTTCACAGCCACTGTGTATTATAATTTTTGGACTTGTCAGTGGGTAAAAATCCCTTCATCAGCATTCATAAGAACATGATTTTAGCCTAAATTTCCATCAGACTCCCAGATCAAAACTTCTTGAACTATAATTCTGAAGTGTCTTATGATTTAGACAAGGAGAAAACCCTAATTTAAATAAATAATCCTTTATTTTTTCTTTTTTTTTTGTTAAGTATTAAAGCTGCTGTAAATAATGGTTATAAAGTAAAAATCTTTATATACTGTTTCATTAATATACCATTGCATTTAATACAGTGACATTGGTAAGTGTAGCACTTCAGAAACCTGAAGGAAATACTGTAATTATTCCATCACAGCCTGCCTGGGAGACGCATCGACTTGCCTTGTTGCCTCTCTTTTCATTACCCACGCTGCCTGCAGTCTGCAGGCCTACTTGCTCTGACCAGAGGAACCATTTTGCAGAATATGTGCTGTTCTTCATCCTGGGCCACTTAAATCTATGCAGACAGGCAATTTCCTCCAGACTGAGGGGGCTTCAGGAGAGAAGTTCTATATACAGGGGAGAGAGTAATTTCCCCTCTTCCCAGTTGCAGCCCTAGAGGCAGATTAAAGCTGCTGTCTTCCCCTTCCGCATCAATCCCCTTTTACCTCTGCTTCACAGGCTAATTCTCATCTACAGTATTGATCATCCTGAAATTCATGGAGGGAAAGGCATACCTATGGTTGTTTTAAACAAGGTTTTTAACAAGGTTACCACAGTGCTATGGATAACCACACAGATTAATTCAAGAAGTATTCATGCAATTACTCAGATTACTTTTGTAACAAAAGTCATGTAAAAACTGGTCTACATGAGTGTGTTTTGTTCTTTCTTAACTACTGAGTACTTATTTTTCATGTCAGAATTAGTAGTTGATCAATCTTCTACCATGCTCTACTCTCAGCTGCAGTAATGCTCCTACCTATTGATTACCACAAGAGTTCCACCACCAACTTATTTTCAAACATTTATACAATATTTGTGTGTTATTTCCAGCAATAAATACAATTTAATGAAGTCAGGGTTGCAGTATCCTCATTAGCAATACTGTAGTGCTTTGGTAAAGAAATTTCAACCTATTTGTCTCTGCTTGTCACAAATTCAAAATCCTGATTACCACCCAAACCATAATTTATGTTCTTGTTGTTATTTCATGCTGACCATCTTTGATTTTTAATGTGAACTTTCTCTGTATATCCCAAATCTACTAATATTCATAGCGACATACCTCTCTGTAGCCTATAAAACATACATACACCTAACAATACACACTCTAAGGTATATCTACCACCTGGACAGCACTGAGTGTTTTAAATAGTCCAAAGTCATACATCAATGTATTTAAAATCTGCTGCAGTGTCACAATGGAGTAAATGCACCTGTGTACAACTAGGAAAAAAGACAGTACATCTTAAAGACTTAACAGGCCCTATTTAAATAAACCACAAGAATGTCATAACAGCTATTTTCTGTTGTCCAGGGTGTGATGTGAATCTCTGCAGAGAAAGATCTGCTGTTTTTAGGGTCATGATTGTGGAAACTGCCTGAGGCCAGGGACAAGCAGGTTCTGCAAAATCTTTTCTGAGAGTGGAAGTTGAAGAAGCCTCTTTAAACTTGAAAAAATTCTGCGTAAAGTTAAGCCAATCCATAAATTGTCTACTTGAAGGACTTGAAGGGCAAACAGCCTGAAATTTGCCCTTTGGTCTTACTTCCTCTTTGTACTTCTTAGTCAATATGATTGTGGCAGGAAGAGGCTGTAAGCCCTTGCACTCTAAGAAAGGCATGCTTGTGGCAGTGTGTGTCTCCAGATCAAAAGGCAATAGAGTTTGGTGTTACTTAAAATTATGCCTACCTTGGGGGGCAGGGGTCCAGGCTACAGGCCTTCAGTAGCTGTGGAGGACGACGGCTGCTAACACACAGTGTCTCGTCTGCAATCTCCCTAGTTTGTTTGTTCAGACAGGTCACTACAGCCTCCTGGATACCTGCACACAACAAATAATGGTCACAGCCAGCTCTCCATACCTGCAGGGGCAGTCAAGGTCAGAGGTGGGCCCACCAGGCCCACCAGTCCTGCAGCAGGGCTGCAGCCCATGGTGATACCCAGCCTCCGGCTGGCAGCCCCTAGGGTTGCAGCCCCAGCTGTAGACTTGTCATTGATTTCAATCTCTCTGAAAGGTTTCTCAGTTGCAATGAATAGTCCATGGGTTCATTCATCTCCCTGGACAGAAAATTGTCCAGTGCTCTCATTTTTTTCCCCATGAATGCAATGAGGCACTTTATTTTTCATTCCCCAAGCAGGCTAAGGTGTGAAGAAGGCCATGGCTTTCATATGCTATATATTAACCAACAGTATGACTGCTACACATGCAAAAGTAAATTCAGACAATTCAGCTTTTCTCAGTTACTCTTCTGCATCCATGGGCCTGCACCTAAACTGAAGATGCCAACCTGCAGAGTATGTCTCAGAGCTGGGAAAGAATGGGTTAGAGAGCTGGGAAAGAACAGGTAGCTGTTGGGACTAAGAGAAACTGGAAGATTTGGTTATTATGTTTTAACCAGAAATTCCTTGTTAAATCCAAATTTCTTATGTAGTCTGTGGCATACCAGTTACTCAGTCTCTCTTTTCCAATGACTAGGGATATAACAGGTTTTTTTGAATCACAAGGTTAGAAAGCTAGAACATCAGGGATTGCAACAACATTACATGTCACAGGGAAGAGGACTGGGTGAGAAAGGATCTATTTCCCCATGGGTAAAAGGGGTCTGAGAGGGGCCTGAGGATAATAATTAGCCTGAACTTCCTAAGAATCTAATCCACAGCGGTTCAAATACAGTGAAAGTATGGTTCTTACATTCTTCCCTGCTTCCTGAGTTGGGAAAAAATTAGCCAAACTCCCAACAATTCCATCACAGTCTCAAAAACAACAAGTTTTCCAAAACATCTCATAAATTCTTTAATATACTATTATGAAGGGAAAAAAACCCAAAACAAAATAAAGTGTTGTAAGACCTTAAAGACCTCAAAAAGATGTCACAGAGATAACATTATCTTTTGCTGTTTCTAATGCCAGAGAACATGTCACTAGGCAAAATAGATTTCATAACATTCAAAAGGACCAAAGCTGTAGCTGATCATAGCTCCTGTATTCCTGACATTATTCACAGGTTCATTCTTGCTTAATCTCAGTATAACCTGGGACCCACAGAAAAGAAGCTTGTTAACCATTTTTTTGGCTACTATCTGTATAAGTCTGTTAAGGTCATAGCTATGATACACGACTGTGCAATGTGTCTGCTGTATCTGAGGTACTGAAGAAAAGAAAGAAATTTGACAGTTTTGGACATGGACACCAACATCAAAATTACCAAAGTCCCTGTCGTCAGCCAACGCTGTTGTGAGTTTCTTTCTTTACAAGGTGGTCATATATTTTCAACCTATTTTGCTCTTCAAGTAATCTCTCAAAAGACTGAAGAAAAATTGTAAAAAAGATAGCCTATTGAAAGGATAGAACAAATGGTAGCGATTTATATCTAGGAAGAGAAACCAATGAAACTTAACCATATGAACAAGATGTTCACTGCCCTGTCATGTTCATTATTTTTCTAGGTCAATGATTTTTCTCTTGTGCAAGTTATCATATTGTGTGCCGCAAACACAGGCATATGGATTCTCCAGAACAGAATGCTTCTGGCTGAAGAACAGAGGTGGTTCTCTACCTGATGGGAAATGGCACTGTGTTCAAATTACTGGTTTCTACTTTGCATGGAACATCTCTGCAGGCCTCATGTCAAGACCAAGTTGATGAAGCCAGGAAAGGACTGCTGATCCAGAGGTATGGAAACCATGAAAGTATTTTTCCAAACTCTGTGGAAAGAATCCACTGATTCCTGCCACATGCTGGTTGACATGTTGCTGTTTGCGAGACATACAGCTCACTCACCTTCTGTATGTGCTTCTTCTCAGATAAAATTTTGTAAACTGAGTGTACTTCCACAGCTTCAGCTTCTCCTCTCTGAAGGTGTAACTAATGAGCTCTTGACCAATTATTATTAACACTTTTCCATGGTCTGTTCCAATGCTGACTACCAGAAAGTGATTTTTATGAGGTCTTGACACCAACCTTTTCTCCATTTCTCATGCTGATAGTTTTATTAAATTCATATAGCTAAGCTCTGATACTATTGTTCTTCAGTTTTCAGTATCCAACCAGCCCTAAACCTCCCAGTGAGTTCATTCCTCATGTTCATCTCTGTCATCTAAGTCATCTCTGGTTACAATGCCCATAATTCTTGTCCATACTACAAGCATTCTACTCTGCTTATTAAAATTTCCTTCTATATTTGAGAGGTTCTGGTAGGACCAGTAATCTTGCCTGACAGAACAGATATCAAACAAAAAGGTTCCTGTCTGAATATGGTTGCTAGAATGTAAGACATTTAGAGAATATAAAAACTTTTGATCATAAATCAGAAGTTCCACAGTACAGAGATAATGAAAAAAGTGTATGAGTTTCAGGAAGTTCATTTGCCAAGTAATTGAATTCAAAACATTTTTTACCGCACTATATTATCAAAACAAAAGCTGTCTGCTTTAAAATATTCTTCCCTGAAAAAAAAGAAGAAATCATTCCTCAATAGGAAATCACAGTATAAAAGTGTGCAATGGTGGGATGTGAATCTAGGCAGTTTAAGTTTACCTTCAAAATACCATCAAATGAGAATTTCTGTGTTTATATCTACCAGAACAGAATAATTGTTACATGATATTTGATGACAGCTCTGGGAAATGAAGCCACTAACAGCAGACCAAATGACTAACTCATTCCTTCTGGTTGCTGCTTATGGGAGGTGAAAGGTTACTTCTGCATCTATCCAGTTTCTTCTCTCAGGACTCCAAAACCAATAAAATTACTTTGACCAGTCTTGCACCTATGGCTACAAAAATACCTGACTTAGCATCTGCTAATATGGAAAGTTTGGAGTCGATGTGAGAAAAAAGAAATCCTGGCTAAAAATTTTTGCTGACAGTTGAAAGAGATGAAATTTATAAAGAAAAACGTCTCCCACAAATCAGTCTCTGTGAGTTACATTTGAAAAATACAAGCATAAGCTCTATATTCTAAGAAATTACTTCAAGAGGATATTTCTAGGAATTGTTCAGGCTTTGGTAGTCACAGTAAAAGGTGACAAATTGTTACTGCTCACAAGTAACCTAACACATGACATATACTCCTGTAAAATCAGTGTTTGTCGCCACATAGCATACACCAGTGTCACTTTTTTTTTTGTGTAGGAAACAAAGCAAAAGTATCAATGGTCTGACAGCTGCAAACTGCTTTAAACATTGACTACCATCAGCTAGCTAAAAGTAAGCATAGAAAACCTTTGCATTATTTTCTACTTATTGTGGTTTTCAAAATTGTAACTGGTTACCTGTGAATCTGTACATATTATTAACTCATAAAATGCTGAGTTGTTTTCAGTTCTACAGTATATATTTTGTATTTATCTATAGTAATCCTTTCTTAAATCGCCTGAAAGTTGTAAAGTAAAAGGATGAGAGCTGGAAAAATCTAGATTTAATTTAACAAAATACTGGAGTGGATGTATTTCTCAGAACTAGTTAGATAATAAAATAGATGGGAATAAAAGGCTATCGGACATGTGTGTTGATAGTCTAAAGTATGTGCAATCTGAGAACTTGATTAACTTTGAGAAATTACTATCGCCAAGCCTGCTCATTTTAGACAACCACACCATTAGTGCCATTTTGCCATAAGTTTCCTTTTGCACTGGGATCAGAGCTGATGTCTGTTGACAGGAGTTAGGAAATGCCTGAGCACTTAAAATATCCATTATTTATTTCATGTGCTATGGGAGGACAATTTACTTCCACATGTTTTTGCTTGCACAGAGCAAATCAAGAGATAAGAACTAAAAATGATATGTGATTGTTAGTGTGTATTATCAGGCCCTTTTAACATTTAGCTTTTTCTGGTGATTGCCTTTGGATGATCAGCTGATAAAGGAAATGGAAATACATGAGACATTGCTCACTCTTAGTGACAGTCTGAGCACAGATCTGGAAGTCCTGGGCTAAAATATGTTGTGCACATGGGATTTTTTACATTTCTTATCCATGCCTTTTCAAACATGTTTGGACTCCATAATCTTAATGTTTTTTTCCTTTCTAAATGATTCCATGATTCTAACTAGCCATAGCAAAGCAGCATGACTATGTGTATTAACTTGCAAGCACACACTTGAAGAGGGGAAGCAAATCCAGCACAGAAACATTTTGCACTTACCTCCTCCACAGGACTCTGAGCACTCTGTAAAGGCTTCATATTCCCAGTCATAGAGCTCATCGAACTCCTGCAAGCTGCCATACAAAAGATGAGTCTCCTCTGGGGTGTATTCAGCTGCCTCCCCACTGCAGGGACCATTGTAGCAGGCTCTCTGAGACACAGGTTTGGGACCTTCACATTCATCGATGGGCAGATCAGCCACAGACTGAGAGAAAGCGAGGAGCACTTGACATTTCACAAGCCGCACCTGGCTGCCTACTCCACAGGTGACACTACAGGTGGACCAAGCCTCAGGAATAAACCTGTGAGAGGAAAAGAACAAGGCATGTTACGTCCATGAATCGCCAGGCAAGCAAAAGCAGGAATAGTCCTGTCCAGGCCAAATTTTATTTATTGAAAAACATGTACTTCATCTCATCATACATTTATTAAAAAATACACATAGGAGGTACTGCTAACAACTCAGTGGCAGGTCTCCTCATATCCAAGAAGAAAGACAAACCCTTGTAACACCCATCTTGATCCTAAAACATCTCAGTGCAATGCACCTAGCAATCTCCCAATACGCCCCACGTGCCCAATGCGCATGATGATCCCACTAGCTACCTTTTGCAAGTATTCAACCTAGATAATATTTGCCTTAGTTGTCAATTGTTTTTCACTAGTAGGTACGGAACAGGCTGCTGTTATCAGGTAATTGCAATACTACATGGAAAATAATTTCAATTATTATTCTTATATCACAGTAACTGTTTTTAAGTCTTAATTTGAAGCTAGCAAAAGGTAAAGATTCATATCTTCTTTAGCTGGTTTTTTTTTGTTTGGATTGTCTTTGTTTTTAAAATTTATTTCCCTAGAACATTTAACTTTTCTCTCATTTAAAAAAAACCCAACAGTGTTTCGTTTCTATTGTGGATTTGTTTACCTGTTGCACTTGTCTTACTGATTAGTAACCCTTACATGCTCCAAATTTTTCCTTCTGAAAGTCCATGCGTATTTTATTAAAAGCACTTTGCAGCTGCCATTACAATAAACAGACTGAATTCCATCTCTCGTTATTTTCCTCAGCAATGGAATAATTTCTCAGTTTATCTGTGTTGTTGCTGCTTTTTCAATGTCAGTGCTAGAAACTGGAGTAGCATTGTACTCAAAGTTATCTAGCCTAAGATTCACATTCAACTCTATACCACATCATTACTACCTTGTTGCAGTAATGTAACACACCTCTTTTTGCTGAGCTCATGTTGATCTGTGCTGACTCCTAAGTCTATCCAGAAACAATAGTTTCAGGGCACTCCATAACCTGGAATACTTATGCTTTGATACCTGATGTCAGTGGTATTGGAGCACTAAAGTTATGAATACAGGGTAATTTAGATAGCTTTATCTGATTGTCTTGACTTCTCCATTGGCCATTCTTCTAAACTTCCTGCCACAGGCAAGTTCTGAGGCAGCAGCTGTAGCTATACTTCAAGGACTAGAACAAAAGAATGAATAGTTGTATCTGGCACTGATCCTCGCTGAACCTCACAGGAACAATCCGTGCTGATAACACTCTGTCATTAACAGTAAGTGTTTGTAATCTGTCTCCTTCTTCAAACTCAGTTTTTGAGATGTATTTTGCATGGAAACCTGGCTGTCAATGACAGGATTCCTCTCTGGTCTTTATTTTGGTAGGCCACACAGACTTGCTCAGCTTTGCCCAGGGTTGAAGGCAATACACCTGTCTGTTTCTGCTATGGTCTGGGGCTACTTGGGGCTCTAGCAAACTCATTTCTCACCTTGGAAATCCACTGAACAGTTTTGATAGGAAGAAAAGGGAAATTCAGTTGTGCGATCAACATCTTTGAAAATATTTTTACACACTTCTCCCTTTCATCCACTGTCTTTCTCTAGTTGACAAAAGGACTTTCCCTCCATGCTGAAGTTAAAAAAAAATCCAAAATCTAAATGGAAAGTTGGTGTTTTCCCAGCATGTATATATCAGGATCCCTGACTGGAACATCACAGTCTTCTGGAGCAGACAGCATGCATCTCTTTACCCACTTTTTGTTGGTCTTTATAACATCTTATTATAAATCTGACATCCACTGCTAGCACTATACACAGAAAGTAATAGAAAGGAAAGAAATTAATTGCAGATATTATTGTAACATTTGAAAATATTTATCATGCTGCTACAAAGGCTCCAAGAATTCTTTCAGGAGCAAAGCTTTTGGAAAACTAATGCAAAGTTATTCCATTTCCCTACTCTTAAGACATTTTATCTTAAAATATCAGTCTTGTTTACAAGATGATATCTTCCATTTTGAGAGGATTATACACTTTAGCAGTACAGGTGGGCCACTCTAAAACTGCAATTGCTATAATTCTATTTTCATGTGGAAAATCTCTTGTCAGAGATTAAGCAGTACACATCAGCCACTGTGACTTAGATATTTTGACTCATTTAAATGTCCAGCTTCCTAACCTGGTGAACTGAAAGGTAGAAACCCTAATCAGATTATGAAAAAGAGAAAAAAAGTCCTAGCCTTCATCAGAAGCTGTCTTCCTTATATTTTTGAACACTGTTAGTGTAACTTTGCTTTGTTGAAGACATGCTAAACTCAAAATCAAGAGGGAGGATATTTTGCAAGGTAATAAAATTATTAATTTAGAAAAACAGAGATACTTCAAATACTTGAAATATTTACACATGAAGTATATCATACATACAAACACGGGGAAAAAAGGGAGAGGACACGAAAAGTAAGAACATTACTAAAGAAGACTGGATCCTTTTTGAAATGAGGCTTGATCTATAAGTGCCACATATTATATTATTTCACCTGAGTCAGCAACTCATAATGAAAATAATGGAACACCTTTGGAAAATGGTAATTTTTTCAGCTATCTAGGCTCAATTTCTACATTTTAAGTGATAACTTTGGAAATGTGGTTTAATTCCAATATAACTGTTACCTGATAAAGAGAAAATTAACAGAATCAAAAGAATTAAAAGCAGAAAAAAGAGGGGAAATTCAAGAAAACCCTGCAAAAAAACCTCCATATAGTACTTGTCATTAGAAATGGAACATTTATGTAATGTGAATGTATAACATAAATATACAATGTTTCTGAATTTTCCATCATCTTAACACCAAAAAATTATCAAGGCTTTCAAACATCTTTGTATTGTCATTAATGACAAATGTTGCCAAATGGTGAGCACAAAACACAAAGTATATGAATAAAAAGGGGACAGTTCATGGATTTAAAGTTATTTGTCCTGCATATAGCTCATCTTCCACTGCTCATCATTGTGCATTTCTGTATGTTAACCTCTGAAGTACTTGGAAAATGGAAGTAGTGGAATAAATATACTGAGAAGTAGTTTTTTTAGAAAATAAGAAACGATAGGGGTGTTTCAATTGTCATTTCACACTGTTTAATTAAACCCCACGGTAATAATCGTCCCTCTAATAACAACCCTAATAAGTAAGACAAAGACAATAACTCATTCCTTCAGCTAAGGACTGGTGTATTTTCCCCTCCACATAGCAACATATACATAACTGGGGAAGTCAGAAGAGAAACAAAAAGACAATGTCAATGCTCAACAGTGGGAGACCTTTCACAGCAGGTCACAGTGGATTCAGGGTGAGACCCATGGAGAGTTCTGCTGAGTGTTTTGGAGATCTCCAAAACTCTTGATATATGTAGCAACAGCCTCTTCTGTCTAGAGTTCCTACAATGAGCGTTATGAAGCAAAACAAATGTCGACATACAGGTGTGCTTTGAGCTATGGAGAAAAATAGCTAAATTGCTTCACTGATACATAATTACATATTGCCCTTAATTTTTATTGCTTAATGATTTTTTTGGGTGCTTTTTTGCCCCTCTTGCTTTGTTTGTTTGTTTGTTTGTTTTACTCCATTGTTGTAAATCCATGGCCTAGATAAAGTCTGAGGTTTTGAGACATGCACATACCAGTAAGACAGTGTTCTAAGGCAGAAATGCCCATCTATTAAGATATCTAAACTCAGATACTACTGGTGAAATGAAATGTTCAGTGGCTTGTTTGAAAGCTTAGGGATTTTCTGTGATAGAGCCAGAATTCAGCACAGACTTCCAGACCCCTTGTCTTGAGCTGAAATGCAAACCTTTCCTCCAGGAAAGGGCACCTTTTACAGGTTTTAAGGCATGGGTAACACCAAGGATGCTTACATACAGCACTGGATAGCTGCTGGTGTCATTGTTCAGAGAAGTGAAACGGTGGTCATGACCAATTATCAAAATATCAGGGCTCCATTGGTAAGAGTATTAGGACTGTAGGCAGCTGCATAGGTCTAATTCCAATTAGAGTGATTACATTCTGTCCCTATGTAGTTTCTTCTAAGTTAGTTTGAATATGATTTTTCCTTCAGGTTTGTCTCTATTGGATGCTGTTGGTGCTCTTCATTCACTGCTGCCTTTCTCCACAGGGAAAAATAACTGCTTCTGTCCTGCATTGTTATTACAAAACTACATAAATCCTAAGTAGTTGTGACTGTATATAGGGGATCCTTGAATGAGTAGGCAGAAATCACATTAATGTGAACCTGCTGCATCGCTGACCTTCCCTTTGACCAACCATATACATAGATAATTTTTTTCCCCTTAGATCTTAATATGAAGAAGTTTCCTTTCTTCTTCCTCTTCACTACTTGAATCTAAAGTGGACAAGCAATGGCCCAGCAGATAAAGCTGTATGTCCTCCCTATCTTTTTTTTTTGGCAATCCAACAATCATAACATGCTTTGTTTTTAAGGAAAAGCCATAATATGGAGTTTTAAACTTACTTATTAACATGTGAATCAGGTACAAAGAACATGATGGAAACTGTTCAACAAGGAAAATCAAATTAAAATAGTTTATATGTCTTTAGAAGCATAAATACCTACTGAAAAATAAGAAAGAGAGATTGGGTACCTCTGCCGCATTGGCCTCTCTGTCCATATCCAATTCCCTGATGGCTTTGTCACCCGTTCTAATGCATGTCAGGAACTTCCTTTTGTTTTTTCACTGAACTGGCCCCATCACTATGATGGTGCCATCAGGCATCCAGATATTATTATTTGCCCTCTCCCCCATCGCTCCCGCCATCCCCCCCCTTTTTTTTATGGCTAGAACCAAGGTTATTTATGGCACTATGTTAAAAGCTGGATATGGTGTTAACATACAAAAGCATTTTTCAAGAGGTAGATACTGAAATCTTTTAAGAAACTGTCCACCACTCATAAACCCAATCTCATTATACATAGAAAACCCTACGCTTTTTTAATCATGACCACTATTCTTTCTGACTCTGGCTGTCACACTGTGCTGGTGCACTGAGCTCTAGTGAAAGAGGTCAGACAGAAAGATACTGTGGCTCTCTCCTCAGATAACATTTCTAAAGCCTGGTGAATGGTCACTTCAGAGATGGACAGCAATAGGAGAACAACGTGTACCTCAACACAGGACAGCGAGGTCTTCCCACCTTAAACATTTGTCTGGACAAAGATTACAATACTTTGTTACCATTACAGAATATTTCATAGTAGTTCTATCAGCAATTAATATTTAATTGATCCCATCTACGGGTGCAGCAGGTCAGACAATAAAAACATAACTATTCCCTCTAGACTTGAAGTGGCTGAATTAGTTGTGATTAATTCTTTGAGCAGCAGAACCAATGAAGAAATATTTAACATGGATTTACATTTGAAGGCTGAGTGCCCAAGTGGATTCTCTGCTATCTATTAAGGACTGAACTCCTTTAAAAACCTTTCCTTCAACTAGGAATTCTAGGGTGTCAGTTTTCTACTCATTTAGTTCAGTGACACATGTGGAAAACACTTCCACTGAATTTCCTGAAGAATATCAACCAAGTCTGACAGAGGAGTAAAATTCTCTGTGATAATTTCATACCTCTGTCAGAATCAGTCAATAGTAATAAATTCAGACATTACTGAGAGGAGAGGAAGGCAACTGACAGATAGACATATACAGACAAAATTCATCCGTAAGGCTTGCTTGCATTAGAAATTCCTGAAGATATAAATAATGGAAGGCACTATACACAGATGGAATAAAATTGTGGCATCTGGTGCTCTGGCAGCACCTATTGCAGAATGATCACAAATTACAGGTGGAAGGATAGTATGAGAAACATATTGTAGCTTTATAAATCATACTACGCAATTTCATAACAAAAATCCTATTCTATAGAAAGTTACAAAAATCAGAAGACAGCAATACAGAGATTCACAAATGTGAGCACTCAATTCATGGAAGACACATGCTGAAAATTTTCAGTTTTAGCTTTTAAACTTCTAATCAAATATAAGCTTTGGGAAGGACAATAGAATTGCTTGTAGATGAGATTTGTTTTCTCTGGATAAAGAATGATAGGGGAGAAAGGGTCACAGAGGTTGGAGAATAATGGTCTATTGGCTACAAAGAATAGCCCTGTCTGTAGAGGAGAATGAGGGCAGTCAGGGACTTGGTGGCGTAAGAAAGCTTGGCAAGAGCCCGAGATGAAGTGGGGGAAAAGAATGAATCCTTGCTGATGTCTGCCCAAATGGAGTACTGAAGTTGATAATTACTCTACCAACAAAGAATGAATGGGAAAATCATATAAGCATAGCTTGTGTGATGAAACTTCCATTGCTGCAACTTGAAGTAAACACACTTATGAACACAACGCTGCCTCTTTAGCACCTGGCTTACCATGCCACTGAAAGCCTTCTGCTGTTCCTGCTGCCCCACAGCTGCTCACATTTTAGTTAGTCCACAGTCAGCAAAATAGCTGACCACATCACACACAGTCTTACACCAGCTAGTGCTCGAGCCAACATTAAAAAACTCTCAACTGTTCCAAGCCTCAAATTACCATGTATCTACACTCCAGACTGATCATTCATGAGCCAAAATATGTGGGTGGTAGCCTGACATCTGTCAGGGTGGTGGGCCATGGAGTATTACATTGTGTGTCTGCACAGCTGCAGAAGCACAGGCCAAAAGGTGCATTATCAGGGAATACACCTCACTCTCAGTGTCTTTAAAATTCCTACACAGCTGAATGAAATGGTACTATAAAGCTGGCCCCAAAGTTGAGTGTGCCTTGTATCTTTGTGAGTTCTGAATGTTTTGTCTCATTTTTTATATTGTTACATACAGTTTTTCAATCTAATAACCAGGACCTAAAATTAATTACTGTTTAAAGTCAGACAGTAATGAAAAACAATATTAATAGGGAGACAGCAAAACCAATTTTAGGTAGAAGTTCAGTGCTCAAGATTCCTGAAACAGATTAAATATTCTGGAACACTATGCAGATGAATGCTATAGTTTACAAATGGGGATTGCATGGATGGTTGTTCCAGCACAAATTTTCTAAGTTTTTATTTGGTTTTCCTGTCTCATGCCTTATCACAAAAAATCATTCCAAACTAAACATAAGGCATCTCTGAGCTTTGGGAAAGTTTGTGTAAAGACCCTGACTTTGTGCCCTTTATTCTTCCTGTTAGTCAACACATATAAAAAATCTGTACTTGAACTTAATTTGAGTAGATTTCTCATCAGCCTAAAATAAAGATTAGAAATGCTCCTAGAGGTGTGCCTTGCAGGGAGAAAACAAGCATACAAAATGTCACCCCATGGCAGACTGAACCTAGTCTGGACTGTGCCCCACTGTATGGGAATGACACTGGCATCACTGAAGCCTTGCAGTAGATGCAGCAGTCTTTGCAGAAAAGGGCCTTCAAAGCAGCAGAGCAAGTGACATAAAGTACGGAGGTGTCATTACTGCACTTGAAAACATTTGCAAGTTCTTAAACCCCTTTCCCTTTAGAACTCCCAAGGACTGTTTCAGTATCACAAGTATTATAAGGTTTTCCAAAATATTTTATTTAAATACACATCATGATAAACAACACATCATGCCTATTCTCTACAAATCCCTTCTATTAATATTTAAAGCTACATATACCCATACACACACACATATATAACTATACGCCTTTTCTACTTTGCAATCAACTTTGTTCACAAAACGGATCAAAAAATTTCTTAGTGTAACAAATTATTCCAAATATGACATCATAACAGCATATCAGTATTGTTCTTATTTTATATGTGTTCCCAAAGTTTATTTACAGTTTGATAAATGCACATTCAGCTAAGTAATTTGGTCTAGTCATGACAAAAATCACAAGAAAATAAACTGCACTTTACAAATGAAAAATTAGTATATTCACAAATATGAATTTTTCTAGGCTTTGACTCTGAATTAATAAAACTATAAAGTCTATGGAACTCTGGAAGCAGTTAAGCATCTCATTGTACTATATGTGATAGCTGCTACTGAGATATATAAACACATATGAATGTGTACATTTGTCCATGTATACGTGTGTATAAATGCTTCTGTATACATACATTTGTCTATGTGTATATAAGTATACGTATGGCAGCTGGATATTTTTTTTTTTATTTTGAAGGACTTATTACATATGTCTCCAGCTCCCTTGCAACATTCCAGTTTCAAATGACTTCAATTCAGATTATTCATGCCAAGACTGCAATTATATTGCATAACAATGTTTTTTAGTCTAATACACAGTTGCAGTTGCAAGAAAAAATGCCATGTGCTCAGACACAAGGAACTGGATATTGATGGAAGCTGTGTACAAAGATTGCAATTATAGTATACATTTGTCACAGTTTCAGACAAAAAGGTTTAAAACATAATCATAACAGTATTTTTAATTTCTCAGCCTCATTGCTCCAGGTTTATGTGGTACATATCATAGGATTCTAGTTTATTTTCTGCTAAAATTAATTTCTTTTTTTTGCTGTTACTGTGCTTTTCCTTGGGGAAAAGGCAAGGGGGAATCCTCACTGGCTGCCTTGTTTTACCTTTTCACAGGGGTATTGAGAAAATAAAGCTGTCAAGCTGTGAAGATATAGTGGTAATAAGAGAACATATAAATACATAGGTAGATGGACTTTTATTATAATATTTTTGTAATGACCTTGAATAAAAAGTGTACATTTGCTTAAATTAAACTGCATTTACCCTTTTGAAATCTGTCTCTTCTCACCTAAGTATGATACAGCCTTAAGACCATTGCTTTCCGCAGGGTTGGGTTCATCCTTTGCACTCTAACAGAAGCCAAATACATTCAAGAGACAGTGCTATTTCCACACAAGTTCCAGGTTCCCATATGGAAACACCACAGAATCACAGAAGGCTTTGGATTGGAAAGGACCTTAGAGATCCTCTAGTTCCCAGTCCCCATGCCCTGGGGAGGGACACCTTCCACTAGACCAGGTTGCTCAGAACCCCATCCAACCTGGCCTTGAACGCCTCCAGGCAGGGAGCAACCACAGCCTCTCTGGATCACATAAAGAGAACCTGTTGTAAGCAAACTTTTGGGACTTACGATGGTTCTTCAGATACGGCTGTTCCTTCCTCCAGCTCTTGAGCCTGCTTATACCATGGCAATTTTGCTTCCACGGGAAGTTTCTCTATGGAGCAAACACAAGCATGTGAGAATAGGAAGCACGCAGTAATGCTGCTATGTGTGCCATCCTCCCTGTTCACACCAGGCATGCGTGTGGTGCTGTCATGCAATGGAGGATGAGCACAAAGAAGAAAAAGATAAATGAGAACAGAGGGGAGAGAAACAAACTCTTTCATCACCTGGATTATATTGCTTACAAGGTTATATGGCCAGATATTTCACTGTTGCAGGTAGAAGGGCTACAGTGTCCTAAACCCAGACAGGCAAATTAAAATTGTCACCTTGCAGACTGGACTGTAAAAGTAGGCATTTTGGAAAGTATTTTTTGGAGGGAATCTTGCTAGTGTAACAGGCCCACATTACAGTGTAAAGGCAAAATGTGTAACATCCCTGTATTTACCTTTAAATTATAGCATTTCAGAAGACATGCTGAGCTTGGTTTTAGTATGTTACAAAAATAAAGAAAATCCTGCTTTGATGAGTGATACAACAGGACAACTATAATTAAACGGCCCAGTTATCCTTTTCAACTGTGTTTATCAGTTCATCAGCTATGTGGATTTAAAAAAATGAGCTTGATACTTTTTCTGTCATTTCTGATGGAAAACAGTGGAGCTGCTTTTCTTCCCCTCCAGGATATGTGCTCAGTGTAATGAGCTGCTCTGCTCTGGGAAGTGCAGAGCCACGCTGCTTTACAAGCCAAACTCCACTGTCATGCAGTGTCAAAATGGAGTAGTTGAGCAGAAGGCAGCAGAGCTGTTTTAGCTCTACAGGGTATAAAGCAAGAACAAATCTGGCACTAAAATCTGAGAAGGAGCTCTGCATTTCAACAGAACATTCTAGGCTAGGATCAGGGAAAAAACCACAAAGGGCAGTGAGACTCAGACCATTGAGGAGAACCAGGGCCAAACCTATTTGCCACTCATAAATTACCTAAGCCTTTGGGGTTTATATAAGGATGGACTTGCCAATAGGAGCGGATTAATGTCATTCAGAATAGTCAGGAATTTTCTGTGACTCCGTTGTGCAGAACAATGAACTTTTCACATACGTACATTAAATTTTCCATCACTCAGTTGTATCACAGAGGAACAATAACCTACAACTTGACTGCACAGCTACTGCAACTTTAATCATGTAAATTTCCTTAGAGCAAGTTATTAATTGAGGAAAAGAGGGACAGTAACAGAATTACTACGCTCTATCTTCAAAACAGCTTGCCAAGTTCTTAGTCTAACATAGTAGTGCCATTTAAGGATGAATGTTTGCCATCACAGCTCTTAGTTCAGTCTATATTTTACTAATCATCCAAAATATGTAGGAAATATTTCTATTTATATGTTCTATATTTTGTTTTATGGGTTTTGGAAGGCTTCATCTTGCTTTTGTGCTTTTTTTTACTTCGATGCAAGTGCTTGTAAAAAGCAAAATTCTTGTGTAACATAGCCTGTTTTGTGACTTTTAAAATAACTTTCCTTTTTTCACAGGTGTAGTTAATGATCATCTACACTGTAAACTTTGTTAGAGGATTAGAAATGTTGATGTTGTACAGTATGCTTTGACAGATAAATGAACAAAAAGAACTTGTAACATAAGCTAAGGACAAATTTTTTCCTTTGGAGATTGAAGTAAAAATTTTTCCTTTATAAAAACACTTATATCTTATATTATACAGAAAGTTCTATTAGATGAATATACCTTCTCTATTAAAACTGAAAATCATTACTTAATCAAGTAATATCCTATTTTTTTCCCATTATTAGTGCAGCATAAAGTGCCTTAGGGCTTGAATAAACTAAAATGAAATAAATTATATGAACAATTTGCTTTCTATTTCCTTTTTTTGCAGAGTGTATTAAGAGAAGAGAGGCTTCCACATTTTTCACCTTGTTGCTTCTGTCAGCTACGAAAGTTGTTTTCTGTTTTGCATTAACCCAGCTGCAGAAAAAAAACCAGCTTAGGACTAAAATATTAAATAGATGAGAGGTACTTCATTACCCCTACTGCTCTAAATTTCTAACCTCTGGATACCATCTAGACCAACACTCTTCTGAAAGTACTATTCAGCCTTCAGTTATATGAATATTCAAACATTACCTCCTGCATTATGAAGGGAGAACTGTGAGAGTGTTGCAGAACAAAGATCAGGAGGAAAAATAAGCCCAAGTAAGCGAAGCTTTGCATAGGACTTTTCATTCCATGTGAAAAAATGGAAGAAGAAAACAACTCCCTACAACCAGAAATTAATCATGTATGTGCTTCAAAGGGCAGCATAAAATCTTCTCCAGGGTAAAGATGCCATGCTCTTGCAAGGCGGGCTTCCAGTAAAGAGTAATTTACATTGTTCCCTGAAAAGTCCCATTTGAAGACAATTCATGACAGATAAAGCCAAGCAAAGTCTTCCTAGCTGGCCTTGCACCCTTCTAGGCAGAAGTCAGTTGTGGGTGTTTTGCATCACAAGATCTCTTTTATGTCTTACTGCATTTTGCTTACACTGCATGATGCAGGTAGACTGCATCTTGCATTATCTGTCTTCTGAACACCATAAACCTACAATGCCCCATAAAAGCAGCTGACTGAATGAGCCCAAACCCATGGAACACCTGTATGAGGCTCAGAGTCATGCTGAAGAGTCACAGAGCCTGTCTTTGCGGGCTTTTTTTACATCTTGGAAGGTGGAGGGAGTAAGATAATAGTGGCTGGTAAAATAGAGTGCAACCATATGCATTACTTCCCAGAGACCCCGTGTCTGGGCTTCACCCCTCCAGTGCCTGGCAGATACAGTGAGTTCCCATGGTCATGATTGTGGCAGTGACCCAGTCAGTGGCTGTGGTCACAGGAAACAATGGACAATCTGCAACTCCTGCCTTCTGCAGGGGTGTTAATGAAGAAGCAAGATGGTCAAACTATTCCCCTCAGAGCAGTGAATCTGAGGGGGATGGGGAAGACAGGCATTGATCCTTCCCCGCCGCTCACAAGTGTCAGTCAGGTTCCATCTCCTCCCCCGTCCCCCTTCACAGTTATTTTGATATTCATCAGTTGCTCAAAAGTTCTGTTATCATGTTCTGTTGATTGGTTATATTAATGTATTCCACTCCTTTGTTTCCCCATTGGATGTTCCCCAATCATGTTTTGTTTCTCTATTGGTTTATTCCCCTGTTTCTCCCCTTAGACTGCCCCTTTCTCTCGCCCCTTTTAAACCCCTGCACACCCTCAGATCTCGGCTTTTTGTGACTTTCCTTCAAATTTAATAAATTTGGAATAATATCTGCAGAAAGCCCTCCCTGCTTCTTTGCCGTCGGGACTGCCCCATTAACAACTTGTTAAGTTGCCTTGGATGAGGCAAGCTTGTTCGAGCCATTACTAAGGAGACCAGAATTTGCATGCCCTGGAGCTGCAAAGGTCCAGAGTAAAGAGCCGAACGCAGAAAAAAGCTGCACTCAAGCTGCCGGGCAGCTTGAAAAGACCCGACAGAAACGGGCAGCGGCAATGATAAACTGGAATCTTGAAGTTGACAAGTGTGCCTATCATCAGCCTCTAAGTGCAGAAATTAAATTACATATATCACTGTTCCATCTTGGAACAGCACAAGATCCTGGGTCAGTCTTATTTCACAGGGCTTCACAGAAAGTGCTCTGAATATGTTTCAAGACAACAATTCTTTTTTTAAAAGGAATTGTTTTCTTCTTATGGTAGAGTGCAAGTCTACAGTTTAGAAAAATTAAGTTCACCTGAATTGCTGTAGCCTAGAGCTTTCCATAAATTAGTCAGCATATGGGCACAGAGGTGGTAACAATAGAGCTGTCTACATGCAGGGTCCCATGCATGCTCATATACCTGTGCAAATCACCAAATAGATGTGTCTGCTGCCTGGTCACTGCCAGGTCACTGCCTGTTAATTCAACCCAGTCTCCAGGTCTCTTTCTAACATTCCTATCCCATAAGAAGCTCCAAACAAATGCAGAAATATTTTCTCCTTCTTTCAACAAACCATGGAGGCTTTACCCTAGTATTACTCTTTGTCTGAGGTCCAAGCAAGAAAAATATTACTATACAAACTGTGAACACACCTTGCTATAAGATGTTTCCATCTGACAAATTTTGCAGCCTCGATATTAGGAAGAACCTCATGATGAGATATGCTTGCTTCTGACCTATTTAATGCTAAAAGTTATGAACAGGAACTTTTGGAATTACAGTTACATTTATTTACCATCGGCATTATTTAGATATTTAATTTCAATTTATTTTAAAACACAGGGCAAATGTAGCTTGAATGCAAGTGAAACCACAGCCACATTTATATTGCTTAGTCTGCTGGACCAAAAATTGACTATGAAAAGCCCAAAGTGTGTAAGAAAAAAGAGGTCAGCACTAACTACAAGCTGCTAGCAGGCAGACAGGAACAGACAGGTGCAAAATCATAACTCGATACAGGTGGAAACAAGTGATGTCAGCAACGAAACAAAACAGTTGAACATGGAGGAGCTCTGAAAAATTTATGAGAACCATTCTGCCTCATTACCTTTGGGTTTGTAGCAAGGAGTGGGTACAACACATTCTTCTTTTATGTGTGGCTTTGTTTTAGGACTACAGCCTCCTGTATGCATTCCCCTGTGGTCAATGCAAAGGACCACACGGTATCTGAGTCCTTGTCCACAAGTCACAGTGCACTGGATTGAAAAAAAAAAAAGGAAGAAAAAGGAAATGAAAAGGAGAAAAAAACCCACACACACAGGAATGATAAATGTAAGGAGAATGTGCAACAGAAGTATGTGTACATCAGAGAGCCAAATATGATGCAGAAACACCCAACCTTTAACATAAAGTATTCATAATATTTGGTAATTATGGATAAGGTATAAAACTGACAAAAATTTTTGCCTTTTTGCTCAGAACATTTACTTGATTTGGACATTTTGCCACTGGACTTCTCTTGTAGAGTCACTCTTGCACTGTTGCCTATTTGGCTTGTAGCCATCTGTCCCATATTGGATATGCTTAGTAACACCCTGTCAGCTTCACCTGGACCCACTTTGCTTTGCTTGGACAAAGTACTGGGGCATATGCATCAACAGAGGTTACACTCAGCTATTTTGGAAAAAAGCACCAAACAGAATGGGAAACTATTGGGCTTTCTTCCCTCAGACATTTTCTTGAGTGTTTTTGTTTGTTTGTTTGCTTGTTTTTTTTTAATTTTAAAATTTTTTTTTTCTATGGTTCATCAACTTTCCCCCCCTGTACAGATTGCTTCAAAATTAATTGCACAGGAGAGGATCAAAACTACCAATCATTTGGAAGCGCTATGGATATTGCCAATATTACTTTGCTCTTGGATAGCGGGTTTCATCTGGAAATCAGCAAACAATTTGCAATCAGTCAAGAACACCTCATCTGTAGGTAAGTTAGCCTAGCTTCTAAAGCACAATTTACTTGTTGAGAGACTGGGGTAATTATACTTAAGTCTTTATGTACAAAGTGAAAATACTGTACCCCTTTTGTGGAAGGACATTTCCAAGACATTTACTTTCATACAGAAGGAAAGGCAAGTCAGGAACAAACAACTGCAAGTATCAAAGAGCAGAGTCATATACAGATTTATGTGCTTCTTGAAATTTCTCAGTGATTTTGTGTTTCAATTTATGGCTGAAATATTGAAATAAAGAAATACCATTACATGCTTACTGTTTTAGTTTTGTGCATTTAATTTATATTCCCAGTGTATTATTAGTAGATCACAAATTAATGTTACAGAGCTGATTTATTTTTCCATTGTTCTCCTTGCTTATGTTCATCTTATTAATATATTTTACCTGAGTGTTTCCTTTGCAGTTACACAAATAGCATAATTTAAAACAAAGATGTTGGTAATAAGAAGAGAATTCAGTAAATGTTCCTACTTCCAAAAACTCACTAAATTATGATGTAATGTATTTTCCCTAGTGTGGTAAATACAAAACCAACAATAGTTAAGTTGATTACCGGAGACCATTCTTGAGCAAGCCACTTTGGACAGTCAAATATATTGCAAGGCTGGACAACAGGCATCTTTGGAGTATACATGCATTTCCATTCTTCCACGGGACTGATGTGCCCCTGAATGTCTTCTTCCACACAGGAGACACTGCGGCTTTGAATGCCCCCTCCACAGGATGAGGAACAGGCAGTCCAGGGTGTACCTTCCCATCTGTGAAATCAAAGAGGCATCAGGAAACATTTACCCTTGCTGTTCCCACCTCCACCTGTACCCCCAAAATGCATAAACTGCTATCTGCAAGGTTGTTTGTTTGCTTGGGTTTTATGTTTGGTTGGTTGTTTTTGTTGTTGGGGTTTTTTTTTGTTTTTTGTTTTTTTTTTTTTTTTTTTTTTTTTTTTTTTTTTTTTTTTTTTTACATGATTAACATCAGTAAAAATTAATGATGTATCTATTTTCATCGGTGTCCATAGCAGCAATGCATGCTCGTGACTGGTATCCTTTACGTCACAGTTAATAATATGAAATCTCCTCTCTCCCACTAATCCAATTACTGCTGCCACAGAAAATCTAAGTATTTTAACTTGCTTTTTTACTTTTTTAATTGATGGGATTATAATATTTTCATAATTTCTCATATTCTGAGGAATCTTTGTCACAAATCACAGGAAACTCAACATGCTCTGAGGCTGATGCCTCTTTTGCAGAACATAAAGGGAAAGAGCAGTGTTTTTTCCACGGAAGCAACTCGATAGAGAAAAAAGAAAGAAAGAAAGATGAGAGGAAACTACCAAAAAGAAAATGTGACCATAGTAGTAAGATACATGTTCTCTGATGGATAAACAAGATGGACCTTTTTCCTTACAGTTAAGGCAGTGAGGGGAGCTGAGAAACCTTCTTTTCTCTGCAAGTGCTGTTTGAGAATGTAATGAATAATGCACAGAACAATATATGCATGTTCTGAAAAGCTATGCATACTTACAAGAATAATCTTTTTCAGTGATGCATATGCTATAAGATATGTATTCCTTAATATATGTACATGTCTGTCCACACAAAAATAGTCAGGTATTGCATCTCTTTCAAACTCTTGTCATAGATTGGATGTGGGACCATTCTCATGATCCAGTGTGGCAATTCCTGTATATTCCTGTGCATGGCTGAGGTACAGAAGCATGTGTGTTCTCTCTACCTGGAAACATTTCATGAAACAATTTTTTACCCCACAGGGCAAATGTCCTTTTCATAAGGAAATTACAAACACTGTTTGAAACAATGATTTTGGTCAGAAGATTTCATTGTTTAACTTCAAAAAACAGTTTTTGTGAAAAACACCCTATCTGTTTCCTCCTTCAGACAAGAAGCTAAAAAAGTGAAAGGTGAGGACTTTTATTCTCTCACTTAAAACAAAGGAAATATTTTTATGAAGCAACAAGTACAGGATCCCCAAGATTGTTAAGCAATATGAAAAATGGTTATCTTTCTCTCCAATTTTCCGTCATAGAAACCCATATTCTTCTTGTCTGCTCCAGTACACCCAGCAATACCCTCACCTGGCTACTGTCTGATAGTACTATAAAACTCAATGTGAAATGGCTTAAATTAATAGTTGTTTATGAATAGTAAAGCCACTGATTAATTCTATGATTTAACACTAGGAGCGGTGAAACCATTTTTACACCATGCGCAGCCATCATTGGTACTGATCGTAAGCCACATATTTCACAAAGATGTAATTCTAGGAATACTTCTACTTAAATGTGTTCCATGTGGCTCTGCTGAACAAGTTTCCCAACATACAGCTAAGGTTTCTCACTACCACAAACAAGAGGCCCCAACCTGAAATTCATGAATTGCAAAATTTGCTGCAGCCCACCTGAGCCATCTTTTCCCAGCCATAAAAACTGATGGCACCAGAGAGTTTCCTGAAGTCTTTGGGACAAGTTTCCAGGTGCCTTAGGCAACATTAACAATTTCAAGTAGCTTAAATCTAGCAGATTGGTTCTCAGGTTTTGTAACAATGTAAGAAGGAAAATGAAATTGCCCTGTTGCACAGCTCTTAAAGCAGGTGTCACATCTCCTTTCAAGGTATGAAGGGCGCAACATTAGTTGAGGATTTGTGAAAAGAACTGGTGGTCCATTAAAAGTTACATTTCCGTCTTGGTAATATACAAGGCTAAGGAGTTGCAGTAGGGAAATCTTGCAAAGATGCCTTCACAGATTTGCTCTCTACTTCTAGAATGTTTATCGCTCTTCTCTGTCCCTGGTATTAGGTGCTGGTCTCAGGCAGGTAATGCAACTAAACAAGGGCCTCTTTGGTTTGGTTGGATTTTTTTTGTTTTGGGGTGGAGGTGGTGTTTTTTGTTTGGCTTGGCTTTTGTTTGTTTGTTGTTTTTTTTAATTTAATTTGATTTAATTTTGTTTTATTTTGTTGTTGTTTTGTGAGTTTTTGTTTGTTTTTCCTAAACAGTGCAAGTTCAGAGGAAAGGCATTTTTATCCCTCTGACTTGGCCCTGTCTCATGCCATCCTCATTGTTTTTTCAGTTTCAGCTGCCTCTGAGGTTTGGAAAAGACACAAGTAGCTGTGTAATCCCTGTCAGGGTGACGGAGGAAGAGCTGAGCCCTGTTTGTGGGTTTACAGGAGCACATGTGGGAGTGGGGCAGAGAGAGAAGAGGGGAAGTAGCAGCAATACAGCAGACAGAAAAGGGGGGTCAGAGCACCCAGCCAGCAGTTGCAGCCTGAGAAATGGCTAGAGGGGCAGATTAAAGCAGAGTAGTGAGGTTGGGAGTGTGGATGCAAAGAGACAGTTGCGGGGTGAGACCATAATCCAGAACAGTTTGAGAAACAGTCTCGGTCTTTTAATCATTTTCAGGGAAGAATGTTGGGTTTGTTGTTCCTCTCCTCTCCTCTCCTCTCCTCTCCTCTCCTCTC
>VZTJ01001498.1:171456-206990 GCA_013397795.1 Orthonyx spaldingii | reverse complement strand
CCCTCTCCCCTCTGTTCTGAAAGCCAAACACCTCAGGGCCTTTTGTTTCAGATTTTCCTCAGGAATAAAAAAGCCTCTGTCTACCTGCCAGCTCAGAATGCTTTTTCCTTAAATACAGCCCCTCCACCATTAAGTACTGCTGAATCATCTCCTGATATAAAATTTTCTCTGTTCTTTGTCAATGTTCATGCCCTTGGTACACAATTGAAATAAAATCTGGGTTTTTTAGAAGCTAAAGTGTTGAACCCTGTATTAGTATTTTAGCTTCTATATTCCTTACTAACAAGTTTAACTTTTGAGGCTAGGAGGCATACATGTGAGGTTTTTTAAAATGAAAAACAGAGAAAAGTATTTTCCAGAAAAAAAGGAATTAGATGCAGAGGTATATTTTGTAAATGTATCTCACAAATATTTGGTGGTAGTGACTATGTGTACATAAACATAAGCATTTATCTAGGAAGAGAAAAGCCTAGTTCTAATGGCACAGATGTTGAATGGTTTGAACATGAATGGCAGCCACAGTGCTTGGCTAGTAAGTTGTTCTGCTCCTTGTCTTACTCAGTTGGAGGTTGGTCCATGATTTGGCTGGAGGCTGTGGAGCGTGAACACACTGCCTTTACACATTGATGCTGAAAGCTGTCTGCATCAGGCCTCTATATAATTTGAGGAAGGTTGTTTCCTCACCTGGATGAGACTATTAAGTTGTCTATAGGGTTTTTTCTGTGATTTCACAGTCCATGACACAATAAATTAATGAGGAAGGAAACACAGCACAATACTTTTGCATGTCTAGGCAGCATTTCAAAACCCAGAGGTTATTATCCTTTGGCAATCAAACATTTTTACCATCACAGTCTTATTCACTGCTTTAAGAATAATAACTCATCTGATTATTTCCATGAGAACCTTGAGTCTTACATTAAAGACATTTTAATTGTGAGATAATTAATAATAAAAATCAGATCTTGATCTTATTCCTTCCCCGATCTCCTATTTCTTAGAAAAACCATTGAATTAATGCCCCTGGGAAAGGTATTAGCATGGGTTTGTAGGATCAGAACACAACATTAATGTTGTCAAAATCCAAAATCTAACAAATTATAGGCATGCAAGAAGCAGCACGATGGGGATGAGGGAGAGAAAGTATGGTTTATAACAAAGCCACAGATTATAGTTCTGTTCAAAGAGGAGTAAAGGGCAAAAAAAAGAAAGTTGTGAGGGAAAAGGGAAAGTGGGGTTGAGGAATGGGAGAAAGAAAGGGACCATACAATAAACCTGCATTTCTGCTTCAGATAGACTATAATTTCAGTTCTGCATTAGCAGAATTTATCACAACAGGTTAGGACTTGAACATCTCTACATTAATCTGTAAGTGTCCAGAGCAAAAAAAAAAAAAAAGCAGCATCTGTTAACTTAGCTTGGGAGCAAAGCACAGAAGTACAGAGAAGAATAAAAGAAAAAGAAAATGTAATTGTTAAGCCTAGCATCTGGTTGACAGTTTTACATACCGAGGAAGGGGATGGTAGAGGTCATAGGGCATGATCTGCTTGTATCCATCACTGTTAGGAACAATAATGCCAACCCTCTGAGTAGAAGGTACACATAATAAAATAAACACTAAATGATTACATTATACAACTTTTGTATTACAATATTGTATTACATTTTACAACTTTTTGTATTACAGTATTATAAACCACCAAAACAAGATATTTTACCTAAGTTTTCATCCCATTTAAAAAAAAAATGCTCCCATCCTACTGTTTCTGATTAATTCAAAGAATAAATCACTGGTTACTACTTTTTGTTATATTATTGTTTGACAAATAACCAATCTATTGCTACCAACTTATGGTGTTGTTATCGAGCACAAAAAAAAATGTTTCCATACTTAATACTTTCTTGGAACTTGGATCCAAAGTCACTGAGGACAACACAGCAATTTCTATCTGCTTCAGAGAACTCTAAATAAAATCCTTTTTATAATTATTATATGGTTGTTTCTGCCCATCAGATAAAACCTCTGCTTTTACAGGGGCCAGGATTAGAAATCTGGGTAAACACAGTGCAAGAATTTAAATCTGCAATTCTTCTCTCTTCACCTTAAATGAGTCAAGACCTGCCTTTTTATTTTTTTTTTTCCTGGAAGAAAGAAGGAGCCTGAGTAAAGGTTAACATGTCAGGTTGGGTTTTTTTGTTTGTGGTAACTGGTTGGCTTGCTTTGCTCTACTGTTATTGGTATAGTGTTATAATGTAACATCTTAAAGCTACAGAGGGCAAAGGCATAGATCAAAATTAGGATTTATCTGAAATATTATCATGCCAGTTATGTGTGAGATGGATGCTACTTGTCTCATTGGCAACTACATGGTCACACTGAATTGCTAGTCTGAAATTTCATATTTTGTCTGCACTTTTTATAATTTTGACTCAGAGTGACTTTAACCATGTTATCTCCCTATTATAAGGCATATCTATTAACATCAAACAGATGATCTCGGAGCCCCTCATTTATCACTTTCATCAAAGTCACTTGGGTATTTGGATGGGGCAAGTGGACAGAAAAGGCAAAGAGTGAATAACAATTGCATTAAAATAAAGAGTGTGTCTTCATCCAAGTTATGGAGAGATGAAACTGAATGTCAAGAATAAAGTTGGTTTTCGGGAGCCTTTTACAGATGAGAGGTACTAGGTATGCTGCTATAGATTTTTGCAAGGAGGAAGGAGTGAAGAAGGGGGAAGGGAGAAAGTATTCTCCATCCTCAACCCAGTTCACTGAAAAATGCTGTAAGCATTCAAAGGAGTCTTGTCAGGCCAGGCCTAAAGGAGTCTATTCTCCTTTCAGTCTACAGGGGTTTTATGTGCATAACTTGTCCAAGAGAGAAGAATGGATTCCATTGTGTTTCCACAGCAAGGAGTCAGCACCAGGTCAGTGTGCTGGAATTTTCCAGCTAAAGTGTGGGAAGCAACTGGAGCCCTGGAAGTGTGTGAGAGGGAATAGACAGTTTCCTCTAAGATTAGCAGCCACTGCAGTCACAGGAACTCTCTGCGTGAGTGCGCATATTTACATCTTCGAAGAGCTGTCTGTCCCCACAAAAATCTAAAAATCTAGGAGAGGTAGTTCTGGCACTGGGAAACTTTGGAAAAGACAAATGGGTCATTTAGAGTACGGTCAATGAACAAGTCTTTTCAGACTTAGCTTGATGGGTAGATATCTGGAGAATCTGGAGGAATTGTGTACTAGTATTTTAAGAAGATGGAAGATAACTTTTTGTGAGAGTTTATTTTTGCCTATGTTTTTGTGTATTTGTTGTTTTCCTGACTCTTCTACCACTGCTGCTGAAGTTCCACTCTGAAGCTGTTTGCACTTTCCAGCTCATCAGCTTGCTGAGAAGTGGTTGGAAAAAAGGTTAACATAGTGAGTTAAAAAATGAAATAATTACACTATAAAGGCATCTACTGCCCAAGAAAGAAGCAGATTTCAAAACATTTCTCATTCATTGCAGTGAAAAATATTTTCTTTCAAATCAACATGATCTATGATCTGTCTTTCTAATCGTATGATCTATATCCACAGTTGAGGTCTACACGCTTTAGAATGCATTATTCCCGACTGTTCAGACAGAAATAGTGGTACCACATGCAAACATTGTTATGAATATTAAGTAACATTTACAAAGCACTAGATTAATATTGTAATTGGAAAGACTTGACCCTTAAAAAATTTTGCATACAAAAATAGCATTTCTGTAAACAGTATTGAGCTCCACAGAGTTACTGACACTGTCTTCATTCAGTATGTGAGGGGCTGCCAAAGGCTCTCGTTCTGTAACTGCAAGATAATGAATCACAGCCATAAAGTCATAGTAAGGAAAAAGACCCCCATAATAATATAGAATGGCTTAATTTATGACTTTAAAAAAATAAATTGTCTTAAAGATAGAAAAGAAGAGCAGATGGTCATTGTATCATTAATGACATCTGCACCTTTCTAGCTAGTCTTGTGTGGGGTTTTTTGTACGTGTTCCATAGAGAAACCCCTAAGATTAAGTTAACACTTTAAGAAAAGTGTTAGAGATTACTTTGGTGTATTCTTACATTTTGATGGCACAAAATGGTTCAAATTCCATGAATCTATCAGTCCATCATACTCCTATATACAAGATGGAAGAGATCTACTTTATGGGCTTTATTTACTGTACATTATCCAGACAATGCAAAGGGAATGGTGTGCTAAAAGAGCAGAGGAAATAATAATTCCTTCACTAAAATACGTGCGAGTAGCTAACAGGACTCGTTCACGAAACATCAAGAGATTTGGCAGGAGCAGGAGCACAAAGCAAATTATTTGGCAGAGCTGTTCTGTCTCATATGTCTGCAATCTCCCATGCCTTTCAGACCACCAAGTTCTGTCATATATTCTGCACATTGTTGTTTTTTTTTTTTCTCCTGAGGGCTGGCAGACTCAACACAGTTGCTTTTCCAAGGCACATGTATGGTTGGAATGGGAGCTGTACGTGCCAGAGGTTAGAGTGCTGCAACCAGATCTGCCATCTCTGCAAACATTCAGCTTTCCCCTGGGACGAGTGTCCACAGCTGCATTCCTCGGACGACATGTTTGGTGAACTCCTCCGCAGTTTCTCCTTTTCACCCTTAAGCTACCTGATTTAGCACAGATGACAAGCTCAAGTGCCTTTCTCCTTTACCTCCCTGATGACTCCCTCTTTCTGACAAGGTGCCAGCCCTTCCCAGCTCTCTCTCTCCTGCATGCTGACAAGTCTTAGGTTGCAACATGTTGAGCCAAGCAGGGGCATGGGTGCTAGAACTGGGAGAGGAGCCAGCAGAGAGAAAGAATATCTGCCCCCAAGGTGCCTCAGGGTGGTGTGACGCTGCATGAAACATATCAGAGCTGAGAGTAAATGATGTGCATGGTAGGGACTGTGCCATCTAAGCCATGGAATATGTTTAAGATATTATTAGCAATGAACAAATAATAATGACATTAAAGTAGCTTGGGTTGGCTGCACTGAAGACGTGAAAGTGTTCACCACAAAAGACAATAGTTTAGCATCCAAGTCAGCATCTCCATGAAAGCCATAATTATCACTGGACAGAAAACAATCTTGTGCAAAAGCTTGCACTTTAACACTTCAAATCCTGACACTAAGGCAGTGTGTGATACTGCACTTCAGTGTGCTCTGAAGATGCCACACTGTGACATTATCTCCTTGTGCTACAAGAACCCTTCTGTGTTGAGGAGCAGCTACTGAATCCCTCAAAGAGACAGTATCAGTTAATGCCTTCCATGTGTTATTCTGTGAATCTATTACTTTTTCCTTTCAGAGCTGGGGTACATGACATCTACAGTGACACCACAGGTACAAGCAACGTTGGTTTCAATGCCTACCTTTGCAGGCAGTGAAATGGTAATTCTCAGTTATGCCACCAGTATGAGTTATATTTCTGGTTTCTGGATGCTATCAATGTGAATCTTGAAGAACTACCATGTACTTGATTTTTACATAGCCTTTTTTATGGTCTTAGTACTTTACAGATTGGCAAAAGCCAATGGCTGCTACTGAAACATTTTAAAATGGAATGTCAGTGGATACTTTAAAAACCTACTTATAAATGAAAAACGTGTCTGAGAAAGCCATCCTTTTGTGTCAGCCTCCAACAAACCCCTCTTGCTTTAAACAGAATGTGTGTTCAATATGACAGTGTCTTACCTTTATAAAAAATGTCTTGTTTATGGTGCAGAGCTTTCAAATTCAAAACAACATATGGTTTAATTATCGTTGCCATAAACTGCTAAAAACTAATCTCTTCACAGTGCTTTAAAGAGGTGTTGCCAGTTGAAAGCAGGAAAAGTAATACCTTCCAGTAGTACCTTCCAGTAGCATGACTGTAATGCTTCTAAATATCTCCCTTTTTTATTCAGTTCAATGTTTTATGGTGGTTTGGATGAGCAGTGTTTGATACAAAGAGAGAATGATATTTTCCCACTACTAAATGTTAACAACTGAATATTCAGTGAAAATACCCATAACTGACCATTTACTTGCTGCAGTTTTGGTCTCTTTTAGGATTTAAAATAGATTCATTTTCTTGTAAGTTCATATTGGGTAGACAGATACCTGTAATTGATGCTCATAGCAGTACATGATATATTTTCCCACCTTACAGCTTGTTATCTGATGCATCCTGGTGGCCCCTTTCTGTCCTTCTTTCCGTATTTCGTTAATATGAATTGTCCCCTTAGAGCCGAATTTGCTCTGCTATTCACATCTTTTAAGTACTTGACAAGTGCTTCCTAGCCCACCCTCCCTGCCTGTTCTGACAAAGTTATTTTCTAGCTTAATTTAAATTACTTTTGCCCTGTCCAAAAATTCAAGGTTTCAACTACTTGTCTTGAGAAGAAATGTAGCACTTTAGGCATTAGAATTATCTGCTGCTCTTCTTTAGCCTGCTCTTGAACTCAGGTGATTATCAGAATATGGCCATCAGCTATCAGCTGATATGCTATCAGCTCCTTTTCCATCTACAACTCCACTTTCACATCACCAAGTATATTATGGACTTCTCCCTACTTAGGATCACTCTAAATGGTCATAACATCGTGCTGTTTTTTGTATGCTTGTACTTCAGTGCTCTTGTTAGATTAGCTGAAAATTAGCAACAGAAAAGCACAATTTCATTAAAATTTAAATTTAATTTTAGATTTCTTTTTGGTGATGCCTACCTCTGCCAGCACCCTGTATAGATATTTAAACAAGAATGCTAAAAGGAAAACTTTGACAAGCAGGAAGAGGAGTTTGCAATTTTGCTGGAGGACTCCATAAATAGTGGATAACTGAGAGTCCCTTCAGGTCTCTGGGTGCTGAAAATCTTGCTTCAATGAGAGATTTTCCCCCAAACTTTCCACAGGTATTAACATTATTTCTACTGGCAGGCTTACAGGTAAAATACTCGGCAAACTCCAGGAATTAAAATGTTAAAAAGAACACTTTATGCTAGAGGCTTGCTAATGCGAAAATTTTTATACAGTTGCTTCATGAATTTAGAATCTTTCCTGAAGCTGAAGATTTCTTCAGAAATCTTTATACACTATTGAAGTTTCCTGGTAAAAGTACAAGTAGAGCTTTTGTGACTCAGACACTCCCATATTAACATTTAACAACAATACACAAAAAAATGTGAGATTGGTAAAAATGCAGAATGGCACAGCTGGGAATGCTGACTAAAAGTTGAAGATGACATCTAGAAATATTACTGAAAGTATCCTGGTGAGTAAGTGAATGAGGAGTGGGAAAATAGCCTTTTTCACATTTGTAAAAATTGCCTTTTGGAGGGAAGCCTTTGAATTATGAAGGAAATATATCTTTTGCTTATAGTACCTTAGAATTGTCCTAAATAAGTGTTTAGAACACCCAGTTAAGTCAAATCTGGACAAACCTCTTCTCTAAGCAGGAAAAAACCAATCCATTCCTTTTTCATTGAAAGATACCAGAAATGAGGACATAGATGAAAGCTAAAAATACCTTCCAGTCTTTGAAGTTTTGCGTAGTTTAAAGATTTTCACTTAATTTAATAGAGGAAATAATAATGTTGGATTTTGCCACACAGAAGGGCAAATGGACTAGATTGAATTGGCTGCTGTTTACATCAGTAGATATTACACATATAGATACATTTTTGCCAAAGACAGACCTGTAAAATCATAATGGACTGTAAATAAACACATCTTTTATTTTTTCCTTGTAAGGCATGAGTTGGATCTGAAACAGGGTTGATGAGAGAGGCTGGATAGAGTATTGATATGTAGGGATGAAAAGGCACTCAGTGTCATTGTGCATCATGTATTCTGTGAGACACGAAATACTGGTCTGAATTACATGAACACAACTGGGGCCACCCTCTACTTAACCTGGAAAATGAGTGTATAAATCGTGTATAAATCATATATATGTTTGATAAATAACCACCCACATACTTTTCCATCTTCATTGAGACTAAGCTTTTTTGTTATTCATGATGCCAGCAATACTGCTAATTATTGCCATAGTAAGCACAAGAAAATAAAACATTTCTATGGTTCAAACCTAAAGAGGCAACTTATTGCAGGCCCACACAATACTTGTGGTATTCATTTAAACTTCTTTTTCAGCCTACCCTTTGCTGAATATTTTAGTGTAAGCTCTCCTTACAGCAATCCCTCTCTCTACAGCAACTCCTCTCAGTGGTCTTATTCAGTGCCACTGTGGTCTTCAACGATTATTTTCTGTGGCATTCACTGACGAACCATAGGAACAGTCAGCAACCACCAATCAGCTATGCCTCACTGGGTGGAACTGGGTTTGCCGGGAAGAATTAACTTCTTAATTTTATACTGGTGGAGCAGAGCAGTTCCCACACACCAGAGACACTGCAGAACCAAAAGACCCTCCTTGTCCATCCTTCTGACACCATGTTTCTGCTTCACCTACCTTCTTCCTGACTGTAAGAGATCATCAGGAATCCAGAAGCTACCATAGAATTCCTGTTTCTTTCTCTGGGTTGTTGATTCTTGAATTCTTTACAAACGCACTTTTGAAAATAGTAATTTGAAATTTGGCATACTGTGAAGATATTTCCAAAAAGCCAGTTCCTCTGGGATGGTATAGCTGTGTTTCTAAAGGACTCTCCCTCCCCTCAGGGTCTTTATACCAACAACTTTGCCTTGTTATGTTTTATATGAAACAAAAATTGTTTCCTGACATCTGTCCGGCTTTTTTTTTTTTTTTATTTCCTCCCAAGTACCATGCAGTCATCTGTCTCACTATTTGACAATATGTGATTTAAAATCATTGAGGAATGCATTGAAAATACCCACAGCACAAATTCCAGAGGCAAATTACGTATTTGACCCAGAATAGTATGCTCGAAAAATAGCATCTTCAAGTTAAAATAAATAAAGCAACTACATAAAATTACTTTCTCATTGATACTGTGACAGGTAACTCTAAAAAATAGGTACCATATTGATTCATACCTTTCAACAATCCTTTTCCTGAGACATTCATGTTTTGGCCTTCTTCCTGATCATACTTGGCCTCTACTGACTTCTGTCTCAAAAAAAATGAGCTTATAGGAACAATGGAATATAAACTGCCATACACTCTGAGTAAATGTGTCTTCAGTGACAAAGCAATCTGAGTATTAACTCCAGAAAAAGTCAGTGAACTTCAGTGAAAACTTTCTGTAAGGAGTAAAAACTATCTTTGCCTTGGAGTGATTTGTTCTGCTCTGATCATGCCTAGCTACTCTAAAGCTGGTATACCTGGTTTGGGCAGCAACCAGCCTCAGTCAGGTGGATACATAGTCCCATAGGTTTCCTAAGCATCCTTTTTCTCATTAGGACATCTTTTTTCTATGACAACCTCCAGCAATCTGAAGTGACATAGCAACTTTTTAGGTGATGCTTACTTGAACTCACTGTATCTAACTTGACACAAAACTAGTCTAAAGGGAAAGGAGCTGGTGATAAAATGGCTTTAGGGCATCCTTGTCATGCCTGCTGGGCTATACTTAACCATCTTCTAGCAAAGCCACACAAGAGAACCAAAAGGTTTAGATTGCACAAATAAATGCTTGCTGCTTTTTAAGTAGTTGCAGGTGGACTTCCACTGAAGTTAAGGGCAATCAGTGCAACAAAGGATTGATCTTTTTTGTGGTTTTCTTTCTTTTCTTATACATGAAAAAACTGACTATCTGATCTGACTATTTTTACTATTAATCTTCTGAGGAAGAATGCATAGGAAGTTCCACATTAATATGAGGAAAAACTTCTTTACTGTGCAGTGTGAGTGCACTGGCACAGACTGATCAGAGAGGTTGTGGAGTCTCTCTCACTGCGGATATTCACGAATCATCTCGACATGGTCCTGTGCTGTGTGCACTGGGATGACCCTGTTCGAGCAGGGAGGTTGGACCAGATGACTCCCTGTGGTCCCTTCCAGCCTGACCCATTCTGTGATTCTGTGGGGCAGCAGAGATGAGACTTTCATGCAGGGTCAAAGGACATTGCTAACCAGAACAAAATCACTCAATACATTTTACAAACTGCCATAAGGGCAAGTAGGCTTTTTATTAAGGAGAAAATTTTTTTAAAACCCCCATAAAATATTTCATCTAATTGTGATGACAATAGTTTTCATGCAAAAGAATTTTTTCCATCTCACTAACACTAAAGAGACATGAATTGATCATGGGGAAAATTTGTTTTCTTATACTTTGTAACAATTAATGAGGTAAATACATTCTGAGGGGAAGAAACAACCATATCAATTTAGTCTATTCTATGTGAAGGTGCTAAATAGTGGTCTACACAGTGCATTCTCAGGATGAGAAAGAGGTTGAATTATGTAGGATAAATAACACTGTGAGAAATAGCAACAAAATATTTTCCTATTTTATGTTACTTCTTTAGAGCTCAGCCTCCTTTAAAATTACAGCTGACTGACCTTGCAGGACAAGGATCCAGATTACACTCTTGAAGTTTTGGCTTTGGCTTGATATTTTCAGGATAATAGTGACAGTATTGATCTGCTACTACCCGATTGCTTCTCAGATCAAAGCACTCAGCAGATGTCAGTTGATAGCCTGCAATACACAGAAGAATAATAAGATGAGATGTGATGTTCTTCCTGTCTGTATCTAAGTTCTGGTTTGGTAAAAAGCAAACTAATTTCAGCTTGCTTCAATGCTTTTGGACATAACTGCTGTTGTTTTACAGACCAGATTGAAAACAGCAATGTAAATCACATGTAGTAGGAAACAAAAGATAACCAGTATGGTCAAACAAAAATTCAGAAACGTAGGAAAAAAAAAGAAAAAACAAAGGCTGTGGTTTCTTAGTCAAGAAGAATTGTGCCCTCAGTTTCAGTATAGAGAATAAACCTGCTGTAGGAATAGGGACGAATGGAGACATCCTGTTTTTCCAAAAAGGCTCAAATCCCATCAGTCCTTATGTTTGACAGCTGTAGCATTAAATGCAAATATGTAGGTATCAAGATATACTTTATCTACAGAGTCTGGCATGACGTTAAAAATCTACAGGCTACTATCATGTTGCTAAATCCCTCCCTTCATTTATTTAAATTTTCAGATATTGCCCATTTTAAGGTCCAAAACTCAGGGCAGCAGTTGGGACAGGTCATGTATGCAGACGACAGTTTCTGAAATACAGTGGGAGTTCATTACCTCCACCACAGGATGCTGAACAAGGGAAAAAATCAGTTTCCCTCCATCGGTGAATGATAGGCTGGTAGAAGATGAACTGGACTGAACTGTCAGCAGCACCAGCATAATGGATCTGAAAAAGAGGTTATATCAAAAAGTGAGCCTAACATAAATGCTGGGAAGAATTATTCCACCAAATGTATCTTGCAGATTGGAAACACCTTGCAGCTGGATGAAATACCAGATATACTTTGCAATAGGAAAATTAAATACAAAAACAATGCAGAGATTGTTGGAAAAATCTTGGGTTTAAAAGACAGCCAATTAAATTTCTGGGCATAATCTGTGACCATTTTGAGACCATATTCTGAAATAATGAGTGAATGGCAAATGCATGGTTATTGCTACTGAATAATCTTATAGGGACAGAGGATATGGACTGATATTTAACGAATCAGAAAATTATGTACCACTATCTACTGTCCCTGACACATGGACATAGATTTTAGATCTTTAATGTTTCCCAAAAAACGTTCTACAAACAGTTATAATACACTTGATAGTACAGAGTAAAACATGGGAGGTTGCACTGTGAAAAATAATAAATAGTATAAAAACTTTAATTCACCATTTTTTTTCCTGAGGTGAAGTCTTTATTTCATTCTCCTTTGTGGCACTGTCATTATTATAAGTTTGTTCTTGACTTACTTTATTTTGCTTGTAAAAATGCTTCTTTCATAGGCATGGAATCCTGGCTGGGGTTAGGTGCATGTCTGGAAAACTGTCCTTAGAGCCTACAAGTCACCTGACCTTAAAAGCTAACATTCTTTTAGTACTATGTGTGCTGACTGGATTTCCCACATAAACAAGAGTTTGTAGTGCAAGGACTGCAATACGGGAGACCTTCACATGGGTAAAGCAGCATCATTTGCACCCAGCCCAGTAAAAAATCCTTCCCATTTCATATCTGTGCCGGTTAATCCAGTTATGAGGACTTCAAAATCTTGGCAGGTTACCCCTTGTTCCTTATCTCTATGCTTCTGCATGAACAGGTGGCAAGGGAAGAATAAAAATCTGCTACTAAAAATCTCTCCTATTTGATCATTTGTCCCAGGACACAGCGTTTCAGTGTTGCTTGAGGATCTCTGCATCAGTGGCATGATGCTATCACAGTAGAAAAACCTGCTAAATCTCAACTAGAAAAGACGGATCCTTCTCCAAGACAGTACTGTTGCTCTCAGGAGCAATCCTCCCCCTTTTTTTCAGACAGCTTAAACTGTTTAACCACTGCCTCCCTTTCCTTTTTTTCTCTCGTGTTTTGAATAAGTCTCCTAGTTTTGGAAATACAATTTTTCAATCTGCCTTTTCATTTTTCTTCTCTTTTTCCAAACATCAAGAGACACTGCCAAAGAATGGTCCGTGAAACAGAAGCAAAAATAAAAGAAATTGAGACGAACTTTGAAGCTTGGGTTGTTTGTTTTGTTTTCCCCTGTAGATGGACAGCAACATGATCACAAATCAAGATATATGTTGAAGAGCAGGAGGAGGGCAAGAATATTGATGTGTGTATGAGGTCTGGTCCCCTGAGACTAAAGCTGCCCTTTTCTAATTAAACAGTGATGTCAATTCCCAAAAGGAAAAAAATCCAAACCAGCTGTAGCAATACAACTGCTTCAGCAAATGGGAGGCCTTTTGCACAGATCAATATTGTTTGAGTCTGTGTGTCAGAAACAGGATACCTAATTCCTTGTGCAGGGATGGTGCATTAATTATACACTTCAGAAGGGTCTTTCTGGGCTCATGAAAGCCTCAGGCACTCCTGGGAAAAATGTTCTGTTGTGCTGGAAGCCATCTGGGGAGGTCTCTGATCTCAATGTGCAGGAAAGGCATTCTCTGGGGAGAATTGTGCTCTTACTCTTTGTGTTTTAAGGATCATCAGTGATTCCTAAACTCAGATCTACCCAGAAATGTGGTCTGCAGTGAATCATGAACAACAGACCAAGAGCTCACACAGAGGCTACTACAAAAGGAAGGGGAGGAAAAAAGAGTTTACATTCAAAAAAAATTTTAAAAATCAGGAAGAAAGAAGACTCTCTGCAGGCTATTCCTGCATATCTGCAGTTATCTGTCTGTTTTGACACAGAGAAAAGACAGATGTACATCTTTTCCAGCCTAATGTGGAAGTCTGTCACACAGCCATGATAACAACATAGGTGGGAAAAAATTGCAATGAGCCACAGTCATAAGCTCAAATGATGCAAAACAAGCAATTAAAAAAAGCATACAAAATATTGTGTATTTTTTTAAGGAGTATTGTAAGCAGAGCAGGAACAATATATGGTGATTCCACACAGGAAAAACGTCTTTTTGATTTTGTTTGACTGTTTGTTAAAACAAAGATCTTTATCCAAGAAAAAATATTACTGGTTGCTTGAGTCCTGAAAAACTCAGAGTGAGACTTGATAGCTAAATGCTGTAAGAAATATCCTGGTTTGACTGCACAGGGCCAACTCCTACACATTGAAATACTCAGCTCTGTAGTATGATGAAATTTTATACCCTTGCAGTATTTGCAGCACCCTTGTAGCTATGAGAAATGCTGAAGCTTCAAATAGAGATGGTCATCACCTGAGGATCTTAAGCTAGTCCTCTAACTAACAATGTTTTGCATGCTCAGGTAACTGAACTAGAAAAAATGGCAATTGATCATTACATTTGCAAATAAAATCCTATCTAAATTTATTAATAGCTGAAGTCAGAACTACTAAGATCTTGCAGAACACTCATACCTGGATTTGTGCATTGCAACTCCCCAGAGAGCATCCTTGACTTCCTTTAGGTTTCAGGGGAATTTTGAGTATTCCTAACATCAGAGCAGCCCTTATCACTTTCACGGAATCACAGAATTAACTAGATTGGAAAAGACCTTTGAGATCATTGAGTCCAACCCATGACCTAACACCACCTTATCAACTAAACTATGGCACTGAGTGCCATGTCTAGTCTTTTTATAAACACCTCCAGAGACAGTGACTTCATCACCTCCCTGGGCAGATGATTTCAGTGCCCAATCACTCTTTCAGTGAAGCATTTCTTCCTGATGTCTAGCCTAAGCTTCCACTGGTGCAGTTTAAGACTGTGTCCTCTCATTCTTAGTGGTTGCCTGGGAGGAGAGACCGACCCCTACCTGCCTACACTCTCCATTTAAGAAGTTGTAGACCGTGATAAGATCACCCCTGAGCCTACTTCTCTCCAGGCTAAACAAACTCAGCTCCCCCAGCCACTCCTCAAAGCACCTACTCTCTAGGGCCTTCACCAGCTTTGTTGTCCTTCTCTGGACATGCTCCAGCAAATATTGTCTTACACAATTTGATCTGGTCTACTATGATCTAGCTCCACGCCACCATGCTTATTAGAAAAGTTATAATGGATTCTGCCATATGATTATTCTGATTCTGATTCCGATTCCAATTCTGATTCTGAATGCTTTCTGCAAGTTCCAAATGCCAAAACATCAGATTGATACTAATGGAAGTAATTAATGAGAAATCTGATATATGTAATTTTATGCTTCTCGTGTCAGTATATGAAAAAAAATGTTACCTAGAGTGCTTCATATTGCTGGTTGTATGCAGTGATAACTTGCACTGAAAAAAAAAAGAGGATGTACAAGAGATTTCTTGCTGTTAATAATTTGTTCATAAAGGAAATAGAAGCCAGACATTGTCATGGGAAAATAACTTTACAAGCTTGGTTAAAATAACATAAAAAGTACATAAAATGAAAATAATGAGAGATGCTGAAGGTTTTCAAGCATATGTTTTAAGACAGGACTACACCATAACTCCTCTGAGTTTTCCTCATCATTCCCTTGGAATGCTGAAACTACCTCTGCCCTCGAGGTCCAGGGAACACGTCTACTGTCCACTTCTGCATTCACATCCCCTGCTTGTGACAGTCCTGTGTTGGATCAGCTTGGTTTTAGGGTTGTCTCTCTTATGAAAGTCTGCTCCATCTGTTGCTTCTCAATTTAAGCCTCTAAATCAGACAGAGGAATCACTCCGAAATTACATTATCACTGACTCACGCACTTTACAAAGTATCTCTGAATGGAACTTGCTCACCCTGCCCCAGTCTTGGATTAAGCAGTTTTTCTTTAAGTGATGAGTGTGTTAAAAAGCCTTTAGATTAATTCTCTCACAAAGACTAAATAGAAAGCTAGAAGGTTCAAATGTTTTACCAGTTCCATTATTCTGCCCAAAATAAGGAAAAAAAGAGAAAATCACTGTAGTGATTGGCTAGGATAACTGGCAGTAATGGAACCTGCAGTACCACCCATAACAATTAATCATCTGTACAGAATCTGCTACTAAGTGCAACAAGTATGGAAGTTGCTCAAATGAGAAGACCAAAATCATTCCATAGAACCAAGGGCAACCCCAAATACACAAAAACCAGATGTGCTGCATCTCTTCTGTGATATCACACATAACATCCCAGTCATCTGTAGAAGGCTAAGAATTCTCCCAAGGGTAAGAGAATTCACCTGTGAACAAGCCACCTTAATCGTCACTGCAGAATATTTATTAACCATAATTTATTAATGGCAATAACTAAGAAATCAATGTAAAAAGAGGATCCTATTGTGGTAGATACTGTATAAAAATAAAATTAACAAATTGAAAAGGTATTTTTTGCCACACACACAGACAAATTGTTAAAATGGTGAAAACCGATCAAGGTTGGCACCAAGCCTTCACAGTACTTAAAAGTGACTGATTTTTGAGAGATATACATAAACAAAAGTTACAGAATAACAAAATGAAAAATTACAAATAACAATTTGTCAGAGGAATAAAAAATTACATGTCTAAGAAACTGTCTCTATTGCCTTAAAACCTGCCAGTACATTTCAGATCAGCACTATTTTAAAGAAGTATGTGAAATTAATGGTAACACATCTTTAGATGCAAAGAGCATCCACCCAGTAATTTCAAATGATGTATTGGTTGAACACAGGAATCACAAATCCAAATCACATATGATCATATTCAGTCTACTTACATGCATAAATTACTGTTTAAAACACATAAATACAGTTAGAAATTTGTAGCAGTTTTCAGATGGCATTTCATGAGTAATGAACAAAACTTCAGTCCAATAATTTCCACCTCAGTTATTGGGTGAGTAGATAGAATATAAAAATAGAACAGAAATTAAAGAGTTCCCTGAGAAAGGTCATTTTTTTTCTGAGCTTTGTGGTTTGCTTTATCAAAAAAATAAAGGAAGTTTTATTATTCTAGTTTTTTTCTAGGTCCCTCACCAAAGGTCCTAGACAGATCCTCCTAGAAGATCCTCCCGTGAACTGATGACTGAGTAAATAAGAATGGTCCAATAACCTGCTCTTGCAATGGATGAAGGACTGTGCAACCCCTCAGGGATATGTGCTATGGAAGGAGTTGTTAGCCAGATGCCCAGGCAAGCAGGATAAAGAGTCAACCACGAGCTTACCAAGTTTACTAATGAAAAAGCTTGTGAATGGTGCCTAAAATTAAAACCATCTGTGAAAACACTAAACATTTTGACAGACTAAACTCGAGTTTGGTAAAATAAGAAATAATGTCTATGGGAAACCCCAATTAATTATATATGCTAATTATACACAAAATTGTTGTCTACATTAGCTATTACTATTCAGAATCGTAGTAGGGTTGTTTTAGGTATTCCTGTGAAAATATCAGCTCAGTGTGCAGCATCAGTTAAAAACATAAAAAGAATTTTGCAGACAGGAAGAAGAAAGGAGAGAAAAGTACGCAGAAGGTAGAATCCATTTGTGTCCTGATTATTATGTGTATAGAATCATAAAACCATTAAGATTGGAAAAAACCTCTAAGTTCCTCCAGTCCAACCACTAACTTGACACTGCCAAGTCCACCAACACACCATGTCTCTAAGGACCACATCTATTCATTTCTTGTACACTTCCAAGATTGGTGATTCCACCACTTCCCTGGGCAGCCTATTCCAATGCTTAATCAGTCTTTCATTGATGAAATTTTTTTTTGCATTCAATCTAAAGCTCCCCTGGCACAACTTTAGGCCATATACTTTTGTCCTATTACTTGCTACCTCACAGAAGAGACAGACGCCCCACCTCATTACAACTTCCATTCAAGTAATTGTAGAGTATAAGCTCACTCTTTTTCAACATATATGTATAATTATCTCTTCATATAAAATAGATATTCAATAATTTTATTATATTTTATTAAAATACATATCTTTTTGTAGGAAATGGATTCTTTCAAAATATAAATTTATGTATTTAAACACTAGTAACAAATTACATGTTTATGTGTATTTTAGAAAATTGTGACTTTATAATAATAGTGCAACCAGGAAAAGGACAGAGAATAGAAGTAAGGATAAACTTTTTATGGATCACAGATTAAATAGATTAAGACATAAGAGGGACACCAAACTGTTGGAGCGGGTCCAGAGGAGGTACATGAAGATGACCAGAGGGCTGGAGCACCTCCCCTGTGAGGAAAAGCTGAGACAGCTGGGGCAGTTCAGCCTGGAGAATTTGCTCTGAGTACACCCGACAGCAGCCATCCAGTACCTAAAGAAGGCTACAAGAGAGCTGGAGCAGGGTTTTTGACAAGGCCATGTAGAGACAGGATGAAGGATAATGGCTTTAAACTGGAAGAGGGTAGATTTAGTTTAGATATTAGGAAGAAATTCTTTTGTGTGAGCATGGTGAGACACTGTAAAATATTGCCCAGAGAACCTGTGGATTCTTTATCCTTTGAAATCTTCAAGACCAGGCTAGATGTAGCTTTGAGCAAGCTGATCTAGTAGAAGGTGTCCCTGCCATGGCAGCAGAGTTGGAACTAGAGAATCCTTGAGGTTTCTTACAGCCCAAACCATTCTATGATTCTATGAAGACTAGGAAAGAGGCAAATGATGATGACAAGATATCAAATACAGAAGTAAAGCAGAAAGAAGGTAAACAGTAGTAATAATTTCCTGTTTCTCAGAGTGGGAAAACCAGAAGGAATCAGTGAAAATATTGCACCAAAGTTTGAAAAATGAGATGTATCCCTTATTTTACACAGTATATCGTTTGTTACGGAAATTAGCGCATGACCTAAAGGTCAAATACATTGATTAGGAGAATGATCATGTTCCACATACTATTAATTGAAATAATTTATACTGAACAGAAAAAAAAAAAAAGGCTGATATGAACTAAAAACTGTACATTGTTTTCAAAAGGTCTGTTTCATGGTTTTCCATACATTTCACCTCATTTGCCAAAATAGGAGAAAAAATAATTTTCCTGAACTTGCCACAAGATCTAGTCAAGATAAATAATGATTGCATCTGTTTTCAGGCTGGTCATTACTTGTGACTTTGACCTAGAAATTATTACAAAAATTGTACATAATTTGGATATCACGAAATCAGACTGGGTGATTTTTATGACTATTACTAGGAGAAGAAGTATTGAATGCAAATACAGGTTGATAAAAACCATTGATACAGACATGCTTCCTGCTAAATCCAATCTGTAGTGTGCCAAAATGGCCTCAGGAAAACACATATCTCAAGAGGTACTTTTGCTTTACAACAAATTGACAGTATTGCATTGATCTCTTCTAGATGAAGGCAAGTGTTTCAGTGAGTTGACCTTGACAACACAAAAGCTGAATCAGTCACACTAAACTTTAACTATTACTACTTCTGTGCACTCAGCCTTAATTCTGTCTCATCTACTTCCAGGAGCACTATCCTAACCCCGAGCCGTCAGTTCTTCCAAGATTCTTTACCACTTCCCACCTCATCTGAAGCCTTCTCCCAAATATGAGGCATAATCTCTTCTGGAAACTTTTGCCAGCATCAGAACTAAATTGTATGGAAGACCCTTACTGTCTTCACTCCCGATACTCATATGGTAATACCTCAAATATCCAACAGTATGTGAACCGTAAACAGTAGCTCTTTGCTGCTAGAGCAAATTTGCATCATTTGGCCTCTGTCTTAAAGCGAGTGATGAAATAATTTATTTCATGCCACAAAGTAAATCACTGTGTGCTCCTTGTTCAAAGTAACATTTAATCCAATCCTGGCCCTAGCCTGACAAGGTCCATCAACCTCTCTGCCAGCTGGCTGGCTGTACATGCATTATTTCCTTCATGCCCTTGCAAGTCCCAGGAAGTCTAGACTAAGTCCCAACCTTATTTTCTTTTGCTAACCTGGACTGTTATCAAATGCATTTATCTCACCAGCACTTTCTGCCAGTACTAGATTGTAGATAAGCCAATAGTTGTCTATTGTTGTCAATAGTTGGCTAGCTCTGGAGTTCTGTGAAACTCAGCATCCACTATTGAGATGTGTTTTATCACTTTTTGGACAATTCGTGGCCAAAATCCTAATTTCAGCAGTAACTCTGCCCAACTGAACCCGGTCCATACCATTTCTAAATCAGGTAGCAGTATACCCCAACCACCAGCACAAAAAAAAGCATCAGACCGTCTCTTCTGGCTGCAGCCCTTAGCCAAGGCTTGTCAGCCCTAGCACTACAAGAAGACAGCATAAATACAATGCAATCCTGATCCAAATACCTCTAAAAGCCTCCAGACAAACATTTGTGCAATCCAAATTTATGCATCCCTCATGCAAAGGACTTGGTCTGGGCAGGCACTATGAATGAACCCTCATCGATATAAGGGATTTAAAACCAACATAAACATAATCTAGCCTAAATCTAGGCCTACAATGGTTTCTCCTCCAAACCAAATTCAAACCCAGATAATACCCTTTACTAGACCTTGTTTTAAACCCACTGGTCTTTGCCGGCTCACACCTCAGCCACAGGGCTATGGCCTTGGCTACGCAAAAATCAGCCTTTGAAGAAGACCCTAACAGGCTGTGTTTCGCTAGCCTCACTCTTCACTGGCAGTCCCTACTGGTGGTTTCTGTAAGCCTGTAACTAATGGATTTCATATTTACAGTCATCCGGTGATGACTGTTCTCATTCTATGGTCAGCTGTAGACATGAACTGAGTACACCAAGATTCTCTGTTTAGGGTCTGAACTGTATGCTATCAACAGAGGAGGTGTTTTAGCACAGACAAGTGAACAAACATGACACCAGCAACAGAGCAGATCAGGGGCAGCTCTACTGTAAAGAGCATGTCCTGCTGTGAGGTTACTACTCTGATCTCTAGACCACAGAAACAGAAAGATTTCCAAATGAAAAGGGACCTTCATTTCTTCAGGATTATATCACACATGACACATTTTTCATATAGAAAAGAGGCATCTCTACTCATATGAACCAGAATTTTGTAATGAAAACATCAAAACAGAGAAATCCTCAGAAGGTAGGAAAAGTAGTTCTAGTGGACTTAAGTTTATTGGCATGTTTTCCAGGTCTTTTCCTTTCAAAAATTAAAGTTTATAATGGAGACTTATAATTCTCAAACAATCAGTATAAGAACATGAAAAACTTTGTTTCTTCTCTAATTTTGTGATAAGACCTTTTTGTTTCTTTAATACAGCTGTTCTACTGAATTATTTTTACTATTTACACATCTTGTGAAAAGATTGCCAAGAGTTTTGCACATGAGGAATGTACCACTGACTATTATATAGTAAAGAAATCCAGTAATTATACAACTCAGCTCCTCCAGGAACAGCATGAGGTTTCTTCTTGCAATTTTAAAGCCATCTGTGTTACCAATAAAGAAACTTAAGTGTCAACTCTCACATTGAGTTTCTACTTCTGAATTATATCCAGGTGTCTAACTTGACCTGTCTGAATAAGAGCATTCAGGGTCAAGTGAAAAGGATTAATAGAATAATTTTGGAGACAATGATTCTAAAACTAGAGTTCTGCTACATCTACAAATTCATTTAGATCTGTTTGCATAAAAATCTGCCTTGGCCCAGGAAAGTAAATCTTGACACCAGAAGAGATCACACTTCATAAGGAAAGCTTACTAACACTACAGAGAAATATTTAATCTGATTTTTAAAAAGAAAAGTACTTTAACTTCAAAACCAGAAGGCAAAATAATCATGGATAAAGTAAGTATGAAAATCAGTTTCCAAGTCTGACACAACTGAGAGGTAACGTCTTGAACTGCATGCATCTGTACATGCATCTGTACATGCTTATATCTGGCCAAATTTAACAAAATAAATATCCAGAAGAAAGAAAACTTGTTAGAAAAATAATTTAATAATACATAATAATATCTGTGTTGCATGAAGTAATAGCTGAAGTATATTCTATAGCTGTTGATTAAAAAACCAACTGCGATTCAAGAGCAGAGAATTTTTTAGTGCCTAATCCATCACAAAATTTAATGCTAACCTTAGGGAAGATGCTACAACCATGAACAGTTGGTTGGGGTTTTTTGGTGCTTTTTTCTATATCTACAAAAGACAACAGATTTAACATGTGATGAGTCATGTTACTCTGACTTTCAAAGGTGCAAACATATAGCAGAACTCAAAATAGTTTAATCTCAATTCAGCAGTGTTTCTTCTGCCCATGCCTAGCAAACCTGTAGACTCACATTGGTCGGACTGCCATCATTTAAACAGGGTATTCCTTTGATTTAACCAGCACTTCTTACCTTTGTTAGAGAAGGAAATGCAAGCACTAAGGGATAAAGGTATTTTCCCTGTCATAAAATACAACAGTAGAAATATAAGGAAGAGTACAACCCTCCTACTACCATTTCAGGGTAATTGGTCTGCATGACCAGCTGTTTCCCACAAATATATTATAACTAGGCTGCCAGAAATTCATAGACAGAAGAAATAAAACAAAGTGAGAAATACTGTTTTTACATTGCACTGGTGTGCACCATCTCTGTATCATCTGTAAAAAAGGTAAATGTGTTTCAGATATTTTGATTTGAACAGTGTCTATTTTAGTAAGGCATGTTTGCTCTGACATTCAAAGAGGAAGAAACATATTCCTTAGTTCAGACTTCTCCTTGTGAACCAGTTCTGAAAATTTCAATTTTCTTTTTTGGTTGCTAACATACCACAATGGGCAGGGGACAGTATACAGGACTGTGCTACTTCCCAAGCTAACCTATTCCAGTCCAGCTCAGCTTAACCCAGGACAATCACTTAGGACATTTTCCAGTTTGCTGTTCAAACCTTTAGCTGCCACCAGCTCAAGGTTAAAGCAAATGTCATCTACCTCTGGGGCCCATAGTGAAAAATTTATGTAGTCCTGGACATAATACAGGTTTTGCAGTTCTACAGCTGAAATCCTTCAAGTTCTTTGGACCTACTGGAAAAGGATCTATTTTATTGCAACTCCCAAATGTTCCTTTTCATGTTTGTTTTCCCACAGAATGTGTGCATTGCTTCCAGCAATGTGTTTTATATTACCTGAAAGAATAGAAATGCTCTAATGGGAGGAAACAATTTTCCTCTTATTGCCAATGCAACAAAAAGCAGAACTTCAAAATGCACCATGACTTCTCAAGCAAAGTTATCCCATTTATTTTAGACCTTGGGGACTTCAGTCTTCACTCTCTTCAGTCTTCTGTGCAACTACACTAGTATACACCCAACAAAATATAGGCCAAAGATACAGACTTTCTTTTTGCTTATGACAGACAAAGAAAACGGCATGTCATTGATTTATATGTATCTCAGTAGTGTGTATAGAAAGTAATCTGCCTTTTCTTGAAATTAACTCATTTTTTCTTTTTAGGGCATATGTTGGCTATGCCTTTCTTGACATAAATGTAGTCTCTCTCTCCTGAGGAGTTTCCAGTGAGGCTTTCATCAAATATATAAGCATAAAGAATTACATGTAGCGTTCAAGAGATAGCCTGGATTAGGCTTTGTGATAAACATCTACTGAAAAAATAAGATCTAGAAAAATCTCTTTCATCTTCCTAGTATATCTTGTCTTACTTTATGTTGCTCTAAGATGTCAATGACCAATGACCCTCACCTTGATAGTAAAGTCTGCAGTGAGAGGCCCAGATATTCTTAAGATCTCCTTGTCAGGAAACTTCTGGAAGTCAATGCTAGAATTTTCTACAAGAAAGGAGCCAGTGGTGCTGAGGCTGTTTTCACTCTTCACACCTTGGAGAGTCTTGGTTTCCAAATCTGACAAATAGAAAAAAATTGTCAGGAAATTAGAGCATTGCAATTTGAAGTGAGAGCAGAAAAAAATCCCAACAAAAATTAGTAATAGTGCAACTTTTTCCCATATTTATTCACATTTGCACACTTTTCTTTTTTCTCTTCCATCTGTTTTTTGTCTTTATTCAACCCTTAGATTTTTAGCTCACATTCCCCTCCTCACTCATAGGTCATGTTTTTACTCTCTTCCAGACATACTAATCCATTCCTCGTTAGGCATATTTGCGGTCGTTTAACTCACTCTCAGTAAGTCACGCTCCTATGTGGAGCGTGACTCAGACCTTGGCCCATGAGCACTGTTAAGTTGCTGTACCCTCTTTCAGTTCAAAGGTGGGTCATAACCACATGTTGTTGTAGTAGACAATTAACTGCAAGCAGGATACTCAGGAAAGAAAGATCAGTATGACAGCAATCCCATTTACTCTCCAGAAGCAGTCTGACCCACCCCAGCAGAGCAGAAGACGAAGGTGGGTGCTGAACTCTCCTGAGCTCTCCATCTGGCTCTTTCTGTATTAACAGTTCCCCAAAAGTGGGCAATAATTCAGATAGTGTTTTGTAGTAGCTACTTCTGATTGCCATATTAAAAATAACAGTAATTCCTTAAACAGAAATCAACAGTCAGAGAGTAGGTCTGTTTCATCATCCATCTAGCCTCCCTAGGGACTCCAGGTTATGCTTTACAGCATATTCACCAGTAAACTGTTTCTGGTAGTTATTTAAAAGTGACAGGGCATTTCATCATAAAGGACTGCAAAGTTGCAAACCTTTCACATATATTTATGTATATATGCACAAAACCTTCTCCAGCACAGCAGGCAGCTGTAGCATCTAAGGCATACTATTCATCTATGATGGAGATACATTTTCAAAGACAAAAAAACAGAAATGCTTTTGTTTGCATATATTAAGTTGCTAATTAGGGAACAAAAAAGATAATTGCAGTAATTAGACTGCTTTTCATGACAGATTAAGGGAATTAATTAATGATGAAAGCTGCTGAGGCAGTACACTAAGAATTTGCACTGTATTAATGAATTCCTTGGTTTTCAGTGAGACCAGTCTCTTCCTTTGTGATGCACTTGGCCATCTATTTGTTTTTGGACAAGGCTGCATGCATCAGGAATAAAGACGGTTTTAAGACTTGTGTATATATAGTCAGCCTCCTGTTGACTTCTCCCACAACCAAAGTTCACAGGGCAAAATACTCCCTCCCCCTGCAACTGACTGTAGCTCACAGATATAAAATCCTTTGATGAGTGAACAGAAAGATTCATGGAGACATCTGAAACAAGAAAGAGATATATTTGGACTTATTCATGTTTACACAGTGCAGTTAATTTAAATCTCAACCAGTGACTCAGGCAGACCTTGCTGATTCAAATCTTTTTGTCATGAAATATGATATGGCCTGAGTGAAGGCAGCTTGAGATTCATCTCTCCAGTTAAAATCCCATTTCTGTCTGAGCTGTCTTATAGCTCAATTTCACTGAAACAATAATTCAAGTACAAAATTTTTCTACCTTGGAAGAGAACATCTATACTGGAAAAGAAGACAGGAGAGAAAGGAAAAGTGTCATGTACTGGGAAAGTAATATCAGCCATACTGGAGCAGCTCAGGAATACCTAAGGGCCACTTAAAACTGAGGTACAGGCAGCATTTGAACTTTTAAGGAAATCATAATATATTTTTTCTTGGTTTATAACCTATAATTTGCTGGTCTTTACGCACAGCTTTAAGTCTGAAGAACCCACAGCTTTTTCAACACAAGTAGGGAGCTACAGTACAAGACTAGTAAGCCACTCCTTATTTTGATACCCTGTGTAAAATCTTTGGGTGAAATAAAATACAAAGACAGTGAAATAATTTGGTGTTTCACATCCTTGCTGACACTCATATTTTTACCTACACTGACAAACAGAGACAACATAACTGGTCTGTGCTGCAGAAAATTCCTAAAGACTTTTGGAAAAGTAGAAGTGTAGCCTGACTTATCTTACAATAATTTGTGCTACTGAGAGGTCATGCGGTACAGTTTGGGGTTTTTTTGATGACAGTAAATCATATTTACTAACACCCTAATATTCATTTGCTGCTGATGAGAAAGGAAGAAGATTGTGGGCAGCTACTGCACTGGAAGATGAGAGAGAGGTATGCCAGGAGCTTCTATTAATGAAATAAATGGATTTGCCTTCAGCTCTAGCAGAGTATTCTCAAATCCTGAGATTTCTCCAAGAGAGGAGGGATATACAGCTGCTGGAATATAAAGATGAAGCAGGAAAGTGTTATAACCATCAAGTGATGGCCTAGCAGAACTCAGTGGTCTTAACTCCTTGGAGCAGTATCACTGCTAAGGAACATAAGCTTCATTTGTGTAAGTGGTTTCGGATCTTTAGAGTGTGATTTTGTGTGTGTGTGCATGCACACACATACAGTGTGAGTGCATGTGTGTATCTAGGGGACACAGAAAGATTATAATAACAGAGATGTATTAAAGTCATGAGTAGCTTGATGGCTGAACTGAGCTGTAGGGAAGCTTATACTTTTCTGCTCTCAATATTTCTTCACTCAGTGATATATATTTTATTAATTTTAAACAAAAGTGCTTGACACCAAGTCAGCCTGCCAAAGGATAAGCAAACAGAAATGACCGAAAAATTATGGAGGGGCAAAGAATTCTGCACTGTTGGCCAAGGTCTGCTTTGAAAAGAGTGCGTACCACTGATGTAACTGGGTCTGAGGAAAACTTCTGAGAGTAGGGCTCATCTGTGTGTTGAAATCAGTGATCTGAGACAGGGAAACCAGACACCACAGTGTAAACAGAGCACTGCAGGTTACCAAGGCTCTCTTAAACAAGTGTACACCAACTTCTCCTACTTACATAAATGATCGGGTCCTTTCAGCACGAGGCGAACTTGTCTGCTTCCATAGGGAATAGCAACCACTGTATCATCCACTGTGGGAAGGCAAAAATGCATGGAGTAAATAAGCAAAGAAACTCTCATCTGGTTTCAAATAAGCAGTGAAATAGGTGTTTACAAGGCAGTCAAAAGAAAAACCTTAGGACCAATTAAAAACTCTAATAATTATGATTACAAATCTGAAAAAAAACCTTGTTAAATGTGGTAAGAACCTTCTGCTTAGAAGAACCCAAACCAGTTGATTTTATTTATCCCCAACTCCTTCACAACTATTTATGGTTTTCACTTTCTATTTCATCACAATGCCACTTAAAACTCTCAAGTATTTTGAACTGGTATTTGTGGCGAATTAGAGAAGCATAAACTTATTCTGATGTATTCAGAATAGCTTTCACATTTTTCACTTGACTTTTTCCCACTTAAACACATAGCTTCTCAATGATCCTGCCCATGCTATGTGAGGGTCTCCTACTGCTCTCAGGTATGTCATCCCATCCATGCCTTTTATTTTAATGACTGGAAGTGCTATAATTCTGCTTCCCTTTCTACACTGCTAGCAGAAAGCCCTGGAAAAACAGAAGTCCATTAGACTGTCATGTAAACAGGTATTAAAGCAGGATCTTACACCTATGAAGCCCTTGAGAGCTTTGCCAACTGGATTCAAACAGAGGTGTAAATTAACATGTAGGTCACATGCAGCTGTGAAAGCTAGTTAGGTCAGCATTTCTAAAGAGGCAGCAACCTCAGTAATGCCCTGAAGGGAAACAGAAAGGCATGGAGAGATGATATAAAATGCTACACTTGAGTCATAAAGTAGCATGCCCAGAGAATGCTGACCTGGACTAACCAGCACATTTCATTCACATTTTCCTATCCTTTCTGCCTCCTTCCCATATAACTGGAAGTTGGGACAGAAAAAGTATGCATGCCTAACAGGATTTTTTGGGGGAGTGTGGTGTATGTGAAAAGAACAAAGTCTCTTTCACTATTTATTCATTAGAACTGCTCACATCTATGTCATGAAATGTCTTCTAGCAGGAGCTACAGCTCTGCTCTCAAAGCAATATTTTGCTTTGTCAGGTAAGGCTAACTCAGATAATAAAAGCATTTTGTCTTGCATTCAAACATATGAGTTGGGGCCATACATTTCTGACATGACCAAAATAGGAAAACTGTTGGAACCCAGGTAAATCAGGATTCTCACTTACTAGGGAAATAGTTATTAATGTTGTCATTTTATATCAAAAGGTGAAGAGTCAACAGAGCAAGGAAACACTACCAGAAACAGGAACTTTTAAACAATACATTCATTCACTCATCCAATACATTCATTCATCCAACCCTGTATCTCAAAACTGTGAACTAGAACCCTCTTAAATTTTAAATTCTGTAATGCATCATAGGAATCATTGACACTCTTATACTTCATACCTTTATGGGATGAAATACTCATGCTTTTGTGGCCTTTTAATATCCCAGAAGTGAGACAGAAGTGCAAGCAGTCTCTCTGAATGCCACAAAAGTTGTGTGGACATAAAGACTGTTCAAATTTTCAGGCACTTCTGAACCATGTCCCATTTTCAAGTTCTGATTTGATATGTTTTCTCAGATTATCCAGAAATTTCAGTGTCTCCTAAGTCTTTTGTAACACTAGGGTTAAACTCAACACATGTTTTGTTCATACACGTCTGACACCATATTGATTAGTAAAGCTAGGAATCTTTCATATCTATACACAATTCAAATTTTTTATTTGGAAAGACAAATATTAAATTTCTAAAAAATTCATTAAATACTGATATTCTAATACTACTTTATTGGTATCATTCTGGCATTCAGATTCAAGATACCCAGTATGATAAACACATTTTATTCATTTTGGGAACAAAATACATGAGCATGATATATAATTTTGCTGTATATACATAATATTTTCTGGAATGAGTTTGGAAAAACAACAACTTAAGTAAAAAAAACACAACGTTATTGACCTTTTTACAAGTCCTATTTAAAGACAGCCCTATGCCATTATTATTTTTGACTGTCTCTCAGTTACAAGTCTTGTGCTGCAGAGTTAACAACTCAATGACATGTCACAGAAAAACTGGACAGTTTAAAGAGCATGTGAACTTATATTCTCAGCATGCATCTTCTGCCCCAGGTTATTGCTAGGACTATATTTCACCTGATTTTGTAGTTGCTCTCCATTTGAAATCCTAGCACGCTTTATGTGAAATGGAAAGCTGAGTGGGATTTATGCTTATCACAGTGCTTCCTGCTTTCACAAAGCAGAAGCAGTGGGCACTGAAGGATAATTTCCTGAGGTTAACAGTGATAAGGAGGAGACATTTCCTGTGAAGAGACGTGAAAGTAAGCAGGCTAGCATTTAGTCACAGATCTCTCTAACAATAGGCAGAGAGACAGATTGTTGAGCACCTGTGTGGAACCCTCTGAGGAAGAGACACAAAATGCTTTAACAGGTGGTTGTGTTTGTCTGGAGACCATGCATAGGGAAGCAAAGGAGAGTCCCAGATAACTCAGAGGACAGTGGCTCAGGGCTGTGAAGAAAGTACAAGTTTTCAGGCAAAAGTTAAATGTCATGTACATATACCAGATTCACATGAGACATCAGTTTGCTCTAGTTTTAGATTTTTAATTTGGATTTTGTCCAAATGGTCTGTCAGTTCTCATGATGAAAAATTGAGTTCTTTCTATCTCCCAATTATTACTCATATGCATAGGAAATCTAGAACCACATCTCTTTTTGACAGCCATAGCAAGAGTAATTAGGTGAATATCTAGACAGCATTATAATTTCTACAAGTCCCTTAAAATGAATCTACTTCACTAGTAGATGTCAATCCTTCTTTAGAGAAATACCAGTTTTGCACCAGGTGGTCAGCAGAATACACTCACAGCTTATGGGACCACCTCTCTAGTTTCTTGGTGAATACAAAGAAGCCTGCTTAAATGCAGCTTATCTTCACAGGAAGGACGTACACTGTTCCCTAAAGAAGATATTAAATAAAAAGAGAAAGATGCATTTTCTGCAGACTTCAAAAGAACCACCCAAGCTACCTGAAAAAAAAGAATATTTCTGGAATGAATGAAGACTTTTGTAGCTTTTTTATTATTAGTCTTACAAAAGAATAGACACAAGTTCTTTCTTTTTCATAAGAATGTAGGTGAGAATTCGACATCAGGCAACTTCCTGCCCTACTGTGTTTCTGTTTCTGAGGCCATTGGGTCATGTATGCTACCCCTATAAATAATGAAGAAGCTGCTCCTGTAGGAAATGCTAAGTGTTTAAAAGCTCTATGAATTTCTTTCTCTTATGCTTTTGCATGATACAAACAGCATGGAGAAGGGAACTGGATGTGAGCACCAAGAGAAAATTAATTGAGTATGATGAGCTCAAGACTCTGTTTGGAGTGGTTTTGAGATATAAACAACTTCAGAAACTATTGGGACAGCACTGGAGTAAAGGTCAACTGTCCAATTCTCCTAGAACAGTTCTCAAGATTGAATACTGTTCTTTGTCAGAGAAACAAAAATCCCAAGAAAGGCCAAAGAACACCTCTGCTGATATCTAGTCACTGATGCACATTCCCTTCTGGTTTTTCTAACGTTGCGTGGCAGTCTGGCTCATACTGGCTTTTAATCCCTTGTTCAGACCACAGATAAAGTAGACATAATTCTGGAAAACCAGGATTATTTATAAAGATAACTTGAAATTTAGCTATCAACTAGTGAATCCAGTCATTTAAATAAATAAAATTAATCAGGTCCTGGTTCCAGATGTGCTTGTATATTTACATTTATAGTGACAAATAAACAAGATGCTGACACAGACAAAGTACCAACAATATTGGGGAAGATAAATGCAGAAAATGAACACAATAGATTTTTAAAAGCTTTTCAACTTTTAAAATCTCAAATTTTCACAACATTTGCATAAATCATTTAGAAGCAAACCTCTAAAAGAATTCATATTAATTCACACATGTGAAGGGGATCCATAACTGTGTCTTCACAATTTAAAAAAAAAATTTTAAAGAAGGCTTACTCTTCAAAGATTCAGAATTCATAGTGTTGCATAAAAACATGTATGCTTTACATCAGAGAAGGGAATAATGCCTCATGGTTTATACAGACTGCACTCAAAATTACAATTTTCTCAGCTCTGCACAACTATTATATACAGGCAAATGTGTCTAAAAAAATCCAGTCTCTAACATTTTTTCACATTTATCTCAGTCTAAGATTGTGCTCTCTGCCATCTGCTCTATTACCTATATAACATTCTTTACATTTAATAGGAAACCATTGGGAGTAGGTATTGTATTTTACTAACATTTTAGTACTGTGGATAATATATTAGTGCCTTTATCCTCAGTAGAGTTGAGCACCTTTTTACCACAAGGCAACTCAAAAACAATTAATTGCTCCTACAGGAAAAGACATTTGCCAAAAAAGTTCACAAACACTATTATGGCTCAAGTAGCCTGGAGATTTCCAAATCTGTTCCTATAGATTATTTATAGAAAATTATAGAACATTATAGAAAATTTAAGAATGAGGTGAAATTCCATTCCTAAATCTTTGTGAATTATTCCCTTTGTCCTCTAATGTACAATTCTGATTCAGGCATGGAACTCTTTTGAGGATTATTCCTTTCTTTCTTTCATACAGAATAGTTGTCCTTCCTTCCTTCCTTCCCTCCCTCTCCTACTCTCCCTCTCTCTCCTACTCTCCCTCCCCTACTCTCCCTCTCATTCAGCAAACACAAGCCACAGCTACACTGTGCTATCAGCTACTCTGTGTGCCGTCCCCTGTACCAACGCTGTTACTCTTTGATAGAGAGAAGTTTTTGTAAAAAGCACCTCTCCCTGTTATAAAATCCACAAGTATACACACACTGTCTTCAGCAAATATTACACTGCTATTTGAATCCTTAAAGTCATGTGCTATTCAACACTGCAAAAGTTGCTCCAGAATGGTAGAGCTGGTCTGATTAAACTCTAAAGCTGGGGGCATGTTTGCAGGCTAGCACATGTGATTCCTTAGGTGTGTCTACATAAGCATCAAAATACACCTACCTTTTAATCCTTCCTTCAAACTCACCAGACACACCCCAAAAGTTTTGTAGCTCCACCTGTGGTGCTGTAAACAGGCTGAAAAACATATCTGGGGTTCAGGATAAACTAACCCTCTCACTGGGGCACACTTATGCTACTTTACCACTCTGCATTGAAGCTGGGTCAGCATGCCGGAAAGGCCGTGTTTTTCTGTAGGCATCTCTCAACCCGGTTCTGACAACTTAGGTTCCTCAGTCCACTGCAGAATTGAGTGACACATGGTGCTAACATAGGACTTGGAGAGAGCACTCTGCCAGGTTGGCACCATCAGCCCCTCAGGGCTCCCCTCTGCCGTAGAGCAGCATAAACCATTGTGTTCAGAGCAGATCAAGTCCTGTGCCTAGCCAGCTAATACAGCCAGAGAGGTGTTGGAAGAGCCACTTCTCACTCTCCTGCTCTTCACAAGCAACTAGCTAGCTGAGACGGGGAATACGCTGATGACACCCTTCCACAAGACTCTGTCCACCCCCACAACCTGATCAACAGTCTGGGCAAGGCTGCTTTAACCCAAGAGAAAACCACCTGTGGGAACAACTAGACTGACCATGGTTATTCAGGCACCTGAGAAAGCATGGGGTGGGGTGAAATCTATCTTGCATGAAGTGAGTACTTCACTAAAAGGGGAAAGTGGCACATTACCAGCAGGAACAACTTACGTTTACTTGCTGAGAGCTGGGACTTATACTGGCCTCGAACCAGCCGGCAGGTGGACCCATCTCCATTGCAGACCCCACAGTTATCTTCCTTGACAGCACTTCCCAGCTGGTGGTCACAGCCAACAATCTGGCAAGAAAGAAAGATGTGCAGTTCAACATGAGCACTTACCAACTGAGTTCTCAATCCATCTCTGCAAGTAATTCCTCTAAATTTCTCTCTTAGTGTCTCTAGAGGGCCATAAAGTACCTTAGCAATGAAAGAGGCTGAGCAAATCTGGCTGGGAGAGTGCACTAAAGTCAGGCAAGAGATAGTGAACAGGTTAGTACTCAATGGCTTTTGCAGCCCAGAGGAAGAAAAGAGTATTGTTGGAGGTTGTTATTTTAGGGCATTGTGAACATTTCTTGGTCAGAGTCCTATCAGAAATTTCATGTCTTAGAGTTTCACAAAGAAAAATGCCTGAAACAGATAAGAAGACAGATAGGAAGCAGACAGATAGATAAAAGTAAAGAGTAGCATGGATCAATAGTAACATGGCTCAGTGAAATTTTACCTGCTATGCAGCTGAGGAAGCCATGTGGTTTTAATTATGTTTGACAATAATCCCATTCCACACTGTCAGTGCCTGTATTCAGATACTGTAAAAGATCTGATAAAGAAGGATGGAATGATTGCAACAAAAGAATTGAGAGTCATTGCATGAATGCAATTACCTGCTCTGAAATTAGCTCTATTCCTATATTCAAATTGTACGGTTCAAAATTTTAAGAGCTGAATGCATAAACAAGGTTTCTCAGTTTGCAAACCCCCTATAATTCCCAGGAGAAACAAATAGAAATTTATAATTAAGTACATGTAGAGTTAATTAATGGACTATAAATATGTCTATTTTTTTTTCAATAAGAATATCCCTACAGGAGCTGAACCACCTTCGATATACACAGACTGGTATGCTTTAACTTCCATGAATGTCACTGTGTAGACAAGATGGTAAAAAGAATCATTTGCATGATCTGAAAACTGTATGACAATGCCTACAAATTAGATTTTCCTTCTAGTGCTCTAGAGATCGCTATCACCCACAGTGAGAAGAGTCCTGCGGGGAGCCCAGATAACAGAATAAAGGTCAGAACTGCCTTTCATATCTGCTCATATTTTATACCCAATAGTTCAGTTTAGAGTGGTACACAAATCATTATGCCTTTGCCTATTTTGAAATGAGTATGTGAACCGCTTGGATATGAATCTTAAATCCAGGTATGAGGTAACCAGTTTCAAAAAACAGCATTTACTACTTTAAAGCATTTTTAACTTTATGAATCATCAGCTCACATGTTGCCATGGGCTATGCCCTTATTAAAGTTAATTTATAAACTGAGCAATTTGGAGCTAAGTCACAACTTGTGGAGGAAACCACCAGGAAAATCTTAGGTGTGAAAGGAAGTTATATTGTGGTCTGTTTCCTTTTTTTGAGCTGGACAGCCATGACCAGTGTACATCATAAAAATATTTCTTCTGTTGAAATGCTGTGCTTCAAATGGAAGTATGAGCAAGTGGAAGTATGGAGACTGTTGTGAATACTAACACTTCTGTGGTATGTACAAAATATTTATTAATCTTACTGTATTTGGCAATGTCTCAGATAATTTTATGCAATTAAAAGTTTTGATGAAATTAAATGCATTTCCTATTTCTCCCCAAGGTCTCAGCAGAGATTTTTTTCTTTACTGTGTTAGATTATCTGTCTTAATGGATATGCAGAACTCTGGGAATATGTACGAAATTTTCATTAAAAGACTTACATGTGATTAACTAATGCCTGAAATAAAATACATTCCCAAGTTCAGTGCTTTTTCTTTTCTTTTTTCAGAAAATTCAGAAAAACATTACTCCAGGTGTGTTATATGAGTTTTCAGTAGTTCTGAGATGAAAACATTTTACAGGCTGGACTCTTATGAAAGCAAAAAATTAGACAAGGAAATATTAAAGTTCTCCTGAAAAACTTCAAATTTCATGAGAACAATCTTTTGTCTCTGAGCAGAAGAAACAGAAGTTTGGCTGAGTTGAGAACATGCTGTTTCCGTAACATTATTTTCACTGTTCATCAAGGCTGCAGAGAACTCGTTGAAAAAGGTTATGGAATGGGTAAAAATATGTCACCATTCCCCAAGAAATCTGCAGAGGGTTAACAAGGAACAGGAAGGCAGAATTGTTTCTTTCAGCATTCACCCATAGCATGAACAACACACAGAGGGAAGGTTTTAATATGGCTGTTATGAAAGATGCTGAAGATGAAAGACACTAGGAGAGGTCAGCTATGAAGAAAAGTAGATTCACTTGGTCTGCAGAACTAGAAAAGTCGGCCAAGACACTGAACTATGGACATACTCATCTGAGGAGTTGTTGAGGACCTCATCATGAAAATAAGCACCAGGGAAGGCATTGCTTCATCAGCATGGTAAACAAAGGAAACAATATGGATTTTGTATCCAATATACACCTAAGAGTATGGGGGGGACACAGTTTGAAACAAAATATTGACATTTTTGAATCAGAGGTCTAGGGAATATTTCACTCTCTGAATAGCTTTGGAATGTCAACTCCATGTATTGGTTTGAAGCTGGATCCAATGTTGAAATTCTGAAGTTTCTGTGGGATAGAAACTTCCTTTTCCAATGCATTCTAGTTCTGATCCTAATACATCCTGGGGGGGAGTTAGGGAGATGAAGTCTTTTACAATCCATAAAGGCTGGGAAAGGAAGCCCCCACTAGGAATGAAAATGGATTACTACAACAAATTGTGCCTGGAAATGTTCTGAAGTAAGCACCTTCCGTACTCATTTCTATTACATGTTAAGCTTCCTCTCCTTAAAGTAGGGCAATGAAGTACAGACTTTCCACACCGAAATCTTTTGAGTTTCAAGTTGCTGAAGTGTGGTCAGAGGTTTGAACTGCAGATTGTTACCACACAAAATGTCAGAAGCAGCTCTATAAATTCCCTGACAATCTAATCCAAACTCCATTAAAATGAAGAACATGTACTTATAAGTTTGATAAGCTTTGGATGAAGCTCTTGTGCATTTCTAAAGGTGCTCCTATGAAGCTCATTACTACTGTGGTTAAATGCCCCTAAAGCAGTAAACGCAGATTATGAAGAGCTCTAGAGGTCTCTCAGCATATGGAAGATGACAGCCATGTAGTACGAGAATGAGGAAACCACAGGTAAGTACCAACTGCCTGCCCAGATCTTCTTCACCGCCTCTAAAGTGAGCTGATTTTTTATTCTCCTTATGGGTTTAGCATAGAAAGTCTAGTAACAAAAAACCAGAATAATAACAGCTAATCCCTCATTGGCCAAGCCTGTATTGTTTTCTGGCATAAGGTACCACAGTCCTACTAGAGGTAAAGATTCCA
>VZTJ01001498.1:33296-171417 GCA_013397795.1 Orthonyx spaldingii | reverse complement strand
CCCCTTCCCACCCCCCCTTCAGCTGCCATCCCCCCCCTACTCCACTTGACAGCCCACGGTTGACAAAATAGAAAAATAGGGATATTCCTGACTCAGACACATTGCAAAATAATTTTTACAGGATACTGCAAGAAAAAAAATGATTATCAAGTGAGCAGATCAACTGCTTGTGTGTAGTTTAAAGGCATCAGGCTGAAAATCCCACAACAGGAGTTGGAACTAACTCATTGAGTGCGTGCATGAGTGTTATAACTGCATGTGTTCCCCTTGTGGACTTGAACTTTGGCTCAGTTTAGCAGATTTTTCCAGAAATAAAAATGGACCAGCAATGACAGGTTCTGCTCCAGCCCTGCTAGTCTGGAAATGCCCTGAAGTAAGAAGTTTTCATAATAATTTCTATTCAGTATTAAGAAATCCTGGGCAGGACATAATGTAATAAGGCAAGCTTGCAAATCTAGCCAATTATAAATAAATCTCTCTGTTTTTCAAAGGGCATGTCTGCAGTTCAAACCCAAGAAGTTCTGAGAATCTGAAAATAACAAAGTTGCCCTTCACATAGATACAAATGTGGAGCTCAATGTGAGACTTGTGTGGATTGTCACTGCTCAGTTGAAGACAGTTTTGGAGCAGAGGCATCTTTTCAACTGGGTTCAAAAATCCTGTTTTACAGAATCAGCATGAAGAACTGCTCTACTCTCCAAATTGTTGGGGAAAGAAGAATCTTGAGCCTGTACAGCAAATGGGATTTGGGCTGGTGTCTGTGACACATGGACTTGCAGCCCCTGCTGAAGAGGTATCTGCCCTTCGGAGCATTGACACCTTGAGATGACCTTTTGCAGCCCCAGCACTCTTCTGGCACATCCTCACAACATTATCCTACGACAAGCAATCTTGACCAGCACCAGGCACTTGGCAGGACTCCCCCAGGTCCCCAGGAATTCAGGTACACCACAAGCCAACTATAATTGAAGACCATAAGATGATTTTCACAATGGCAAGGTAATTTCTAACTATGCTGGTAAGAGCAGGCCCAGTGACGTGTGCAGTCAGTGTACTTGCTTGGTATTTGAGTCAAATATATCTTGCAACTGTTCAGCCAGTGTGAAACAAACTTCAGTTACTGATGAGTACCCAAATTGGTAAATATAGCCACTGAAGTGGCTAAGATACACCTTCCAACACATGAAACATGGCTGGCCAGCTTGTTGATTTCTTGCTGCTGATTGCCTTACCTACCACTAATCCACTGCTGGTATCCTGCTTGGTATCTGTCCCATCATTCTCAGCTAGTCAGAGTTCTCTGCTCTTACGATATTTAAGGAAAGACCCTTGTGTAGCCTCACTCAACCAGCACAGCAGTACATTGAGAATCAATGGTTTAGCCAAAGCTCTAGAAGCAAACAGCAAACACTCGGCAGCAGAAGGAACTGAAGAGAAATTTCTATTTCTTAATTTTCTCTCAGGGAAAAAGTAAATGTAAACTCATTCTGAAACTTGATTTAAAAAGTACCAATCAAATTAATTTTAAAGCTGCCACTTCTAAATGAGGATTATAGATGCACTAAGAGCTTGGATGTGGGGAAATGGTAACTCCTTACATGCAAATTTAATTAGGAGGAATCTTTCAATATAAAAAAAAAATTGGTTTTTTCAGGTTTAGTCACTTATAACGAACCAATTTGTTGTGTGGGCCACCATAGGAGACTCAGTAATGTGGGAACAAAGCTCTCTCTAGTTCATTCTCTGATGATACAGAAATCCAGAGGCTGCCGCTGCGTAAAAGGCAACATTTAAACAGAATTAAGTTCCAAGAGTTTATAAACAGATAACAATAGGAATAAAAGAAGCTTTTGTGATTATTCATATTCACTTATCCATTTCATTCACATTTTTCTTTGGTTTTGGCTGCATTTAGGCTCATATATCCATATTGAGCTAGACTAAAAATTAGTTTTCCTTTATCCTTGCATGCTTGTGTATTTATTGAAGGAGGAGAAAAAACCCTTAACTTTTTTTTTTAGCTAGTGCTCTTTGGCAGATCATTACTGAAATGCTTGCTTTTCTCCAGAAGAATCACATCTATTGTCTGGGTATCTTAGCATTTCTAGGTGAAAGATTTCTCAGTTTTTGAAGAATATTAAAATACTACACCAGAAAGTGATTGCAAAGGCTATTCTAAGACAAAATTCATTAAGGCAGCTCTCCCTCAGCTTCCTTGTACCAACGTGCTTGAGAAACCAAGAGTAAATTCTGCCTGCTGGACCTATTCTTTTCTCCTAGACCATGAAACACTAATTGTAAAAGCATTTAATTGGCACTTGTGGCACATTACATTTGACTGCGATTCTTTGTAAGCTCTGGTGACTTCATGACATGCTTGAAATTGCTACTCAGAGCTCTCTTCTGTTGGGTGTACAGGCTTCTTTTGTTGGCAGGAGTCAGTCCTCTGTCGGCTGGATCAATGGGGATCCAGCTGCAGAGCTTTCTTATAACAGTGCCAGCAAAGATTATCTGGTGCTTCGGGCGGTCACATAATCTGTGTTATCAAGCAACAGACATGCCTCACAGTTCAAATACTTGAGAGAGGCTACATGTCCCCAAGCTACTGCTGAAACAGCTTAGTTAGTCTATGCGGTATTCCAGCCTGCTGCTCAGTGTGTAAGAGGAGTGCATGCAGGCTCTAGGAGAAGACATTTAGGATGACAGAGGAAACCACCTAAAACGCCTGCTGAACACCTCTCCTGGGTCTTTACAGTAACCGGACCACTTGCCAACGTCTTCAGTGAGAATCACACATCTGTTTTGCTGAGGACTCTCAAAACTGCCTAGCAAATGCAGACATCTTGCCATCCTCATACAGCAATAAAACCACTGCACAGCTCTACGCAACTCAGGCTTTTAGGTGTGCTAAGGAAATACATGGACACAGATGACTTCCAGGTGAAAGAGAACCCTTAGAAGTCCCCAAGCTGCTCTTTTAAATTTCTTATTTTTGCAAAGCCTCCAAATTACAATGTTCCTCCGTCCCTCCTCCACCAGCAAAGGGAGGTGCCCTGAGCGCTGCTGGTCGAAGACATATGCACAGTAGGCAAGTTGGTCGGCATTGGAGAACTGCATGTATGGTTTCTGCTGAAAGACTAGAACAAAGTATCTCTGCAGAAGTGCCAATCTCTGTTAGTCCAGAAAGAAAAGACTGGTAGCTCAGGGCAGGGGAGTTCTAATAATGCAATTGAAGACTCTTTCACACAAAAGGAATAACCCCATTTCCCTTCCACTCTCCACCACAAAAATATTACTACCTGGCATAATGATAGCAATTTAAGCATTTGGCTATTACTCTTATGAATCATTAGGTTCTCCACCCCACTCCTTTCAGTGTGCTGGAAAGATATCATACTGGGGAAAAACTTCTTTTGTCTCAGAAAAACTGATATCCATCAACAAGAAAACAAAATTATGACTTGCTACCTGCAGAACATGAGGTAGATGAGGATAGTGTAAGACAAAACATTCAAACAGCAATTCAAGTTGTTCAGCCTCACCCAGTTCAAAAACACATGACCAACAGAGATCAAGAATTCTGTACTTTCTGAAATGTTATCTCTGCAGAAGACATCTAGGTTTCAATGGACTATCAAAAAAAAAAAAAAAAAAAAGGATTACAAAAAGGAGCCAGAAAAGCTGAACTATACAAGATGAAATCCCAGCACTATGTAAATACCTTGACATTTTTTTCCCCAAATGCTTTCTCTTTTTTTGACCTGATTTCTGTCATAGTCTTGGCAGATTATTACTGAAAGCTGTCATGGGGAAACCAAACACCTCTAAAATAGTACAGGTTGGTGGAAACACAAATGATGCCCGTTTGCAGAGAATTAGTAAAACGAAGGCCATTCATTTCTCTGCCTTGTCATCAAATAGGCCAATGATGGCACTTTCAGTCCTCTTGTGTGAGTGGAAGACAGAAATAAACAGGTAAATATCTCCTACAGGAAGTTACTGTCTCAGAGTTTTCACAGTTAGACAACAAGTCTAAGTAAAGTGTAGAGAAAAGGGATCCTGTGAAAATCAGCACACAATCCTCATTTTTACTGGTGCTAAGAGAGGATGACAACAATTTCTAATATTAGACCAATTAATGTTGCAGGGTCAAAAAATGCAGGTCATTTTCTTCCAGGGCTTCACATGGGGTGGGATGGATTCCTAGTGTTCTCATTCCTCAGAACTGGAGTTGACTTGAAAGGAAGGCATGCGAAGAAATCAGATCTCAAGCTAAGGAATGACTAGGAGCAGCCATGGGCCCACTTGTAAATTCCTGCAGCTATACTCGAAGTGTATCCCACATGGACAGGTGGGGCCCAAGGCACATTCATAAGCCTTCAAGAGTCTGCAGTGACCACCTAATCTTATTTTTTACCTGTCTCATGCAGGTTTACTGTGCCAATGAGTACAATATCCATGCACTAAACATCAAACATATGACACTGTTATCCTGAGTAGCTCTGTATTTTGGGCTGAACTGGAAACAGGAGGAGAGGTGTGCAGCAACACCTCCTACATGGAAGGGAGAAGGAGAAACTCTCCATCCTGAAGTTGTGATATACAGGAAATACAGCACAGTTTCATCTGTTTAAAGTAGAGCAGATTTTTCCACTCTTCTGAAATTATGCACCATTCTGTAAAGCATCTGTCTCTGATGAAAAAATTAGAAGCATGCCTGCACACACACACACACACACACACACACACACACACAGGGAGAGCCAGTTAAGTACTGGTATATACAGAACCACAAACCAGAACCATGAACTAGTTTGATTGGTAAGGGACCTCTAAAGGTCATATGGGTCAACCTTCCTGCCATGGGCAGGACAGAGAATCAAAAAAAGGGCCTCCAAGATCACCAAGTCTGCCTTCTGACCAACTAGAGGTAACGAGGTAACTAAAGATGACTAAGCTTGTTAGCTGACTTGAATTCACTGTGCAACTCAGCAAAAAAAAGTCTTAGGAATCAATAAATCAAAACATTTTTAAACTATCTCTAGTAGTATTTGGAAGTACATCTGTAAAGAGAAATTTAATACTCTGTAAAAAGTAGACATTAATATAAGCATTTCTGAGATGCAGCTCTCTTTAACAAATAACCTGTAAAATTAAGTGAATGTAATGGAGAAAGTTGGGCAGTTTTGTGAGAAGAAACAAAAAGCTATTCTTTGGTCCTAAACAACTTTTTTGTAGTGACAAATTCAGTTAACAGCCTTCTTAAAAATTCCCAGCTTTATAATCATTGGATCTAATCCTGCAATTAGAGCTATAATATGATTCATTGTGTTATCCCATCATATATATGAAGTAATTTTATGGTCTTTAATAAAAACAACACCAATAATAGTAATAATAATAATAATAATGACAAAACTCATATAATTAGGATTAGATTTGGTTTACCAACAGAAGAATAGCTTTTCAAGTTTTGTGTAGAAAGAAGGAAGCAAAAATAGAGCTCTTTTATCTTGCTTCTTCAGAGGATTTAAGGAATCAATAAGTCTTACACTTCTACATTTACAAGAAGCCAGCTTATATATAGCTCTTCCCAAATACATTTCTCATCAGTTTCTCGTACTAGTAAGACTGTTCTTGACTTTTCAGCCAAATGGTGCCGTTAATAGTAGCATCATTAGCTTTTTTTCTAGAATTTTCTGCTAAAGTTTATCTTTCATAGACCATGAATACACTTTTTACCTTTGATGGGAAGCCTAACACTGTTGCATCCTTTCAGCAGGTAGCTAAAAGGGAATGTTTAGTTATGGACATTTTCAGTGTCTAACCTTTCAACTTGAATATGATGCAGCTGTCATGATTTTTCACAGAGAGAGACTCCTGTTGTCCTGAGCTATGGCTGAAATGTTTAAAGCAAACCCACAAATCACACACTTCAGAGCAGCTTGTATTACATGTGGATCCCCGGGGTCCCTGGGCTGGAGAGACAGAAAGGATAGCAGAAGACAAGGGTCACTCCAGCTGTGTAAGTAAAAGAGACTGCCCAGACTGAGAGCACCTTGTCCATGATTGTGACTTCAGGCAAGCAATACTCATATATATCAGGTGAGGATTTGGCCATGATATTGATGGAACCTGCTTTTGGGAAACTGCACAACAATTTACTATTTGGCAACATATTTAATGAAAACCATAAAAATTATTTTAAAAAAAACCCTGATTGGGTATTATACAGCAACACACAGATTCTGACATTCATACTGGAGATAGAAGAAGCCTTAAATAATCCTTGATCACCCACCTGAGGAAGCAAAGACTGACTTTCTTGTTCTTTCTTGTCAAAGTTAAGAAAAAGAACATTTGCGGAATTCACACAAGCAGAAGACAAAGATTGTGTTGAGAGGGAACTAAGTTAGAAGACTATGATAACAGGAAGAAGTGAAAGGGATGAGGAAAACAGAAAAAAAAAAAAAAAAACCAAATGAAAATGGAGTATTTCCTCTGCAACAGAAAGAGGAATAATATTTTTTGATAGTGACAGGGAAACTGGATAACACAAAGGAGATTTGGTTTAGATTAGTAAAAGGAAGGGAGGAAGGAAGGGAGGAAGGAAGGGANGGGGGGAGTAGAGGAGGGGGGGGTGGGAGGGGGAGGAGGGGAGGAAGCAAGGAAGCAAGCAAGCAAGCGGGCAAGGAAGGAAGCAAGGAAGCAAGGAAGGAAAATACCCATGTTGCTTCCTTTTCGGAGGGATTAAACACTAGGTGTGAGCTGCAGAGTGGATAAATCACTATCCTAATACACACGGTCAGTGCAGTCAATTTCCTGGCTTTGTTGCTGTGATAATACCAAGTGTGATGACAAAGAATAACCTTGATTTCAAACAAAAGCAGGAGCAGTCTGTTCCTGAAGGGCTGCACCCTGTGGAAAGGGATCCCCATTGGAGCAGTTCATGAAGGGCTGTAGCTTGTGAGATGGACTCATGTTGAAGAAGTTCACGGAGAACTGTCTCCCCTGGGAGGGATCCCACACTGGAGGAGGGGAGTGGCTCCTCTCCCTAAGCAGTGGCAGGAACGTGTGATGAACTGATTGTAACCTCTACTCCTCACCTCCCTTTGCTGCTCACAGGGAGGAGGTAGAGAAAAGGAGGGAGGGGTAGGGGGGAAGATGTTTTTAAGATTTGTTTTACTTCTCTTTATCTTCGTCTGATTTTTATTTGCAATAAATTCAAGTAATTTCCTCAAGTCTGATTTGTCCATGATGGTAATCAGTGAGTGATCTCTCCCATTCCTTATCTGAACCCATGAGACTTCAGTTATAATTTCTTTTCCCCGTCTGGTTGCAGAGAGCAGCTTTGGTGGGTACCTGGTATGCAGCCAGGATCAACCCACCACACTCCAACTTTGCAGCTTCAGCTGTTGTATGCAGAAATTGCTTATACTCTCAAAACCCCAAAAAAGGATTTGAAGTATGGGACTTTATTTTGGAAACAGGAAAAATTAAACTAGAAATTGGAAGTTTAAAATATGTTGTCCTCAGCATAGCCATTAATTATATCTATAAACACATTTCATGATGTGGAACTTCAAATTGCTATTTCCTTAGAGAGCATTCTATTGACTTTAGCATTGTGGCTCAATCCAGTTGTAATATACCAATGGGCCATACCTGAGGTGAACTCAAAATGAGACATAAAGATCTGAGAAGTAACCTGTATTTTTAAAAAAAGGAAAAAGAAAAGGAGACCCAAATTGCACACATATCCATACAGAAAGGAATTTAAAATGTTCAGGAGGAACAAGAAGTTTAGGAAGAAATGAAATGCATTACATATTGAGGTTTTTTGTTTGAAAAATGCTGTTGTTTGGCCTGTGTCACTATGCATTTAAGAGTAAAACTACAGAGAGAAAAAAAAATAATGTTCAGAAATTAATTCCTATTAATTCCTATTCATTTCTTAGGTGTTTCACACAAAGAACAAAGGCAAGTTATAAATCTCTTCATGGGAAAATTACATTTATGTTTATATAAAATGGAGAGAGGCAAGATGCCTGCAGTTTGCATGATTTCTGAACTATCACAGTCATGAGCACTGCCCTATGCCATGAAATATATCTGAATCAGTTAATGAATCACTTCTCCAAAACCCTATCTCTGTAAATAAAAATTAAAAATATTTTTAAGAATCTCTAGCCATACTCCTTCTTGAATCAAAGATTCAGGAATACAGCTTATTCTACACACAATATTGGCTTTGTTTGCCCTAAATAGAATCAGATGTCTCTTCTGACTTGAACTACTAAGTGTCCGGCATGCCAAACAAAGGCTTCAGATCAAAATCTCATCATTAAACAAAGATCCATACATATGCCCCTAAGGTACTGGTAGTTTTAAACCTGCAAACAATATGAAAAATAAAGGATAAATATGAGAGAGGGATCTTACAATTTTCAAATTTTGCATCTTTTTAATAAATGCATTCTTGTCAATGGGAGTGAAAACCATCACCTTCAAATCAGGAGTGAGTACTGAGGCACACGGAAGGCAATACAACTAACCTTTAATTTCTGGCATCAGTAACCTGAAGAAGAGTTTGTGAGCACACAACAGGCAATGGGTTGAGCCAAGTCTTGCATAGAAAGAAATATATCCCTGTGGTTAGTTAGGAAAATTGACACCGTTGTTTGACCTACGGGGAAAAATGCTCTATGTCTATGTAAGCATACACTGATTTTAACATCACTTTTACTAATTCAGGATTCTTGCACAGACAATAATTAAATAGACATATGTTTTACGTATAATATTGTATCTCAAAAACATTCAGTTCCTTCTTGGTTGCCATTACATTTGGATCAACGCAAGACGGTAAGAGGGTAAACTTAAAGTTGCTTTCAGTAGTTTTGCTCTGAGCAATCCAGAAAATATATATCTTCATCTTCAACATAGTGCAATTGTTGCAAAGGTCCTGTTATCATAGAGTCATAGAATATGCTAGGTTGGAAAGGACCGATCAGAACCATCTAGTCCAATGTTTGGCCCTGCGTAGGACACTCCAATTGCTGTCCTATAGCATATAATTATGGCAAATCTAATTACAAATTTTTTAAGGCAGTACCTCTACTGTCTACCGCTACAAACATATGAATGGCTAACAGGGATACACTGAGAAAATAATACTTTGAGTTGATTTAAATTTGACACATCCGTTTTTCACTGTGAGGAATATAGCATGAGCATGTATATCTTAAATTTTTTTTGTCATCCTCAAAAATCCATTAATTGTAAATATATAGCAAAGTTGTTCAAGAAACTGAATGCTGAAGAACATGGAAAATATAAAGTCATGTATGCATTAAAAATTGTTCTACCATTTTAGGGTATATAAGAAAAGGGTTAGTCTAACTGAAATTACTCAGGGACACTAGTGCTAGTATATTTGTCTATTCTCAGGCCACAGAGAAATAACATCAGTCTTTATAGTTTTAACAGTCCAGCTATCTTCAGCCTTCCAAGTAACAATTGTCATGAGAATGCAAATGAGTTTGTTTTAGTACTAGACGCTTAAGAACTCTGTTTCTAAAGGAAAATTTTCATGAGAAGATGTATGCTTCATATTTGGACTAAGCCAGAAATCAGTCTGCTCCTAAATTCTGGGCCACTACATGTAAAAGACATTGAATCCTTTTCCCATTCAGACTTCTGTACTTCCAGTCAAGTTTTAAAAAGATTTGAAAACAGAAAACAAGATTAAAAATAGCCTGTCTCATTAAGCAAACTAGAATTTTGAGAAGTATGCCCTCAGTTGAGGTCAAGAGGTCTAGATGATTGCCTTCCTCAGATCACAAATGAGATTAATCCAGTAACTATCTACTCTGCTTCATTTACCTCAGGACTCTTCTGGCTCAGAAAAGAAAATCAAAGAGAAAAGAAACAGCTTCCAAAGAAAAATAAAGTGGAAAAGAAACAGCTTCCAAAGAAAAATAAAGTGGTTGAAAATACACTAGAAAGCCAACAACACATCAAGTCTACATAGATTTTAAGGTGACTGTGCAATGAAACATGAATCTACACTCAACTGTTTTTGAGACTTAGGTGTGCTCAGAACCTAACAGAGTTGGTGCAGAAATCTCTCCCTTCATCAACCAGTAGCCTACATGTAGTTCAGAAGAACAAAGTCTGATGTAGACAGAGTAAGTAATTTAACAGGAGCCATGATAGGACACCAATGTATAAATAAAAGCACAAAGGTAATAAAAAAAAATTAGCATGCAAATAAATTAGTTGAATAACCAGGAGATCTCCATGCACTGTTAAGTGAAGGGTCAAAAAGTCACCATTTCTCACTAGCAACAAATAAGGATACTGAGGTTCAAGGAGACATAGCAGCTTGCTTAGTCCTACAGGAGGAATGGCAGTTTTTTCCCTTTAGTAATTCATCTACTGCCATGTGGGTTTCTGATTTACAGGGAGCAATAATGTTCAAAGATAACATAATTTGATAGACCTGGAAAACTTTGGCATATCCCAATCAAAAGCTACAACATTATTTTCTTCTGGTACTTCAAATCAGATCTGCTACTGCAGCTAAATATACAGAACAGTTCAAAAATAGATAATAAAATCCTTCAAAACAATTCCAAGGAAGCAGCATAAACTGAGACAATAATCTTTGAAATTATACACGTCTCTCCCCTCTGTGCCCCCTTCCCCCCAAAAAAATTACAATAAATTAATTTAAGTGAATAGAAACAGATGATTAAAACAAAGACCCTAAAATGACACAAGTATGGAGAAGGAGAGCGAGTGAACATGTGAGAGAGATCTGAGGAGATGAGTCATGAGGAAAGGGGTTAAGGTAGGGCTTCTCTCCTTACTTGGCACAAGCCACTGATGCACATGTCCAGGGATTCAGTGTAGCACCGTGTCCCATCCAGAACTTTTGGTGCCAGCTCCACAACCAGAGCCGTTCCTCTGGCCTGGCACTTCAGTGAGCATGGGTTGTCAGGGTCATTAGAGACAGGAAGCCACTCATACAACTGCCCCTGATACTTGACGTCGTTGTGAGCAGAGCACTGCTGGGCACGAAAATCACCTGCTTCTGGTGGGCAGTCCTGCAGGAAAGGAAGAGGAGAAGATCAGCAGGTCTATTCAGGACAGACAGTTGCAGTATCATGCAGCTGGCTGGGTTCCACAGGTGCCAGATGTAGAGAGTTTCTGTTTAGACAAAAAAGAATGATTGAAATAGCTACAGCTCCACATAATTCAACAGATAATTATACCTTTCTTTCTTCTTTCCATGAAAGTATTGAAAGAACACCAAGACCATATGTAAATGGGAAATAAAAAACGCACTGTGCATGTCTTAACCACAGCCTTGTGGTTAAGCAAAAGAGGGTTACAATGCTCTTGCTGGATCTTATTCTACTTATGCACATATGTGGAGAAGTGTGTGTGCACAGCCACACTCTTCCAGACAGTTTTTACCCTTTATTTGAGGAGAAAGAAAAAAGAACTACGTGACTTAATTATTTCTTTATTTAAGCTCTTGCCACTAGCTTTTTTTTTTGCCTCAGTGACCTAAATCAGTTGGTATAGCAACAAGAATCAGAAGCATTTGATGCATATTTGCATTTCTTTAACCTAAGATTTCATAGCTAACATAATTAGGGACTTGCAACTGAGAAACCCTTAAAAAAGCCCCTTTTTTCATTCTTCAGGACATTTGTGACATATAAATCTAAATCTGAACTCAGTCTACCTGATATAAAAAGCAAAGACCACTCACACTGCACCACTTGTACCTTGTTGACAAGAATGTTAGGTTTTTCTTACCCACATATACTTTCCTGCTACCACTTAGCACTGAAAAACATTAGACAGGTTCTCAAGAGAGCAAAAAGAGCTTTAAAATCATGATTCTTCAAGCAAAATAAACATGAGTTCCTTTTATTTCACTTCCAGTTTTTGATCCTTGAAGAATGATATTTCAAGTTGTGCAAGCAACTGTAATGGCTAGGGATTCACTAAGGTTTTTTTAGAAGTAACTTGAATTTCTAGCATAACTAGAGGAATATAGGAGCTAAACTTTATGGAAAACATTCAATACCATGAGAACTGAGACAAAAAAAGCAAACGTTGGCAACATGACTGCCTCAGATTATTAAGATCCCAGAGTCCTCTATCTTACTGCCATAAGGAAATCTGCTCCTTGATGATATCTGGTAAAATACCAGATGAAATGAACAGTTGTTACACCCTCTGCTTGGAGACTGTAACATTTTTTTAACAGAGAATCCTAAATGTTGATTATAGACTTAGTAGGAAAAGCTTTTGATGTATACGCAACCACATAACTAGACAATATCCTTATAAGATATTTGTATTCTCTGTTTGCCCTCAAACTACTTCATCCCATTCGAGAATCATTAATGACAATCTTATTCATAGACTTCTTGTGCTCCCAGCCAGGAAATTCTTATTGCTGTTGAGGGAAAATATCTCTTCTTAGATTTAGATAATCACCTATGTTTCTCAGATCTTTTTTACCCCTTCATTGACTAACAGTTTTCTGCATCTTTTTAAAAGGGCAAACTATGGGTATATATACCCAGCTTTGGGTATGAAAGACATGGAGGCTACATGTCACTTCAAGACATTAATGGATCGTTTTTATTATTAAAATGTAAAATAAAATATGTCTTAAAAATTAAACTTTCAATTCTCCTCTCTAAGGAACAGGGCACAGTCTTGGCTATGAATTTGTCATTTGTAAGCCCTTGGTTTAAACCCACTTTAGCCATTCTCACCTCTCATTCACTGTTGGAAAGTGGTTATGGCCATTTTTGTTTGAATGTTGAATAATATTGGATCACAACACTCCAAACATTTCTTGTTATGAACCATACACACATACAAGCCGTGGCCTTAGCCACAGATTGTCATCTAATTTTCTTTGTATCACGTGAGCAAATTTTCAATTAATTCACTTTGTATTTGAGCCTGATACACCCCAAATATAAACGGTCAAACTCCAGTCAAAAGTTCTGTGATCTAAGTATGAGGCTATAGTCTTCCTGTTACAGAAGATTCAAAGGATTAAGCCATAAGAGAGAAAAGGATGTGGGTTAAATCTAGCTCTAGAAAAATATGTATCAAAGACCAATAACCCAGAGCTCATTCTTCCTTTTTGAAAATGGAGGTTGAAAGTCCAAGCCTGTAACTGATATTTTACTGCTGTAGGACTCACACAGAAGACAGTTTATCTATCAATATATTACAGAAGATTTTTTTTAAAAGTAAAATGTTGCTAGTATTTGATTTTAAAATATCAAGAAAAACTGAGGGGCAATCAGGCGCTTTTTATGATCTCGGCAAACTTTTGATACAGAACAAAGTTTGAACACTGAAGGGCACTGAAAAATATGTGGCTCTGTAATTAGAGAAAAAGTGGTCTTTATGTTCTGCTCTTATACAGAGGATGAACAACAAGACAGTTACAGCTTGACCCAAGATCTGGTTTTGTTCTATTTTCAAACAAGAGAAGAAGAACACAGTGGCCTTATTTCCTACCACAAAAACTTCTGGTACCTACTCTTCTCTGAATTTTTCTGTCTGTAAATGAATACAGTCAGGTCTATTGGCTTGGCAGATATCCAAGCCAAGTCTTGGTTGCAGAAATCCAAGCCAACTCTCTTGTTTGGTTGAAGCTTGGCTCTACCTTCAGAACTCCCTGGCTTATAACAGCTTCATTTTTACAAACAGGCGCAATAAAGCACACGACATACAGAATTCATAATCTTGCTTTGTACAGAACTCAATACTATGTTTGTTGTGTCGGATTTTACTTTTAAATCAAAGAAATAAAAAATGTACTTCAACATAACAAGCCTTCAGGACACGGCAGGTGACCAGGACTGATGTTAAATACTTCCAGTCTTTGATATTGTGGTCAAAATAAAACAATGGATTTAAATAGCATAGCTTGTATTTAAAAAAATTTTCATGTGAAACTTGAAGAGATTAAGAATATATGCAAGCAGTCAGAAAAACAGACTCACATACTTATCTTGGCACACAGATATGAAAAAGGGTCACCACCTGGTACATTAACTTTTCTCCTGCTGAAATCCTGAATCCTAAATTTACCTGAAGGTCTTGGAGATCTCTTTTCCTCAGGAAGGCTCTTTCCTTCTGGTTAAGAAAGGACAAGTGCTTGCATCTACATCCATAACACCTTCACAAGCTGTATAATAATTTTTTTAATACCAAAATGGACAGTGTTAAGAAAATTTGTGGTCTGAATATTACCCATTTTTAGAAGCAGGTCACTGAGACTGAAAATGTAGGAACTGTACAGAACTTTGCACGTCTCTGGTTTTTTTTATCTTAAATTTACTGCTTTTTGTTTGTATTATATGCCCATGGGGATCAGAGCCTCTTCATGCTGATATTTGTGCAATCATATAATCTAAGACAGATATAAGTTTTCAGCCTAAAAATAAGTATTCTAGTTGCTGAAATAGAAGATAAGGCAAAACCAGCATCTTTTGCATATATTTTAAAGCAGTAAATTGCTATTTTCTTCTAAACACTTTGCACACCTTTAGATAAGGCCACGTGCTGTTTTGAAGCACTCTTGTTGTGCCTTATTTCTGCGCTGCTGGCTCCCGGACAAGAGAAACTATATACTAACTACACAGTCTTCAGCCTGCTTTTGGTATGTCCATGGTGGTTTAGGGGAAGGGGATTCTCTACGACTGGTAGCTAGCAATGCTCCATTGGCCTGAGTGAAGTTACGTGTTCCTCCAGCTAAGGGTCTGATTCTGGGAGCTGTGTAACAGTGTGCAGCTTGTCTACCTGCACAACAGATTGACAGACACTCTGAGACAGCCAGAAGTCATAGGCCAAGTCAGTGTAGCAGTGAAAATGAGGTAGTGCATCTCTGCATGGGCTATGTAGTTCTGTGAGGAATTTTGCTAACCACATCTGCATGGCCTGTGTTTGGCTTGGAGCATGTGGCAGCCCTGCTATCTGGCCACAAAAATACTACAGTCCTGTATTCCAGTTTTGGTACTACAATCAAGTCTCACCAGTTTTGTTTTCTTTTGGAAATTATCTATGGGCCCCTGCAGATATGAGGAACTGTTGCCATTGCACTCCTTGAAGAATCAGAAAGAACTAATAAACTTGAAAGTTTCATCTAAGGCCATTTATCTTCAAACTTCCTCTTCATTAAGACTTTTTAGGGATAAAAAAATTCCAGTGAATAGGAAACAACTGTTCCTCCTTTAACTCTGTGAGTCCTAGGTGTATCTTTTATGGCCTTTAGCTTATGAAGGCTCATGAGATATTGCTGAAACACTGAGCCTGTGCTGGATACCTATAAACTCTATTCATCCCATCAGGTCAAGATTTCCTCTACTACAATGAAAATATATATAATTTTAAAGGTGATCAGAAACCCCTTTGATCTATGAAACCCATTTTAAAATATACATAGGAGTTTCATCCTTACTTCTTAGATACCTAATGCAGCCCATATTATTATGGCTTCATTTTCCTCCTCACATCCATTTTCTTTTTTTTTTTTTTTAACTTGACCTCCTATTTTACCCTATTGTAATTCATAAAGTCCATGGAGTTTTGCCATGTTTGAATCCCATTCAAAACAATTTCTATTAATCAACAATCCAGTGGAAAAGATAAGATGAATCCCAGCTATTCCTTGATGGTGATAGGTAGATCAGATTTCATGGGACAGAAGAGGGTCAGCCTTTTTAAGGTTTACTTAGTGGGTGAAATGTAGAAGATCCTATCTAAGCTGCAATAGGTGGAAACAGTTGAGGAACTTTAAAACAGTTTACAATATACGTGCTTGTATATTTGCAGAGGCCAAGAATGATTTACTATACCTGGAACTTTTCCTCTGTGCAAAAAAAGTAGTCCAGTTGACTACTCTGTGCAGCGTCTGACAGAACAGCTTATTGAACCAGTTCCATGAAGTATTCACGGTGTTTCAGCTGCACCCATTTCCCTACTAAGAGAAAAAACCTGAGCTCCTCAAGCAGGAGCTTGTCTAAGACCAAATGAAAACTCCAGATAAAAACATAGAGACTTAGGAGATCTAGGGATTTAACAGAAACTCCACTCAGCCTTGAAGCCTTGTTCAGTGGCCTGCTTGAGTTACATTTCTTGCAGCCAGATTTTTCAATAGTCTACTCCTATGAACTTAGAAATAACTTAGGATCATACTAAGTTGCTCAGATTGAGAGAGGCTTGTACTAAAGCTTTCTCTAACAACCCCAAGACATTGCAATATCTGACAGAGAGAAGCTTGAGAAACGTAATAGGAACAAAGAAAATGGGGAAATATCAGCAAATGTTCTCTGTGTTAAATAAACATGGCATGGAGATGAGAGCTAAAATTGTCAGTGAACTATAAATGCAAACTTCCGTTAATATTTGTCATTATAAATATTTATAAAATAAATTTTTCACAAAATATGCCTTTTTTTGGAAGTATGTTCACATTTTGGATAATAATTCAATAATCATCCTTCCATGTAATTTTAGTTTATTTTTTTGGTCCATCTCTTTTAAATATTAAAATGAAGTGTTTAAATTAGACACAGTAAGTTTAATTTCAGCATGAAAATTTCCAAGTACTTCAGTCAAAAACTAATATAAGTACATAACATTAAAGCATACTTTTCTAAAGTTATCAAGAGTGCCATATTATCAGACAAAAATGAGCTGTTCAAATGAAAAAGTCAGAAATATTGGATTTAAAACTGTGATTTAACCAGAGTCCTGAGAAGTCATGAAATATTACTGTAAGGGAAGCAATTCAAGTTATTTGGTCTACAAAGTTTTTTTATACATTTACATTAACTGGCAACAACGTGGGTTTTTTTGTTCTGTTTTTTAATTGCCACAAATTCACAGTTGTGCTTGCTGAGAAGACTGCAAATCGAGAAGTCCAAGCTTCTGTCATTTGCTAGTACTAAAAGCACTTGTTTCCAAGTATGAGGAAATAATTTCTAGATGACACACTGAGGTTTTAAAATGCACCCAATCAGAAAAAAAGATGGTAGTTATTAAAATCCAGCAGTTCGAAGAACAGGAAGTAGTCACAATAAATGATCTGAGTTTTCAAGAATTTCCACTTAAAAAGTAAATTGACATTAAGTAAATTGTGTGTTAATAAGGAGATGTGTGTAGTGCCTATAATTTGTTTAATTTGTTTTTATATTTTACTGCAAAATGTAAATTGGGAGGTTTGATTGTGAAGTGGCATTTCTAATCAGCACTGAGTAGAAGAATTAAACTCTGCTAATCATTCCTGTAAGTCTGAAAATATCTACTTGGTGATGATACTTCTCATACACATAAGCCAATGCTTCTGAGAATTATGTACTTATATGGAAGTCTAGGTTTGACACTTTCCAGGCTAGGGTTTAGAGCATGGAAAGAAGATAGTGTAATTTTGTAGAAAGTAAGATGAACAGCATTGGTGCTGGTGTATACAAAATACAGCATGAGCTGATAAGAAACAGGGATGGAAGTAGCTTTTGTGAATGCAAGCCAAAAAATGGGGGATGACATTACAGCTGGTACTTCAGCCAACTGAAGAAAGTGAGGCATATATAAAAAGAGTTGCAGGTGGTGTTTACAAGCTTTGGTTGTCTGATTAATGGGATCTACAATCTACAAATTTTATCTTAGGCTTGATGGAAACCTTGTTGAAAGAGCTAGTAATGTTGTGCAGCTTCAGTGTCAGTCTTATCTTTTTTTTTCCCCTTTTTTTTTTTTTTCTTTTTTCTTTTCTGATTCAGAACACAGTGCAATGAAAGCAGAAATATCAGGGAAAATAAAAATGTTTTCAGTCACAAGAAGGAGTTTGATAATTGAGAAGAAAGGCATAAGCACAGTACGTATTCCAACAAACAATCTTCAGAGTGATTTTCACGTACATGAACGGAAAAGAAAGCAAAAGACAGCAGAGTGGCAGAAGGACTGAAAAAGAGATAGGGCATATGGAGTGGCATGACAGCATGGTACAAAAAAAGCTGGAGAGCACCTGGCAACTAAGAATGCATGTAGAAGAAGGAAAAAAGAGTGTGCTAGCTTGGAAAATAAAAAAAAGAAAAAGAACAAGTAAAAAAATCTTACGCAAAGTTTGGAAATATATTTGTTTATTTTGCATAATGTTCTGTATAACAACCCAGATAGTTGCAAAAACATGTTTTCATTGCATTCAGACTAATTTTCTAAAGAAAAACAAATTACTCCCTCTCTCCCTCCCATGATTATATTCTAAAATGGCTGGAAACATGCATGCAAGTCAATATGAATAGTAAGAAGAAAAAAACCAGATGCAATTCAACCCTAAATCATCTTCAGATTATCTCATTCCTTGTTTTACTATTTACACATGTGGCTTCACATCCATAATCTTTCCAGTTTCTGATCAACAACAGGCAATGCAAGTGGCAAACATACTGGACTGGATTTATTCTTTTAAGGACTGTTCAGAAGCTTCACAGACAGCAGTATCAGTCTTTCCTACAGTCTTTATTACGCAAAATTATTCAGCACCTCTAGAATAATTAATATAGGTCACTGGAAACACAGGCACGCCACTCTTTCCCCTTGCCTTTCTTCTTCTTTATCTCATTTTTTTCCCCCTCTGTAATTTAATTTCAGGATGAATTAAAACCAGCTGCAGCAAAATCTTGCAAATGATAGTGCCTATAAAATGTGTTCATTGCCAGATTCCAAGAAGTATTCTTCCAATTCTCCAGTTTCACATTTCAAATAATTTGCCTTTCGTATATGTGACTACCCATCCTGTCCTGCAAGAGGATGGTCATAAAAAACCCATGTCAGTTCACAGAAAGATAGCTTGCAAAAAACCAAAAACATTAGTTATTTTATAAACATCATTCCTCAAGCTATGCACAGGATAATGGTAATGAAAGCTGTATTTCAGGACACACTGATTTTCACAAGAATCAAAAAGGAATTTTCCATTATAGCTAGCTTCATAAGCAGGAGTGGAATGGGGGGATTTGATCTTATTTGCCTTCAAAGGAAAGACTGTCATGTAACAGATGAAAACGTAGGTCTCATGAGCCTGGAATTTCTATCCTCTGGATTTTCAGTGTCTTTGTGGATGAAATCTTTAAAGGCAGAATCTGAGTTAACAAAAATACACACAATATTGTGGACCTTTTCTAATGCAGATTTCCACAACAAGCTATGGGCTTAATGAATTGTTTTCAAGGTCCAATTTGTGTGTATGCATCCTTGGGTTGTGGAGACAAAAGAGTAGACCTCGTTAAAGACAAAGTACATGATTGAATTTTTTTTACTATTCTGAAAGAGACAAAGAGTATTTCAGTGTTACAGCTGCACAATTCAGTAACAGAATGGATTTTAGAGCAGAGATGCAAGTCTGGGATTCCCAAATGGCTTTAGATTTACGCTGCACAAGGCATTCTTTACACTCCTCCCCAAAATGGTTTGAAATCATAAATGCAGTCCTGGGTCTTATTTCAGTGGAAAAACTGTCACTGATTTCAGCATAGTAAACTGAAAGCTTGAAAGTTTCATTTTGGATTATTTGGTATGAAATAATTGAGTTCTGCAGCTGTATGCCTCACTGCTGGGTTGGAAATTCTGGAGCCAGTATTGCCAAATACAAGATATGTAAAAGAATTGCCTGATAAAACTGTTCAGGTGCACATTTGCGAAGCAGAACCTAAGCTAAAAATACCATTTAAAGAAATATTCCTTATCTTGGAAAGTTAAACTCAGTGATTCCAAAACAAGGGTTGCAACCCAGCTAAAGTCCCAGCCTTTCATTAGGGGGATCCAGGAACAGGATCTAATAGCAGCAGAGCAGGATGCTACTCTGTCTTCACTGCTCTTAGCATACACAAGGGCAGACCAGACACACAACGGGACTGACACAATGTGCGCACAATACACAACCAAAACAAAACAAATGGGTTTAATTGTAGTCCAATTAGCCTTTAACAGTATCTTTTTGTTTCTTTCTTTTATTTTTTCTTTTTGTGTCATATAGCAGAGCTATGGCTTGAAACTTGACTAGCACAAATCAAACTACCCAATCCTTGCACAGATGTGGTGTAGCCTAAGTCTCACAGAGGAAAACTGGACTGCTAATCTGCCAGCAAATCTATTTATTAACTACACCAGTTGCTGTCAGCTAGGGAAGGTGAAGGCTAGACTGATGAGACATTTCAGGAACCCAAATGATACTATCAGAACAAATTTCAGAGGAATCACAGAATTACAGAATATTCCAAGTTGGAAGGGGCTCACAGGGATTATCAAAGCCCAACTTCTAAAGAACCGAGAGAAATCTTACTGCATAGGAGACTACAACTCAGATAGAAGCAGTTTCTTTCATTATGAACTGTGGTTTGTTGAAGAAAAGATAAGCTAAATATGAGCCAACATATTCCTTTTTTTTTCAAGTTAAACTTTTAAACTTTTGAAACAAAGCATGTATTGAAAGGCTTCTGAATATGTCCCTATCAGGCAGGAGAAAGCCTGGCCCGGTGTACGTTTGATTTCATTTTCCATCTATACTGGTAAAACTGACATTTCTCCATGTAACTTGAGAGTCTTTACTATTCTTGGCACCCAACAAAACTTTCCATAAGAAAGCCTCTATTTCAATTTTCACCAGTGAAAACACACTTTCACTTTGTTGAGACAGAAGTTGAAGTTTCTTACTTTATTGTATTGAAAACTATATTTGCCACATTTAAAAAAAACCCAGCAAGAGCCTTTAGAAATGCCAAAACACTGGTACAGGCTATGTAGAACTGTTTTTCTAAGACACACACCAGAATTAAAATGTTGTGAGGGCACAAGTGAACAGAAACCTATAGAATTATGGAATCACATATTTCTACTAACTTGTCTTCAATTCTTAACAGCTTTATCCTCCAGCCTGACAGACTACCCGATGTGAACCAGCTGGTTATCAAAGTACTAGTGGGAACACATGATGTGTTGCTTCTGCCAGGGAGGTTGTAAAGAGCAACTCTGAAGTTTCATTGACTCTCTGTTTGTGGTGGCTGTGACTGCATTCCCTTCCAGACAGTTTTAGCATCAGGCTATGCCACAATCTCTCCACTTTTCTAGAAACTGACAAAGGTTTGACTGTGGTTCTGTGGTCCTGTGGTATGAAAGTAATTTAGCTAGCTACAATATTCGCACTATCACTTTACCAAATTATTTGCTGCAATATGGATGTGATTATCATATGTGATGATTTGTACTGTATCAAAGCTCTACTTCACTTACCACATTGCTGCACGTCCTGTACCGGATGTTTCGCCCTTCACAGGTCCTGTGTCCAAAAATTAAAAACAAACCCCAAAACATTAAGAGCTGAATATAAAAAGCCAACACATAATGTTTACTATATCATTAACTTTCCCACATGTATCTCTAATCACCTACTCCCCCACCAACCCTCTTCCCCAAAGTAAAGTGTTGTCTGTCCCTATTGAGGTATGAATTCTACAACTCTTTAGTTTCCTACCTTTGCTTTAAAAATTACTTTCTAGAAGGTAGCATCAGCTTGTAAATGAGATTAGAAGTGAGAATACAGAACTTAGCTATAAAACAACATCTGAATCACATTAGTAATGTCTCATGTCTCCAAGCAATTCACAATGATTTCACAAGGGCATAGCTCTGTGTCTACCGGGGCACACACTCTAACACTGACACAGTCTGAGCAGGCAAGCTTTGCCTTCTGGGGAACAGCTAGGTGCTGGGATGAAGGAACCATGCCTGCAGCAGCATGAACTCATAGAATAGTTTGTGTTGGAAGGGACCATATACTTCCAACCCCCCTGTCATTGACAGGGACACCTTCCACTAAACCAGATTGCTCAGAGCTCCATTCAACCTGGCCTCGAACACTTTCAGGGATGGGGCATCTAAAGCTTCTTCTGACAACTAGTTTCAGTGCCTCACCATTCTCACAGTAAAAAATTTCTTCATAATATTTAACTTAAACCTACTCTCAGTTTAGATTTACCCTCTTTCAGGCCAGTGTGACATGGCTTTTTGCCCAGTTTGATATGAGGGAAGAAGGAGAGCATAAAGCTTCGCCTCAATTCACTGGTACAGAACAGCATTCAAAGAGCAGCTGGGCTCAGTGAAGTCAAGGATGACACATACCCTGATGTGTGCTCTCCTCCTTTTCTCCCACAGCAGATCCATACCAGCCCTGATGCTGGTAGGGCTCCCAAAGGAAACGTCAACAGTCAGACACCTTTTTAGCACTCAGCAGCATGTATTCTGAGTACTGGATCTTAGGTGAAGTTTCACATATTTTATGAGTTCAGACAGCATACTCTGCAGAGGTCCTCAGTGCAAACCAGAATGCAGGGTTTGGCTTTTAAAATGTATCCTTCAAAAGAATAGAATTCCTAACATTTTTAATGTCTTAATTTCACAACTTTCCCCTCCTGCCCCTCCCCCCCCCCCCCTTTTTTTTTTCTGGNCCCCCCCCCTTTTTTTTGGCCAGGACTTAACAAGCACACATTCCTTCAGGAATAAATGCCTGCCAAACCTGCTTTTTAAAATCCAAACCATTTTGAATGATCCAAGGGAAAGGACTGCAGCATCTGCATTGATACTTTTTTCCTTTTTCTTTTTTTGTAAAGAAGAAAAACTTTTCCCATACTGAGTTAACTCTAAAATAAATGGAACAAGTTTCCTTTAAGCTACTGAAGTCATCCTCTCTGTTTTGATTATTCACAAGACTTAATTGTGAAATTCATCCAGTACTACAGTCGTCTAAATGATTTCACGAGCAGACAAACAAGTAAATAAACTGCACCACATTTTCAGAATAAATCTAAGTCGAAAGATAAACATTCTGTTGTGTAGCATTTGACATATAAAAATGCTATTAAAAGCATAATAGAAATATCACTAATCACTAATTCAATGATTTTGTATACTTAATTCCAGTAAATGTTGATCTTTACAAGCATGCACAAAAGTGAAAAATGTGCACAGAGTATCTAGCAGTAGAAAAAAATTGGTATTGGCAGTATAATAATAAAATTGTATTCATAATAGACTATGAACTAAAAAACCCAACCAAAAAAACCCAAAACAACAACAGAACATGCAAGCAACACCCCGTCCCACACACTATATTCCAGTTATTCCTAAGCAATATAAGCAAGCTTGGAAAAATAGTGTGGAAACCTGTTTATATTGCATTCAATAAAGGTACTTTGCTAACAATAGATAGCAAATTAAAAAGTATATTATGCAGAATGCAGGCAAGTCCTAGTGCAGGCCTTATTTACCACAATGAATAGCTTGTTCCTCAAGCTTGACATCTGCCCCATGTGTCTCTCAGAAATGCCACACAACCTATAAGACATTATTTTGCTTCATACAGACTCACTATTAGCACAATTTCAATGACTGTAATTGATTAATCTTAGAACCACTGAACTGCCAGAAAAATTTAAGCTTCCTTTCTACCAGTTGCCTCTCAATTTCTTCTTCTTTTCATGGTTTCTTCGTATTATCTGTTTTGAAATGAAAAAAACCCACTTACTTTTCATTTATTCTCTGCATTAGGGAAAAGAACAGGTTCTTTCACTAGATATATGGCAAAACAACTATTCCATTTTTTCCTTCCATTCTTCCTCCTCTGGCTAACGGCCAGGGATGTTCAGATCCCATTCTTCCTCCTCTGGCTAACGGCCAGATAAAATATGCAATTCTGGATGCAGCTAGTGTTCTTATGATCCATGAACACTAGGAAACACTCTTGGAAAAATTCCCCTTGTTTCCTTGGCAAAACCATACTTTGGAGTTTGGTTGTTTAAACTCATTAGTTTCCCAGTTATCACCCATCAACCAAAAGCAGGTAACAGATTTGCATAGCAGTTTGTGTTTCAGATCTACCCTGCTTCAGGACAGTATTCCAGATTCTCTTAAGCACAGGTAATTACTTTTGGATTCAAACTCATGGGATTTGCATGCATATCTCAGTACGGACGCTTTGCAGAATTCCACAGCACTGAGCCTTTAACATGCAAGGAAGGACCATGGCAAATTAGTGAGCCCATGTTGTGAGATACAGCCATCATTTATCCTGTGATCTCTGCAGGATATAAATGACAACTCCTATCAACAAGGAGTACACACAGCCAGTAGGAAAACTTGGAAGTCAACCAAAATGCCAAGTTCATCTTGAAGAACACCGAAAGAGTGGGAGAAGTATGCAGTACTTCTAGGCTTCTGTGTTATCTACACTGCAGGGGATTTTTCAGTGGAAAAAGATAGCTGAGGGTTTGGCTTGATGGGGAATTATTATCATGTGAATACGAAAGAAAAGCAAGCTGTTGGGAATCATGTTGCATTCCTTAAACTTAGTCACTTGTTTCCAGTAAACTTTCTGAAAGAGGTTAACAACTTTTAATATATTAAAATATTCACTTTTCTTAATGTAAACAACCCAAACTTCTGGTATTTATTTCTCCAGGCTCCAGTCTGTAGAGGGACTTAGTTCAAGTCCCCCCTCAAGGGTCTCAAGTAGATGTGTATTTGTGCTCAGCTAGAGTTTAGAAGCCTTGCAAAAATCCATGCCAAAAAGAATAGCAACCCCCTGCCAAAGTTGTCTTTGTCTGTAATTACCAAAGACTACGAAAGAGATTTGCAGAGGAGGAACTCATCAACTCCTGCCACTCTCAGCACTCATCAGAGTTTGAAATTCTTTGCTTAAGAAACAAGTCTTCAAATAAACAAGCAACTATGAGCTATGGGTGGGTTATTTTTGTGCATGTGAATTCTGATGCAGCTGTTCACTACAGGGTTTTGGAAGGTGATGCAATGTTGAATAATCTCCACTACTTTATTTTAACACCCTTTGGTAGCCACTTTTCTGGGACACATTCTGGTTTCTGCACTGTAATTGTGAGATAAGTATGCTGTGGGTCTGTCTTTTCCCATGAGATCTTAGGCAGGCTGTGGCATGAGACCAGGTTACACACACAGGGATAACACCATCTTGCATCTCACTCTTTCTTCACCCTACTGCTCTCACCTCTTTCCCAAATGTGGCACAGTGTTATGATCCCCTGTCATCCTCAATACAATTTCTGTGTTTGTCCTTCTCTGAAGAAAAGTGACTCTCTTTTACTATTCCAGTATACACCTTTTCCTTTAAAATAAATGAGAAGGAAGGCCCTGAATACCAAATTGTTATGAACAAGAAAGACACATCAAGACTGTGCTGACTTTAAGGAGTTCACTTTTTGAAACTATTTGGTCGGGTCTGCTAAACTCATGTCTAAATCATTCAATTGATTTTAAGTTGCAAAGATTTTTAGAGATTTTTCCATATCCTTTTGTTCACAAGCACCTTGCCTGCCACCATGGGTTGTTGAGATGCACTGGTATTGTTTTGCCATGCACCTGTAAAAATCTTTCATTCACTATATTTAGAAGACTGTCTTTTACAAGCTCCTGCATATTGTTGAAATGTGAAATACCAGAAGAGTTACATGAATAGTTAACTTTGAGACAAGAAAAGTGGGCATTGGTGCACAAGCCAAATTTCCCTGGCAAAATTAGTTAGAGATCATATGAATATTCTTTCTTCTGCTGTCAAAAAAATAAACAACCAGGAGACAAAATACTAACTTCAGTCACTACATGCAGAAAACTGGCAAGGAAAATAAAAACACGTGTACTGATCTGGGGCCATGAAAGGCCAACTTTTTTCACAAAAAATGTTTTTCACAACCTTGGTATTAAGCAATCAATAATTCTGACATAAATTATGCTATTATACTTAGCATCAATGGTCCCATGTGCACCTCATGAGACTCAACAAGGCCAAGTGCAAGATCTTGCATGGCAGCAATCTCCAGTATAAATACAGACTGAGTGATGAATTGACCAAGAGCAGAGAAGGGCTTGGGGATACTGGTGGATGAAAAGTTAAATATGAGCTGACAATGTGCACTCGCAGTCCAGAAAGCAAATTTTATCCTGGGCTGTGTAAAGGGAAGCATGGCCACAAGGTTAAGGCAGATGATTCTCTCCCTCTACTCTGCTCTCATGAGACCCCACCTGGAGTTTGTGTTCAGGTCTGGGTCCCCAGCAAGAGACAGAACCTGAGCTGTTAGAGCAGATCCAGGTCCCAAAAATAATTAGCGGGGTGAAACACCTCTCCTATGAAGAAAGACTGGGAATTTGATGGTTGCAGATGCGTTCACAAGGGGAAAGTCCTGTTTAACAAACTTAATTTCCTTATATAACAATGTCAGCCATCTCATTGACTAGTAGATGTATTTTTATTAGAATTTAGCAAAGCTTTTGATACAGTTTGCACAGTATTGTTTTAGTAAATTTTTATTTCCAAGTTTTTTATTGTCTCATTCCAAGTTGCTGATTGTTGTTTTCTAAGTAATAATTGGCATTAGGTAACACTTCCTGAACTCAGAAAAATATGATTTGCTAGTTGACTTAAAATAACAAAGATCCAATTTGAGAAAAAAATGGAAAATACAGAAAAAAAGTATCAGAGTGTTTTCAGAATACTGTTTATTTTCAGCATTTAGTCTCATATATTTTTTCATCACTGCAGTATTTTGTATTTTCTTAAGAATATTTAAAGAAGTGTCTTTAGCTTTAGATTTGTACATATATAACATGCATTGTAGATATACAGAAAGCAATTGTGAACATTTTTCACTATCCAAGAAAGGCATAAAAGCAAAAATTTAAAAAAGAAATGCCTTTCAGCAAAACAAGGACAAGAGGTCTCTTCACAACACAAAGAAACACAATATAAAATGTCACCCATCCTGCTGTATCACAAATATACCATATAGAACATATTGCAGGTCCAGTAGTACTAACACCCCAAACCTGAACATGCTAGAAATTGGAGCAGGATCCAGGTTTTGCAGCTGGTCTTTACAAAACAAACATGATGAACAGGATCGCAAATTCTCCAGTCTTTGAGGAAGTTTGAACCTACATCTAAATCATGTGTGATAGCCCACCTCCTCTGAAATGCACACTTTCTCATGTACAATCTAGCTCATGGGTCTTTAGAGAATCACATCTCTTACAGGAATTAAGGCTTACAAAACTCTACATCATGCAAAGGCCTGACTGATTTAATTCTTTTCAATTTAAGTTCAATTAAGAACAGATTTATTGAAAGATTTATGAATAGCCAAGAGCTCTTCCAGTGAACCTGGACATATGAACAGTATATTATCTGAGTGAGGGCTTCACAGATATTTTCACTTGGGAGGCTACTTCTCAACAGAGGCATGGATTTATGGAGACCACATGCATCATTCACATGTAGGTACAAGGCTGAGTACTATTCATTCTACTACATATCAGTTTTTCACTGAAAACCCCAATACACAGCATCTCTATGTCAGGTCTAGCAAGGAATTACATACAAAAACAACACTAGGAAAGCATTTTCTATCATTTTAGATACTTCAGTGAGGCACTGAAGCCAGATATTAGGATAGCCAGCACAGCATGTCTAACTGGTTTCCTGATAACCACCAGCAGTCACTCCACTGACTACAATGTTGATTTACTTTGTGTGAAATTTGCAGCTTCTCATAATGTTGACACGTTGACTCAGATTTAAGACTGGTTTTTGCTGATTCTGCCATTAGAAAGAGTTAGAGCTGTAATCTTCCTCAAAATTTTGGAAAAGCTTCCCCATCAAATGAAACGAGCAAATGGCTTCAAAATTCTCATAATTACAGATTTTACTAATCACAGAGTAAACACAATAATAACTTCTTTTTTAAAATAGGTGGCACAGCCTTAACTAGAAGCACCTACAAACTAAAGAAACTAAAAACTTCTTCCAACTGTTCAGAATCACACAGCATATCATGGAGGATGGTTTTTTTAACAGAGTAAACCATCTAAAAGTATCAACTGAAGCAGAAAAAAACCCAGAAATTCAGATACCCTGGAGGTCTTTGAAGGAAACAACATACTACACTAGTATACAGATACAGTTTTAAACAAGGTAATGAGAAACATCCTCCTAAATAATTTTGTAGCACAGGTCACCTAAGAAATTTATGACATTGACTGTACTCTCCATGAGCGATGTGGTATGCTTCATCACAATGCCATTTACTTTTGGGAATATATTCAAAAACTTTGATAGCAATAGTGCACAAATGTTTTGCTCTTTATTCTACAGACCTTAAACTAGAAAAGGGCTTATTCTCAAAGTCATACAAATCCATGGTATTTAAACAATCATTTTGACCAATACAGGAACATTTCATAAAGTGGCCTAATATAGCTTATTTAGTAGTGCCAGGATAGAGCAGGCTGCATTTATATCATTACACAATAATTACAGTAATATATGGTAGCTTCTATCTGATAAAGAAGCAACCGCCAATCTGCATAAATACTCCATTGTAATTTTCACTCAGAAAGTTTAAAGGACCTTTCATCAGTGTTAGAAGCTAAAAACTTCAGAATCTCTGGGAATCAAAGCCCCTGAGACAGATGAGTCTGTGAGTGCAGCCTGAAAATAAGAGTCGCAGCCACATACTGGGACTACATTCTAAATTCAGTTGTGAAGCAGCAATAGTTACCAATATTTTGGTATTAAAATTGTATACAGACAAAACTTAAAACAATATTTTTTCAAACATGCAGTATTTGATGTATCCTGTTTTCAATGCTAGTCAGAAATGTTGTTAATGGTTTCTTATTTGCTTTTTTAACTTTAAACTAACATGAGCAACATGCATCTATTCCATCACTGGCAAACAGAAACAATTTGGTGCTTGATTTGTGAATCAATAATAAGTGTGATCAAAATTAGAAAATATTACTCCTTAATGAAAAAAAATCCAATTTATTTTAGGCCCTTTCTGTCTTATGAAAAATGCACACAAAATAAAATTGACCTAATTTTAGCTAATTTAGCTACTTTTACTAAACCTAACCGTCAAAGGTAAGCCTTGGTTGTTATTTTATCAATCAAGTCAAACAACAATAAAGCTGAGAGTCATTTATGCGGATCTATAGCTTTCACTCTGCAGAATGCAACAGCAATGGGCCGAACAACCAAACTAGTGAATCACTTCAGCTAATTTAGCAGGTTGAGCTAGAGGAAAGGCTACTTCATATTTGTGGTTCACTTGCATTACCAAAAGGCAGTCACCAGCTGAAGGAAGGAAGGGAGGTATCTGAAGAGCAGAAAAAATTATGTTCCAATAAGTGACACAGACAGTATGAAGCATATGAACAATGCTGGGATTAACTCTGTCACATTTTTTCCATCTTTTTTTTTAATGTGTGCTTTTCCTTGTTTGTTTGTTTTTTCTATTGATGGTTTCTTTTTTAAAAAAAAAATCTCTGACACTTTTTTACTGAGAGAAATTTGTCAGGAAAATGTTAATATTGACTTTCTTCTGCTACTAAACATAAATCCCTGATTTAATGGTGGAAAATCTCCACTCTCTTCAGAAGTTTACATATTATTTCCCAGAGGTAAGAGTGAAGATCTCAAATTTTGGCCCTTTAGCTCAGATTCAGCATCCTTGGAACTCCATAACTAGCTCAGCACTCTGCTATACACTCAAACTATTCTCTGCTTCATGTTTTTTTTTTTCATAAACAGAAGCAACAGTAACAGGAAGGGATTCTACGCAGTTTAAAAAATAGACTACTTCTCTACTATGAGCAAAAATTATTTGCAAAACCCTAGGACATGCTTACCTTCTGCTACGTGCAACCTTACTTTAAAAGAAAGTGATGGTGAATTTGGAAGATGATAGAAAAAAAGAATCACAACTATCTTCTTGCCAAGCCTAGACTGAGCAAAATAGTATTGCTATTACTGTAGTACTCATCAATATGTAAAGTACAATTCCAGAAAACACAGAATATTTTTAGATCAGGATGGGTGAACAAGCAAATAAGAGAATTTATAATTTCTTTTACAATTTGAAAATGTATCCCAGTACATGAAATATGAATTTCAGATATCTAACTTCAGATATTTATTATTACTCTGAGTTTTCTTGAATCAATATGGACACTTTTTAAAACCTGGATGGAAGGTATTTGAGTTATTATCAATCACTATGCTGGATGACAAATGCCAGCAGTGCTGCAAATCAACAGACTGCAACAAATAATAGTTGGATTCTGAGCAAGAGGGTAAAGACCGTATTGCAGTGCCTCTCTGCCTGCTCTGCCTATATATATATCCATAATCGCTGTATCCAAAGCAGCCAATAGCTAATAAAACTTGGTTCCCTATAGAACCAAGGTAGTGGGTAGTTTGGCCCTCAGTAAAAATAGCAGTGGTCTGTGGTTGTCCTCTATATAGGTTTTGATGAGTAGTGCTGCATGGTAGTTAATTAAAAAAAAAATAGATCAGAAAATTGAAGGACAAATGATAAAATGATATACTTATCCCTCCACCTAGTATATAATTAGTCTGAGAGGTTAACTTTCAAGTGAGTTGAGGCAAAACCCAGTAACATTTAAAAGGGGTTGGTCCTTTTGTGCAAAAAACAATAGTATCAAAAGTTATAAAGAGTTAATGAGAACAAAGAGCATGAAAGTGTCATCCTTTGAGTTTTAGCATGCTAATTAGCAAAACTTTATTTTCCTGGGGCTTATTCTGCCCTTGGAGTGACCCAGTGCTTGCTGTCAGCATGGGATACCAGGACATCCAATTGACTTGGGCTGACAACCCCTGTCTGCTTGTGTGACTGGCATATGTATTTGTATCACTATCCTAATGTCCTTAGTATAATCAGAACCAGTTGTTCTAACGAAATGTACTGTTAAACAGCTGCTACCCTGAAATTTTTGCCATTTGAAACATAAGAATACAGAATTTTTCACTAACACTTTCCATTCTCTCATCACAGATGTGAAGGCCTAACACAAAACATGTTCCCAAAACAAACAACACAAGCACTAACATAACTTTGGCAAACAAAAGCTGGAAAGAAAGCTGGTTTCCTTTATTTAGCTATATATATTAATGGTGTTTAGGAATGGGTAATTAGCCTTTGCATTTCTTCAAAGCAGATGCACTAGGTTCCCTCTATTCATGTGATGCTCTGAAAGTCACCTTATACAGAACTAAAAGATACAAGGCATTATGAAGATTCCTTCCAGGATGAGAAATATTCAGGATTAATTTGTTCCAAAACAACTAAATGTGTTGTCAGTTCTCATTTTCCAGAAGAATCTAGTATCTTCCTTCATGCTGCAGTGAAATTACACACAACAAATACATGAGATAAACTATACCGACCAAGAAATTGTCCCCCAGAGATGGACATTTTGGTCATGCCTTGCCAGGTTTGAAGTACTCATGTGAATAGGCTTATTTGGAAACCTTGGATGAGTTTCCTTACTCTGCTCCATCTCTGACTTAGCAGCTTAAAATGCTTGCTTAGCAGAAAAATCAATAATTTAAGCCATTCACTTAATGAACAATTGCACATAGATCAGGAAAAAGGAAAAACTATCACACATTTGATAGAGTGCTAATTCCAGGGCAAATGTTACTATTTATGATTTATTGCTGCTGACTACCAAAAGCAATGCACCTAAATAACTCCCTGCTTCCTATTCTGGAAATTGGAGATTTACATGTCTGAATGGGTTGGGGTTGGTTTCTTAAGGCAGGAAGCATTGCTCGTGAGCTGAAGAGACAGTAGTAAGGTAGTATATGAAAACCAATTCCATGTGATTTATGAGGTTATTCCCTGTTCCACTGGTGAAGCTTCAGGGTCATCCTGAATAGCACAAGAATCAAACAGAGTCTAGAAGAAATGGTTTATACTCACATATTACAGAAGACCATCATGTCTAATACTACTGTTTGGAACTCCAAGATTTACCCTCTAGAACCTACTGAGACAGTTCTCATGAGGGAGCAGAGAAAGTCCCTACCCTATTGCTCAGATTCCCCAGATCTCTTGCTACGCCTGGGTTCATGTTTACATAAAAGCAACATATTGAAGGTCACATTTTTTTTAAGTATGGAAAATTATATACTGTGATTAAAATTAAGTTCCTGTCTCTGAAATTTCAGATTTTGAGATGAATGCCAAATCACAATTGGCTATGAAACTAGTAAGGTATTAGAATCTGGCCTTACATTTAAAACAATTTTTTTTTTTTTAATCCATGGAAATGGAATAGCAAAGTACTGGTTTTCCACTTATTTCAACAGATGCTTTTGCCTATCTTCTTTTCCAGCAGACTTTTGCATACAGTCATCTCAATAAAGGGGGCTACTAGGAGACTGTTCACAGATAAGGCTAAAATACACAATATCCTATTCTGATGTTATGGTTCAATGCTTATGCTGTTTCTGGTCTTCACTAAACAACATCACATATTAAAATGTGAGACAGAGGAAATTATTTGGACTGTATGGCCACTGTTGGTTATATTAACATCAGTTTTATAAGCACATGAATAAAAATATGAAAGAAAGTATGCAGGATGGAAAATTGTATTAGATTTTTTATCCTACAATATATAAGGTATCAGAGATGGCAACAGGCCATAAAGTTGGGATCTGGAGTTTCCCTTCATATCCTTTATCAGAAGTCTGTTAATATTTATCACATATACCATGTTTACTGTAGGCAAATTTTTTTCTAAAGTAGATAGAAATAATATTTGCTAGAAATATTTTGCAAGTAAAACTTACGTAAAGTACAGAGTGGAAAATATGTCAAATGACTTGTTAATTTTCCATTGCAAGCTAGTAACTGGGTAGGAATAAAATCTCAGACGCCTGACTGGGTACCCAGAATTCACATTTGTACCAGACCATTTTATTTCCATTTTTTGGGAGGGGCTTTGCCGGTATTGAAGACTTCGTACCTGAAATTTAATTTGTCAGATATCCTTTGCAGAATTGTTACTCTTTCTTATAAAGCTTAGGATGCCACATTTGATTAATGTGATGCTTTTATAGTCAGTGTGGCTGAGACTGTGGGGTACTAAATGTAGTGAATTATCTGTATTCTGATGTGAGTGCATGACAACTCTTACTGCTTAAATGATGAAAGTGGAGGGAAGTTTCAATTTCAGGAGCTGGCAGCCTTGAAAACTGTCCAGACCACTTTTTCAGCTCCATGGGTTCTTGCTACCTTGTAAAGGCTGTTGCCTTATCAAGCGTGTTGGCTGCTTGCCTGAATTAAAAAAACCCACCACCATAATTTTTTGACACCGAGATAGAAATTTCAGTGTCGGTCAAGACCTCCACTGGTTACTTCTTTATGGTCTGACACATATAAGTAGGTTGAATTTTTCCACCAGTGAAGTGATAAAACATTCAGCCACTTACTTGCTGCTCAGGCAGCGTCTCAGTGAATACGAAGCCCCTCCTCCACAGGTGCGTGAACATTCACTCCATGAGCCCCAGGCATCCCACAGTGAGTCTCGGTCTTCCTCCGAGCGAGCTGTTCGGAAGCTCTGAGGAGAGGGAGAAAGAAAAAAAAAACTGGGAAAAAACATTTAAGTGTCAAAAATACTGCTGCTAGTTTAACCTTTCTTTTTACTGGATATCATCCTGGTTATTGAAAGCATTAATAAATTGAATAAATCTGTTCCTCTCTGGCATGTCTACTGGTTGAGAACCAGTTCCTTAGTAGTGAATGGTATATGAATTCACTTTCATCTTTGAATATCCTACTTTGTCTCAGTTTGAGGTTAGTGAAGACTGGTCTAAGAGAGCTCTTTGAACAACAGCGAGACAAAGGATTTTTTCTGATTAAGAATTGGAGTATTACAGATGTTAGAAATTCTGTTCTGAAGTTTTGCTGCTGTGTTAGAAACTATGAAAAGGCATATTGAGAAGTGCATTCCAAAATGCTTCTAAGGAAAAATTGAAACACAACATAGTGAATCAACACACTAAAAAGGCATTCAATATAATCACTTTCATGCACTCACCATAAGGAATTGGAACTATCATTGCTTCTCTGTCTAAAGGTCCATGAAACTTGCAGGACAAAGTTTCCCTAACTGTTTCACCCTTACTGTTTGCTAGCTTAAAAAAGAAAATGCACATTCCCCGAAGAGCAGGAATTACCAATGTCAGGCACAGGCCCAGACAGCGCTATTGTTAATGCTAGTGGCTGTGCTCAAACAACTTCATAGAGAAGCAGCACTGAAGGAATCAGAAATGCTCAGCTCTTCGAGGATTAAGTCATAAACATACAGCAGTACCAGCCTCAAATAAAGCAGTCGTACCTATATTCAGCATTTCATTTTCATTCACACAAATGCACCTCAGAAACATAGATTTGTACAGACACAGATGATTTAACCATCTAGATAGATATTGTCCCTATTGGGCAATGTGGTTTTGCTGGAAAAGCTGACTAACCTTGCAAAGGTGCACCAAAAATGCCTGTGTCTGATGGAGATAGGCAGTGTTCTCATTCAAAGCTTGATTGGTGTTGTGGGCCAGCACCTGGTGTACAGCAGTTCTAACTGCACTTGAAATTAATGAGAAGGCAAAACAATGATATGAGGGAGACTTTAAAGGTACACCTTAAACAGAGAAACATCGACAAGCATCACTGCTGGCCCATGTTACAGCAATCAGCTTTAGCTTTCATAGCATCATAGAATATACTGAATTGGAAGGGACCCAATCAGAATCATTAAGTCCAACTCTTGTCTCTGCACAGGACACTCCAAGAGTCACACCATGTGCCTGAGAGTGTTGTCCAAACACTTCTTGAACTCTGTCAGGCTGGTGCTGTGATCACTTCCCTGGGAAGCCTCTTCCAATGTTCAACTACCCACTCGGTGAAGAACCTTTTTCTGATATCCCACCTAAACCTCTCCTGACACGGCTTCAGGCCATTCCCTTGGGTTCTGTCACTGGTCACCACAGAGAAGAGATCAGTGTCTGCCCCTCCTCTTCCCCTTATGAGGAAGTTGCAGACTGCAAGGAGGTCGCCCCTCAGTCTCCTCCAAGCTGAACAGACCAAGTGACCTTAGGCACTCACACAGCTTCCCCTCAAGGCCTTTCACCATCTTTGATGCACTCTTTAGGAACTCTCTAATAGTTTCACGTCTTTCTCATATTGTGGCACCCAAAAACTGTCCCCAGGACTCAAAGTGAGACCACTCCAGTGCAGAGCAGAGCGGGACAATCCCATCCTTTGCCCAGCTGGCAATGCTGTGCCACCAACCAAGACCTCCTGGTTGATGGCAACACTAAGGGATTATTTGAGACACAGAGATAACTCAACACTGAAATAATTTTACTTTCAGTGAAGCTGTGTAGAAGTTTAGTAATGAAATATGGTGAAATATATCAGCCTTGAATATTGCTGTTCATGAGTAAAAAAAGAAAATTAATTTAGTCTGTGAGAGATAATATGGGGTCTGTTCAATGAGTGCGTAACAATTATTGACACACTCATTTTATCTTAACTTTATTAAAATGTAAAAAAAAAAATTTCAACACAAAAATTGCACGGGTAAAAGTAAAGTTTTATAAGTGATCAGATTCTGTGTATAACTAGATGTGACCCAGTCTCCACATTTACATTTGAGATAGGAGAAGACATGACAATTTACTGAGGTTATTTCACCTGTCTGCTTTTCGAAAAGTAATTTTTATAAAATGAAAATGAGTATTTGCAATTTTATTCTCTTAAAATTAAAATACATGTCTGTGCTTCCAGTTTATAGGAAAACAGGTATCTTCAAACATGCAGATGGGTGCATGACCTGATCATTCAACCCTGGTTGAAAGCCCAAAGACATAGTTAAAAAGAGTTGCAAGGCAAACTCACGTGAACCAAGTACTCTTACCTCACCACAAATTGTAAGCATCAGCACAACTAGACATTCTAATGGTCCAAGTTTTTCCTGACATAAATTGTAATCCCACCCAGAGCAGATCTGTGAGCCTATTACTTCCATTCCAAAATTTATTTTAAGACCTATGTATTTCCAAAAAACATGTGATCTCAAGCTGGAACAGGCTCCAAGTTTTCTTTTAACAAGTGGAATAAACATAATTCATTTCAACTCCATCCATGTTTAATATTAAAGAAAGTAGAGTGTTTTCCTTTCTGTGAGCTACATGGTTAAGATTGAGCCTGAAAGTCTAGCAATACCCAAAAAGTAATTTTAAATCGGAAGACAACTGTCCATTATAGCTCTATTCTAGCTTCAAAGGATATGTATACAATTACTAGATAAGAATTCATTGTCTAGCATAGATTTTTCAAAAGCAGCCCATACTGGTAATTAATAATTTCTACTCACTTTCAACAAAATGAACTAAACTTAAGATCTCAACTTAAAGTAGCAGTAAAGAGTTCTTCAGTACAAGAACTCCTTCTTTAAAGCTCTGAAGTTCCTGTCATAAAGAGTAAAGAGAAGGAACAAAAAGTGGAAAAAAAGAAGAGAGTATATGCCCTTAATGTTGCAAAGAGTAAAGCTGGCACCACTTAAAGCTTTCTTTAAGTAACAGTTCCATTACAGAAAAAGTCTTTTACCTCTGCCAGAGGTGCTCCAGATTGGTGGTTCTCAAAATGCCAGTGTATGTCAAAGAAGCAAAATACAGTCATCAAGGCTCATTATGCCCTGTTGCTGGTACCAGACGACCGTTCTTATCCCTTCTGTCCATTCTAGGTGGATGCCAGCCTGAGCTTCCCAGCAAATACCCATTGCTTTGTCCAGACAAAACTCAGGATGTCCTGACACCAAAAGTATCAAGTCAGAAATGTCACCCTTGCTTATCAATGACCTATATAAACAAACAAATCTGCTAGCACTAATCAAAACCAGATCTTCCATAATCCCTTATTAGCTTAGTACACACATCTTAATCTGATGGTGATCCTGCATCTACCATCCCACACCTCAGCTCTGGTGGGAATGGGCAGGAGGACTCCCAAAGAGTTGTCTAATGAGAAATAGGAAGGATACCTTTTGCTATCGGACCAGAGAGCAAAAGAGGATCATGTGTAAAAAATGAAATCACTGTCACTAGATAGGGTACTCAGATGAAGATGCTTACAGAAGTAACAAAAAAAAAAAAAAAAAGGCTTTAAACTACAATTCAAACAAAGGACTTTTCATAATACAAACAAAAGTAATCTGATATAATCAAGTAAGACAAATAGAGGTAGGTATACAATCTGATTCTTCAAAAAATCCAGCTTCAGTGTTTAATAGTAATTTCTGAATTTAGTAAAGAGTTGTCAGGCATTCATATTATTGTCAATGGTGTTTCCTACCCTTTCCACTTATAGTACACAGAAGTAATTTAGACTATCTGGAATACAAGTGTCACACATCCTTAAATCACAACAGCTACCTGGACATCTAGGAGTTGCATCCCTGATAAGAACCAGGTTTCTTTTAAAAAACATATGTGTACCCATGTGTGTGGGTGCACAGAGGAAGAAAAATGAATAGCAGCAAGACCTCTGTTCATGTCCTGAAGTCTATAAAAGAAGTTCAACCTTAAGAAAATAAATCTTAGTAGCATATTGGAATATAATTTAAAATTTTGTTTGGAACAGTGCTATCCCTACAGAAATCTAACTATTTGTCAGTGTCACACATTCAGTAAAAACGACTGCTGAAGTCCTTTTTTCAAGCATCCAGTGTTTTCCCTAGATTAAACAGCAATACAGATAGTGAAAAATTGAGTTAAACTCTTGTTGGACTACGGCATTGATACAGAATTTAGGCCAGTTATTTCCCAGATAATATGAACCACTGAGTTTGGTTAAGAAATTTATATCATCTGGTTCTTATCATATCCCCACTGTTTCAGGGTATGATGACGTGTCAGTGACAATATGCAAGGCTCCTCTGAGGCTACTGCCTAAACTTGTCTTTAGCTACTGTAAAAATTATGTTAGGGACAGAAACCCAGTATTTTTTCCTATATAATGGCCTTTCTGCATAGTCTTTTCAGATAAGTTTAAATGCATTCCTCTACGAATTCTTACCAAGCCACACATTCTCCTTTGAGTAATCCTTGATCATCCTCTGATGTTAGTCACTGAGGTTAAATATATACTTCACACAGTACTGAAATGCCGTCTATAGTGAATCAGCAAGAAACTGCTCTCAGCACTTTCCTAGGTGTGCAACACTAGGAGACCTCAACTCTTTATAAAAACCATGTATTTCAAAGCTTCAACCAATGTAAATGTATGGTTTATAAGATTTCATTTGCACAATGCTATGTATCTTTGTTGCATTCCAACCAAGTTAACAGCTGGATTAAAGCTCATATGGAAAATTGTTTGGAAATCTCTGGCTTTTGAAAAAAGGCAAGGCCAAACAAATTCACAGCCAGTTGAATTAATATTGGTAATTGTCATTAAAAAAAGTTAACATACAAGATATTTCCAACTGTTGAAACTTTTCAAAGTGCATATCTTGAAACATCATAACTAAAATATTCTGACACATCCAGTTTGCAATGCACAAAACCAAAATATTTAATCCAGCTAGGCAAAGAGATGCACATTATCTTAAATGGTACTGTATGACCAAAGCACATCTACTCTTCCAGAATAACTGTACCATAATGAAGAAAGGGCTTATGAAAGTAAGCCTCATCCTTCTGAGGAGCATGATTCCCTGGAAGCACTAGGACTTCCCATGACCTATTTCTTCTTCAGTTCCAAGAAGGTATCTTTCCATTTCATGCACCTCATGAAACCAGAGGTCCTGAAATCAGCCTTAGCAACCAATAACTTCAGCCTATTTTCTTTTCCCAAAGGTCAGATTCAGGGTCAGGATAGATGAACACTGTGGTATGGTAAATAACTTGCCTTCTCATTGTCTTGTCTGCACCCCATGTAAAAGCAAAAAAAGATCTTCTGCCACCAGACCTGCCACCCAGCCAGCCTCCAAAAGGACCACACAAGCCAGAAAATCCTGTCTACCTGCATGTTTACCAAAGTAACAGAAGTTCTGCTCTCACAGAAATTAAAAGATGAAAAGAGAAAATGCCCTTGTACCCAATCTGCCTGAGTTGTTTACTGCGCCTGAGATGCTGAGTGACCACAGGTGACATTGCTGCCATGAATAACTGCATGCTGCTTCATATGGCCAGATCAAAAGGATGCCTATAGAGCAGTTCAAAATACTCCTAAGACACTGTTTTCCCTGGCAAACAACCTGGAAAGAAAGGTAGCTGTAATGAGCATCAGACATCTTGAGATGAAAATGGCTAAACCTCGAACATTGTCTGCCCAGTTCCCTGAAGGCCAGCAGCTCACTCCTATTGGGGATGTAACTGTGAACTGAATAGTACCAGCTCACTTGCCCCAGGCCTCACAGTCTTGGAAATTAACTTAGGAATTTTTGCCTCCTTTTCACTTGCAAGTCAAAGCAAATGGCCTCTGAGGGGATCAAGAGAGTATTTCCTATGGAAAAACCCTGGCACAGGGAACCCTTGATCTGAGTGTCTCCAAACCCCAAGGAAGGCACTAGCACAGAAGCACAGGCATGTGAGCATATATTCTGAACTTTGGCTAATTATGCTCAGATTTTGCTAGTGCAGATAAATGGTCTAGGATCTATTATTTCAACCTGTGAAAAAGGAAAAAAAAATCCAGAACTCTTTCTGGGTAGTTTTTAATGTATTCTTTCCTCTTGACCCAAATCATCCATCAGTTAAAAGAAACAGGGGAAGACACCCTGATGAGGATTGAAGAGGAAATCTCACCAAGATACTCTTGCAGTTTCCCAGTGCTTATTTTGCTCCTGTGAACAAAGACAAAGAGCAATAGGTGGATTTTTCTTTACCCTGAAGGAAAACACCTGATACACATACAGCTAGCTCAGTCCAGGGACGTTAGTAAAAATTTGCTGTGTTGGTAGTTTTCAGTGCTGTGTTCCCTTTTCTCTTCTCTTATTCTTAACAGCACAGTCATGCAAGACAGGCTCATTACTAAGGGGTCAGAAAAAGATAAATTATAGTATGTTTTCCTTTTGCACAGGAAAGCAAAGTTTTATTGAGAGGGAAATAACCTTACCTCCGTTCCTAACCATGACCTGCTATGGCTATTGCACAAGTAATAGAACAAAGTGTCACAATGAACTCCTGAAAACACTGTGTCTGTAGGCTCAGTGTTGTACACAGTTGCACCCTCTTACATCAGTATCTCCACACACCAACTCATCTCAGAAGGATAAGAACATGCCAGTGCTGTCCTCACAGTCCCAGGGGATTCCTAATGCTCTGAAGCAAACCATATAGCTGCACTGTGTATATGGGAGGACACAGCTTCTGGTGTGCAACAACAGAGGGAAGAATTGATTAACAGCCATCTCAGGACAGTAAGAGCTAAACAGCCATTCCTAAACCTGGACTGGAAGTTGTATCCCAGGAGAAATGTGCCAAACGTGAGCTCATTTCTTCTCATAGAAAGGCAGCAGCCAGCTGGAGGGGCAGGGAAGGGGATTGTTGGCAGAGGATGGAGCTGACACCATACACTTCAACATGGTGCACACTGAGCTCTGTGTAATATTTTATAGCAGTGCGTTATAAAACTCAGATCAGTTCTATCTCTCACCCCTCTTACCCATATGAAAAAACACACCAGAAGAGCAATGTGAATAAAAGAGTTTTCTTTCTTGCTCTCACAGACTGAAGTTACAACATTTTGTTGTATTTAAATCCTGCCGTGATGGTGTAAACACCAGGCATGGGTGATCCAATACAGAGCAAGTCCAAGCTGGCTCAGCCTCAGACTTGTCGCCTTATTGACTCAGAACGGCTTTTAAGGCTAGGACTGATTCAGATACAGGATATGTGAAATCACTTTTCAGAATTCGGAACTCACCCAACAGCTTGGGTTCAAAAGTGCATCTTGCACTTGAGGACTTTGGGTTTGTCTTCCAGGTAGCAAGAACTGTGGGCAGGGAAAAAGCCCACAAGGCACACAGAAAGGAGATGAGAGAAAAGCAAAATTGTAATCTGTGATGAGGGCTATTGTATGCCAAGTGTTTTCTAAGTGGTGAGAAATGAAAGTATGTGCTGGCTGTGCTGTGCTCATCAGTTTTAAGAAAAAATGGCCAACTTTTGCCTCACAAACTCCACTGTCTCCCAAGGAAGAACACATTTATCTTGAAGAAATTTATACTGCCATTTTCCTTTGCAGCAAACTGACCTTAATCTTCATATATTCACCCTCCTAACCCAAGCCTCTGTAGAGATCACAATGTTCCACAGTGAGTCCCCTCACAAAACTCCACGTCATCTAGGTTTAGAAACCCTGGTTCTGAAAGTCTGAGCTGGAAGACAGTGCATCAGCATAGATTTTAATGCGTTCCTCAGATGTAGGACAGCTCAGCCTCCTCTGGAGCAGGTCACAGCATTAAGGCAAGGTGACATACATTGCAACAGGCAGATGACATTCTGGTCAGGAGACATTTCAGACAGGGAAGAGAAGTTTCCAAAGACTTCTGTAATTTCAGACAATACCTGCAATTATGAGCTTTATTCAAAACAAATGAACCCTCCTTTTCTTCTGCTGGTCTGCCATCTCCCTCAGTTACCTTATGGAGATGTGTATGTGTTTATTTTAATAACAAGGGGCCATATAAACTGTTGAAACATTAAGCCTTGGTGGAGACATGAAAACCAAAAGGGAAATCTTTATGTAAAAAAATAGAGGGTAAAGAAAAGGAGGGAGGCAGGGAGGCAGGCAGGCAGGAAGGCAGGCAGGCAGGAAGGCAGGAAGGCAGGAAGGAAATCACTGAGAAAGCTTGAAATTCCATGTCATAACAAAAATAAAGTGAAGACAGGGGAAAAAATGTTCATTAGATCCTAGAAAATAGCCATAAAACTCAGAGATTATCTAACATATTTATTCCTCCCTTTATTACCAAGTAATTGATCTCAAACTAATGAGCAAGTTTCTTTGATAGAGTACAGACTCAGTTGTTGAGAATCACCTCAGTCCCAAGGTGGAGGAGTCTTTTAGCAGTACCAGATTTATTTTTTTTTCATGAATTTACACTGAAGTGCAAAGATGGAAGGGGATGAACACTGTCAGGACATAAGGTGCTGCTAGTCTTCTCATGCTGTCCTCTAATCCCGTGTCATGAAAGTATTTTTTCCCCTTGCTGTCCCCAAATAACAGAAATGGCACACTCACACTTCGAACCAGTTTGCTACACAGAAAGGATATGCATTTCTTTGTCAGTCTTCAATTCTAGTTAGGTGATAAGACAATTCCTCTTGACTTTTTGTTTACCAGCACTGATGGGTGGGTGAGTCCATCAGAGAAAGACAAGACTACTAAAGTTTGGATTGGCAGAGTCTTACAATTAAAGCTATAGAAACTCAAGATTTTAGTTTCAGGTATTCCTGTTACAGTACTTCCCTCTTCCCTTCACCTAATTCAGATCTTTTCATCTTTAAAATATGGCTTAAATTCCCTTTAAGGGAGATATTGGACATACCACAGGAACTTGAAAATGTTATCTTTTAAACGTTACAGGAACTATGAAATTGTCATATCCAAAAGACATTACAATAAGAGAAGACAGCCTCGGGCTTGTTAAGGGCCATTATGTTTGCCTTAAACAATGCATGCTTTTAACAATTCAGACTGAAATAAAGGATTTCAATAAATCGATAAGTAAGTAAGTAAATAAATAATTCACCCATCTGATGCCAGCATCAAAACAGTAAGGAGACCTTATTGCTTCCTTTACTTCCTTTTATATCTGGCTCTGTTGATACAGTGCAGAACCTGAATAACACACAGACTTCAAACAGGGACTGAGATAATATCCAACAAAGCTAGAAGGGGAAATTCAACCCCTACACAGTATATCCATATGGAAACAAAATGAATATATTTATTTTATGGGACAGTTTGAATTTATTATAAGTTGCATATAATTTCCTGTCTCATTTCTTGAACACTCTTGGAATTTATTTCAGGATGTCTTACATTATCACACAACCCTTCCTTCTACCCTGACACCCTCTCTGCTAAACTTCCTCTACAAGAAGTCCCTGAAAAACAGAAATTTTAAAGGTTGAAGCGTTGGAAGAGGTTTCATAAAGGTAGTGAAGACTAAAGGGTAAACAACATGAACATTATTGTACAGCAGAATCAATGGTATTATTTCTCTGTGCAGCTAGGAGAGCTGCCCCTATAAGCAGTCATCAAAAAATCCACATGTGGCAAAACTACTAAGATTTCTACACATGCTGGCTTTGTAAGAAAACGAAATCTGACAAATACACACAATGCTTTCCCTCCCCTTCCAATTTTACCCAACTTCAGTTACTTTTATAAGAAGTTTGGAAAAATTTAGTTATTGCAGAAAAAAGAAAAAAAGATGGTCATATATAGAATGAAATTCTAAACAGGGTACTTAAAAGGTAGATGATAGAAAATCTGAGACCTGTGATGAAATGATTCACATTCCCTGAGATAGAAGGACATCTAAATGATCGGATTTTACTAAGCTTTGACTATTATTGGTCTGTGTTCAATACCACACAGGGTCAAGGACCTAAGGGAAGATCATCTCAGTCCATGTAATGTGTATCCTTTGCTTACTTTCCCCATTTTCCCTAAACATATGTCTAAGAGCCAGAACATGTTGTAACACCTGGACTGTGCACAACTGGTCAGACACCTATTAAGACAAACCTGCTATCCATAAGGTGATGCAAAAAGATGGAGAAGCCAACAGTAAAAACTAGCTATTCCTGTACAGGAGTTAGGAAGGAGTTGTGGTCCATACCCGAGTACAATATTCTGATGAAATTAAATACTTCATGCCAAGTTTTGGATTAGTTGTTGTCCACCAGATGAAAAGACTTATTTTAGAACTGTCCTTGGCTTGGCCTGGGACAAGTAATTTCTTTTTCTTTTTTCTGCTCCCAATTGTGATATTATAGCACCTGGTGGTTGGTGTGTTTTCACTTTTTTTCCCCACTACATTCAGCTTTTTAATTGTTTCGATAAGGATGATCTTACCATTCTTCTTTCCTTCCTCAGACTGCAATTTCCCATTTTTCCCCGATATAATGGTTTCCCGTACAATTCTGAGTTTTCTTACAAGGTTAAGAAAATAGCTACAAAAGATCAATAGAAGTAATGCTGCTGTCTGCAGATTTGACAATATAAGAGAAACCATGAGATTTTATTTGGACAGCTAACAACACAGTTATATGAGATTCAGGTTTTATTTGCTTCAGTGAAAATTTAGTCATGCAGAGACTGATAGTCCTCTTCTAAAGAATTATTTGTCTGGTCATGTGGCCCTCTCAGACTTTACATTAACTCACGAACCGTCTGAGCATTGAAGTTTGTCCACCTGACAGATCCACGACTACAGGTGACCACATTCCAATTTTCAGACTCTCCACAATGTTCAATGTCATACCTTCTTCTCTTATTACTTTACAGCCCTATTAATCTGGCAAAGTCATTAAAATAATACATTAAACTTCAGTGACACTGGTGAGGCAGACCAGTAGCTCAACAGGCTACATTAAGCGGACTTCCATTCACTAAAATCCAAAACCAAAAAAAAGGTCATCATACAACCTTAGTTTCACTCATGCTCGCCTCTGCAGTTGGTAGAAAAAGAAGAAATAAATTTTATATTTCAAGAATCTGAAGGAAGAGGTCAGTAAAATATGTCCCAACACAGAATTCTAGAATAATATAGGAAGAAATTATGATCACACATACTTAGTTGCATCTAGTCCTTCCCATAAGAAATGGTTTTGTTTTATAGAGATGACATATCTAAAGTACAGCAGCATGATCACAAACCACAATGGTAAGATATTTTCACTTTGTAACATGAATAAATCTCAGCTTTGTATAGATGAATTCTGCATTTCAGTTCATCCTTACCCAGCTGATGTGATCAAATGCTAGTCTGTGCATATACATGATCCTGCATGAAAATATATTTGCATTCTTTGGATTTCATACTGGAAAAAAACGCCTTAATATACTTACAATTGTAGAGACAGATGAGCAGGCATGCAGCAGTAGGTAGACCTATCTACACATGAAAGGAAAAACCGTCAAGCTTTGTACATTCAGATGTAAACATGAAACATATTCATTTCCAGTGGCTAATTGCACTTGTGGTCATCCAAGACAGACCCAGTTGGATAATAGGGGAGTGTAATGCCAAAGAGTCTGGAAGGAATGGACTATTGTATTTGACTATTTTCCATGTACAAATTAGCACAGCAAAAGAAAGAAATCCTGCAGAAAAACACATGTACTTTATTACAGTCCCTGGTGTTACTTCTGTAAGTATCACAACAGCAACAAAGAGAGCCAAAAAAAGCTGCTGAAAAGATGCAAATAACAAATGCAAATGTGTTTAAATGTCCTTCTGACATGACGTGATTTGACTTCAAGTTCGGCTGAACTCATGGCTGGTTATGGTTTTGGCCACATTCCTATGAGTTAGACAACTGTGATTTACTTGTGCTAGGCTTTTATTTTTAAACTAACAGAAAGAAAAAGCTCCAGAATAAAATGCCTGCTTTCTTTTGTTGCTCTTAAAATTAGGATGGTAATATTTCCCTAGCATGCAAAAGTTCACAGAGCAATAAGCAAAATTCTCCAAATATCTGATCTTTCTCTGGAAAGAGAAACTGCCTTCTCATACTACTTTTTCAAGACAAGCATCTGAGTGTTACGGCTCAGATTCTCAAAAGTAGATGTGAAAATACTTAGTCCACATAAATGCTACAGAAACTGCATCTCTGAGTATGGAGCAAGTTACAGGACAGTTAACAAAATATACTAAGGACCCTCAGTGACCTTACTCAACTGAAAATGAATACAATTTCTTCTGAAGAAGGTTAAGAAGCCCAATGGAGTAGTGAGCTACACTCACTACTACACCACTCCAGGCAGCTGTTAGCAAGAGAAAGAGGAGGCGTTATTGCTGTTGTTGCCTGTGAGGCTGCTAAGGCTTGATCACCTTAGAATCACATGTACATATACTGTACATGTGCCTGGGCTGTGCAACCTCCTTCCTGAGGCAAGGATACTGAACAAGGCTTTAGGTGCTACATCGTTCTACTGTGTCTTACTGAAAATTTAGGAATGTGTGATAAATTATTCTAAGACCAATCCTGTAAGCATTTATTACATAACCTTAGTGCTTACAATTGTGAACTTTCGCTGATGTTACTAGAGTGCTGCATGACAAGAAGCTGCTGCTGTTGGTTTTTGTGGGAAAGACAGGCCTTTAGAAGAGACACAAGGTGATACACATAAATCCAAATGTTGATTGTCATAGATTTCAAACTCGTTCTAACTCATGCTAACAGCCAGGTTACAGACTGATTCTTGTTTTTTTCTCAAAAAAACCCCATCTATTAGCTTTCTACCATGCCTTTGGTGAACTCATGCTGCAGTAAACTACAGTAGGAACAAGTATACCAAGGTATTCTACAACCTATCCCTATCTCTAGCCAAGCTGTAAGTCAAATACTGGAATGTTTACCTAATCTCCTGCTGAAAGCAAGTGAGAGATTTTCCTGACTATGGAAACAGCAAAAGAATGGTCTGATTCAAAAAAGAAAGTTAAGCTTGCTTCACATCACTATTCTTAAGGCACAAAGAGATTTGGTGGGAGGTGGGGTGAAATCTCTTGAGGCCCGGTAAGTCATACAAATAAAAACTAGTATAGTGTGGAATATAATGCATAATAGTTGGCAGCAGAATGCACTATTTATTTTCATGAATCAGGGACTGAAAACTTAATTCACAAGCAGCAGAGTGATGTACAAATATTATGAGTATTAGCTTAACATGGGGCCAGATCCTATAGTCTTTACACATTCTTGTTGAATCATATCTCCTGTTGATCTTCCCTAAATTAGTCCTGCAGGGCTGGCTCAGTCATCAGGTTAGAAACATCCCATTTTCATAAACGAAAGAGAATCTATGTTGTCTTTATGCCATTTCGTGTGAATTCAATATTAAAAAATGGCAAATAGACTTTTAAACAAAGTAAGACTTTTAGATCAGTCCAGATAGCATTCTTATTTCTAGTCCACAAATAGTGTTTAGTGGCTCTATATCCAAAAAGTTGCTTTGTTTTGTTGCTTTTTTGGTTTTGTTGGTTTTTTTTTTTAATAATACAATAATTTTAAATAAGCATTTTGAATAGGGTTATCCTAAGGTTTAGGTCACCATGTGGCTAGTAAAAAATGTGTTAAGGTTAGTTTACAATGATTACTACAAATTGGTTTATACAGACAAATACGAAGATAGAAGCTCCTATAAAACTCATGTATTTCTTAATGATGCTTTGCTATTTGAACCACTACATACAATCAAATTCTAAGAAAAGGGCAACATATGTATGCCAAGACAACTCTGGTATCAAAAGTGTATGCATATTAATATCCTTTCCGCAGATTTTATGATTGTCAACATAACACTCATAAAATTGAGTCCAAATGGAATATATAATGTCACTCAAACAGCATAGGTGCATCTCTCAGCTGTAAGCATTCTATCAGGATAAACAGGAGAAGTATGCAAGAAAATAATATAGCAATGATCAAATTTACTGCTCTGAAGTATACCAGATATCACAGAACGTATCTTTTAAAGGTTGGTATAAACTTGACTCTGTAATGAGTTACAGAAATAATGAGAGCTCATTTAGGCTGGCTTCAGGAAAATGTTCAGTACATGCTGTACCTGTTTTCTCTGCATGTGCAAAACTTAAACATATTTTTCTTTTCCTTTTTTTAATGAAGAAAATTCCAGGAACATTACAGTGTGATATAGTTTGATTTAAAGAGTGGAGAAACAGCTCCTCTCTAAATCCCAAGCAGTTAAATCACCATTCACAGGTCATTGCTCTCCAAGTTTAGAAAGCTGATGCCAACATCAACTTCTTAGTTCTACCTGCAGCAACCCACAATATCAAGGCTCCAAGCCTGCAGTATTTTAGAGAGTACAAGACTTCCACGACTTGTTCAAAACAAACTCTTTCCAACTGCGACCTTAAGAGATTAAAAACATACCCACCCGCATATATGCACACAGATACAGTATCAGCTACAAGTGGTAGGAAAGCAATGGCATTTACCAGGACAAGGGAAGCTAGAAGCAGGGTGCCAGCGGTTGTCCAGCGGCAGCACTCCATTGTCGGGTCCGCGCAGGACCTGGGGTCGGACACAACGCAAGCTGCGAAGCGCTGGGCTGCCTGCTGTCACATCCAGCGCTGGTGCAAGCCTTCAGCCCCCCTTCTCCGCCTCCATCAGCCCCGCTCACACTTCCTGACCCAGGCGTGGGTGGGTGGGTTGGCGTGAGCTGCGGGAAGCGCTCCCTGAGCCGGCGTTTGGCCAATCCCCCTCCTGCTATTCAGACATGCAGCACAACAAAGCCAAGAGGTCTGGGGAAAGCGTAAAGACAGAGGAGAAGGAAAAAGAGAGCGGGAGAGGAGGGGTAGTAGGAGGAGAGACGCAGAATGGCACAGCTGAACGGTGTGCTCTGCCTGCAGCTCCCGGAGCTCCGCTTCACCACTTGCCATGAGCAGTTCACGCTTATTGCTAGGTCAGTAGCTCTCCTGAGCGGGCATTGTTCCAGACAGGAGGGAAACCTAATCTGTGTCAATACATAACGTATGCCATACAAAGCACCAATCGTAAAACGCTTACATTCTCCAGGGAAAATGCACATTTTGCTAAAGCCTTGTATTCTTTATGGAAAAGTGCTCTCTTCTACGCCATTTGCTCAACAATAAAGGAGTCTGACTCTGCTTTAAAATTGTAAAGCAAAAATGTTTCTAACAGGACTGAGTGACAGTCTTTCTGTCACTACATTTTTCTTCTTTGGGGAAATTTAAAACCTAACCTACTTTGCATTGGAAGGAAAGTGAGATTACTGGAGGAAGAATTTTGCACAGAAAGGCAAAGACTCACATACCTCATGAAAGGTGGGAACTCTGCCTTTTAAGTATTAATTTGACAGATATAAGTTTCAAATAACTGCCCTCACTCATTCATTTAGTTTGCCTGCCTATACTCCTGCATTGCCTGAAGTCTCCAGCATTTTTTTTTAAATTACTTTTTTACTGTCTGTTTATTTTACTTTCTGAAGCAGAAATTGCAAACTGGATCCAAGGACTTTCTAAACACAGTAGGCATTCCCCCACAGGAGGCTGAGCTGGACGCCTTGCAGTTGCAACATTTTGGTGCTGCAGGGCACATAACACCCAGATGGGCATATAGAAAGCCCACTATTCCCTAAAGTTGTGATTCTGGTATGTCAGCAAGCTCAGATAATGAAGAAGAGTAAGGTACATGTGTTAGGGGTGGAGAATAGTATGCTAGCCATGAGTCTGAAAAATGACTGAAGTCAAAAACTACCAAAGGCCAGGACTGGGGACAGAAAGGAAAAAGGAGCAAGGGTAGACCATAGACCATTTAAGAGAACTGCACATCAGCTGAAATTAAAATCAGCCTGGAGGAAAAGCTGGATGAACAGATGGACAGTGATACAGACTTCGCAAACAGAAAGGTACTGAGTGGGAAAAAGAAAAAAAAGAGTCACACATGTTGAGAAATCATATGGGAGGATAGAAGAGTTTGGCTTTGTATACCAGGAACAGGAGCATAAACACTGAAGACATCTGAAGGCCAAAATAGAAAAGATATAAACTAGATGAAGATAGGCTTCAGGAAATAAGGCTGAAGAAGAAATTTCAAATAAGAAATGAAAGTAATTAGCAACAGTGGGAGAAACAGATTTCAGCCTTCACTGCCCAGCAGCTGTTTGGTTGGGTACATTTGGAATTGGCAGGCAAGGAAGCAGGGCCAGGAAGATCAAAAAGGATCAGTAGGAAGGGGCTATGATGGAAAATGCTGGACTGAACATAGCAGGGATGAAAAAATGTCTGAAACAGGTTCTGAGATTCCTCTATTACATCTTTATGTGTCTCTACAGCAACTTCAGTGACCACTTCATGGAGGAGAGGAGAGGGGTGTACTACTTTGCATCATCAGAACTGAGGAAGCCACCACAGAATGACATCAAGGGAGAAATTATGACTTCTATTGCCCTTGAAAACTCAGGAAACTAAACATATAAATCTACTAAAAATCCAGTGTACCTTTTACAAGCAGCTCCATCATTTCCCCCAAAGCAAAGCCCTCATATCTTTTGCTTCACTAGCAGTGCCAAGACACACACCTGGGAGCTGTACAAAAGGATTTTTTTCCATAGATCTTCTAAATACTGTTGCATGTTTTCCACCATACTCTCTTCCTTTTCTACAAGACTAACATCATTGAAGAAGTACTTACAGCAGTTTCTGGAATTCCTGTAAATTAAATTCTCAAGACAAACTTTTAAATGTAAACAGCAAGATTTGTAATATTGAATAGATGAATCATGACTACTTTATTTTTAAGAAAAAAAACTGCTGCAATTATGATTACATGACTTGTAATGGATGGAACAACTGACAAAGATGTTTTCATAACCATGTGTTTGGAGTTTTTTGTTGTGTAGCTTGGTTTTTTTCCCTTTCTCTTAGTCCAGCTTTAAACTGGAGATGTTGCACTAGCACTACATGAGCCCATTTCTGAATGCCTCATTGTGGGTATTTCTTTTTCAGCTTTGGAAAATGTGGCTTTTTAAAAAGAAAATGCAGGATATTCTTCTTATCAGTACAGAAGGCTCAACAGACAACTGTATCCTCTAAGATAGAGCAATATTTTTGAAATTATATTTGTATTCCAGGTATTCTGCCAGTGTTCTGATCATGGAACTCCACTGGAGCTGATGGGAATGTTGCATGAAGAATGATGGTGGGAGACAGGAGTTTATTATACAATAGAATCACAGACTCATTTAGGTTGGATAAAATCTTTAAGATCACCAAGTCCAAATGTTACTTTAACATCCCCAAGTCCACCACTAAACCATGCAGGGCTAAGTACCACATCCACACGTCTTTTAAACACCTCCAAGGATGGTGACTCAACCACTTCCCTGGACAGCCTGGCAACAACCTCAGTTCCCAATATCCAATTTAAACATTTCCTGGTTCAGCTTGAGGTTGTTTCTTCTTCTCCTATCACTTGTTTCTTGGGAGAAGTGACTGATCACCCACTCAAAGTTGTAGAGAATGATAAGGTCTCCCCTCAGTCTTCTTTTCCACAGGCTAAAAAACCCCAGCTCCCTCAGCCGCTCCTCACAGGATTTGTGCTCCAGACCCTGCACCAACTCCCTTGCTCTCTTTTGGATGTGCTCCAGAACTTCTTTCTTGTAATGAGATTAATATCTTACAGTAATGCCACAAAATTATGTGGTTTGCAATGTTCAGACATGTTGAAAAGGTGACCTAGCTTTAAAGAGTTGTGTTTATTCAAGATACATGTTTAATCACTAGCAGAGCAGCATGATATTCATAACACCATTGCAATATGTATGAAATTCACCAGGATTGATATTTTGTTGCACAATTAAAATTTAGACCAGATTCGAAAATGCAGCTTGAATTCTGTGTTCACAATGAACTCATGCATACCCTGTAATTTTTTCATGAAACCACATATCATTCTTCCAACAGTTTGGCTTTCAGCTTTCTGCACATAGTTGAACCTAGAAATCAAAGTGAAATTCAGGGAATGGAAACTCACATGAATCAAGTCCAAGGAAAAGGTCTACTCAAATTCTTGCATACAGCTTTAATGAGCAGTCATGTCCAATATCTTCCAATTTCTACAGAGCAGTATTGCATCTACCTAAGGCTCATTTGAATTATTCCTAACTGGAAAAAAACCAAACCCAAAACTTAAAAAGAAGTGTAGATTTACTGAAAAATGACTTCAAGGCATTAAGTACCTGAAAGTGTTCTGGAGCTGAACATCTTCATATCCTATAATTTAGGTTAAGAACTTTATTACACTGCATATATGCATTTGTATATTGGAGTTCATTTATTTGTCTTGCTGAAAGCTCATTCTATATATGGAACACTAGTTTGGGAGCGTGGAGTGTGGCATTTCTTCTTTAGAAGCATATATATAAAAAAATAAAGCCTACACTACAAAGGAAAATATGCCTAGACAAAGTAACATTGCCTGAACAGTGAAAAACCTCAAAATCACTTTTCACATCCAGATTTTCTCTGTCATATACCCCAAGTGAATACAAGAATTCAGAGCAATAAAAGACTGCTACCTGCAGCAGAAGTAATAGCTAAAACTCTAAGGCATGTGTTAGCCAGTGTGAATGGCAACTAATGTGCCCAGCACTTTTGTTTCCCCAGTAAGACAGAGGTTGTTTTTAGCAAAATCTTAATGCTACAGATGAAGTCCTGAGACACTCAAAATCATTTGCAAAAATTGGTACTGGATACTGGTGAATCTAGGATTGCATTCAGCATCACTTTCTGAGTACACATATGCAAATGTGTCACCTCCAAACCCTGACCCTACAAATAAATGCCCTTCACCATCTCATGGGAGAATGCACAAATACTTGATACTCTGTCCTGAAAATTACTCCTTCCACTTTCTGAAGCGGCTATTTATTCCTGTTTTCCTTCATCTCTGACAAGTGTTAAATTAAATCAGTTTGCATCTGTTTGAGAGAAACAGAATTGGTTATCGACACTGTAGTCTACTGTCGTGGTTTGACACTGGCCTAATGCCAGGCACCCACGAAAGCCACTCACCCTCTCCGGCTGAATGTGGGCAGAGGAGAGAAAAAATTAATGAACGTTTCATGAGTTGAGACAAGGACCAGGAGAAAACACTTCAAGGGCAACACAGGCTCAAACTTAAAGGAACAAAGTGATTTATAACTAACAGAATCAGAGGAGGATAATGAGAAGTAAAATAAGCCCTTACAACACCTTTTCCCTCCAACCCTCCCTCCTTCCCACCGACAGTGCAGGGAGACAGGGCCTGGGGGTTTGGTCGGTTTGTCATCTGAGGTTTTCTTCTGCTGCTCAGGCAGAGGACTCCTTCCCCTGTGAGACTGTGGGGTCCCTCCCACGGGAGACAGGTCTCTGGGAACTGCTCCAATGTGGCTCCACTCTCACGAGCAGCAGTCCTCCCAAAAGTGCTGCAACACGGGTCCCTCCCACAGGCACACAGTCCTCCCAAAACTGCTGCGGCGTGGGTCACTCTTCCATGGGGTGCAGTCCTCCAAGGCCAGGCCGCTCCAGCCTGGCAGCAGGGGCTCCCTCTCCCCACTGGGTCTCCCACTGGATCCCAGCCTCCTCCAGGCATCCACCCACTCCGGCATGGGCACCTCCCCCACGGGCTGCGGGTGGATCTCTGCATCCCCTGTGGGTCCCCATGGGCTGCAGGGGCACAGCTGCTTCACCATGGTCCTCACCATGGCCTGCAGAGGAATCTCGGCTCCAGAGCCTGGGGCATCTCCTGCCCCTCCTTCTGCGCTGACCTTGGTGTCTCCATGTTGTTTCCCTCACATGTTCTCACCTCCTCCTCTTCTCTGGATAGAAAGAAACTGCCCATGCCCCACTTTGTCTTGATTTTCTTCTTAAATATGTCATCACAGAGGTGTTACCAACCTCTCTGATTGGCCCAGCCTTGGCCAGCAGCATGTTCATCTTCAGAGCCATCAGGGATTGACTCTGCTGGACATGGTGGAAACTTCTGACAGCTTCTCACAGAAGCCACATGTGCAGCCCTCTGCTACCAAAAACCAGGCTGTGCCAAACCAACACATGTACCTATGACAGATTATAAGAAATGAAAGTAGAAGCCAAGGTGGGTGTCTGAAACAGTATTTTAAGCTTTACAGATTTAACAATACTTAATTTGAAAAACAGGTGTGCAGGCAGAAGAAAACTGTTAACATCAATATTCTTTATAGTAGGAAGGAGTGAGCTCAGCTTTGGAGCTGATCTCCCTGGGGAGAATATGTTACCATTTTCACTCAGAAACCACCTGTTTCTTCCTGGTAGCTGGACCTCTTTTTTGCCATACAGTCTTTAGCAACCAGAATTTTTTATTTCTTTCTACTATTTTAGTTAGCAGTTGTTCTTAGATTTTTTTTTTTGTCTTGTAAGCCTAGATTGATTTCTGGGAACCTGGAAGCTTGTGCAAATATGGAAAGTGAGAAGTGGGAGGGAGGCAGTGCTTTATAAGGTGATACAGAGAGGATTTGCATTTACATGTGTGTGTCTGTGTGTGCCTCCAAAGGCTGTGAAAGAAACTAGAATGAAAGTTGTAAGGACTGTAATATTCTGGAGTGTCTGTGTACAGTTCACTCAGATATACATGATGTGAGATTATGAAAGCACTTTCCTCAAAAGTTAAGGTGCCGATGCATACAAATGTTTACCTAGACCTCCTACTTGTGATAAAACTCTAAAGTACAACAGGAGGAACAATACAGCTCTGAGCATTAAGAAATTCATCATTCACTCCTAGTGGGGAAATAGATACACAGTTCAGCCTTCAGATGCATCAGGTCTTTGCGCTTTATGAGACTGGTTACCATGAGCACTGGAGTGAAATTATGTCACTTTGGAATAGATGTGCTGTGATCTTTCTGTGTTCAGCACTCACATCTAGTGTGAGGTAAAGTCTCAAGAAAGGGATGATATGTAACACTGTTTAATCCATTTTGTTTGGCTGAACAGAAATCAGACTGATGAGATGCTTCCACATAAAACATTTTGAGCTTTCAATATTGAAACTGAACGGTTGCTTCCTGCACAGGAATTATGGAAAGAGTTGAAGTGAATTCCTATATAGGGACTGCTTCTTTCTTGAAATTTAACTGTACTCATTGAAGTGATGAGCTATAGAGAACTCCCCAGTTCCTTGCTCGTTTGTCACTATTTACCTTATGAATTATGATACTTGTTGTATTTCAATAATAGACCTTGACCTTTGGCAGCAGAAAAATCTAAAGCAAAACTTCATCAAAATGCCTAACAGTTATAGATTCTTGCAGGGTTTTTCACAACAATGTAACACTACGTTCACATTTTTTCATTGTAAGGGTGTGGCAATTGAGTGGATGAGCCAAACATCTTGAACTGACATGCCTGAGATCTTAAATTACAACAACAAAATAGGGAAATTCTGCAACAGGAGATGCAAAATTATTTCCTCCTCCTGCTTTGACAGAGAATTCCAGGTAGGAAAGATAAGCACATACATATAATTCTTCCAACATTGTTTCTCTCTCAGGCTTACCACAGGTGCCATTTCCATAGCTTTAAATACCCATCCTCAGCTTTTGGATGTGCTCCTTATGGGCAGACTGAACTGGATTCCTGTTCTTAGAATCATCTCAGTTCCTTTCTGTGAGTGAGCTCTCACATGAGTCTGGGCCACTCACACTCTCTGGAAAGTGAGCCTATACTTTCCCATCTTATTTCTTCAGACAAGACAGTTTCTTATATTGTTGTGCTGCTATATGCTCCTTTCTACTTTCAAAAGCATTTTCAAGAAGCCTTATTTACCTTCACTCTTTCCATGTCTTTTGCCTCCCAGTCAGTGCTGTATCTCAGCTTGCTCTAAAACTTAACATGCCCTGCTCTTTGAGCAGCCCACAAAACACAGAGAATAATTCCTTTCTCTTTTACAAACAGGACACTGTAGGTACAGTAAGATTAAGTGAGATTAAGTAACCTACCCATGATTTTACATGACGGCACTATCAGAGCACAGAATTGTACATTTCTGAAGTTGCAAACTAGCAGCCTTGGCTATATGGACCCATATGGTGGTTAAGTTCCATGATAAATCACATGAAAATAGATCTCATTTAAATAGGTATGACAAATTGACATTAATTGCAGAGCATTGCCATTGCCTTGGAGACCATCCAGATCTTGCAATGAACTTAAAGCAAGTAAGAGACTTGTTCTGTGTCAACAGTTCTTGCAAATCCATGAACAGTTTTATAGTCATTGTTGGGCTTTTAAATCATACACCCAACTTCAGATGTCAAGTCAATATGTGAGTTTTGTTTTTCATAAAAGTTTCTAGGCTCACTGTTTGCAAAAAAATAACCAGAAAACATTATCTTTAAGGACTCAGATACTGGCAGAAAATAGATACAAACAAGTTGCATGTAATTATTAGAAGTGTCATTATTCAAACTATCAAGCTTGCAATTTTAGAGACATTGCACAGCAACACTTGGGGCTGATGATGCTGCTTTTGAATACTGAAGAAGCAGAGCTTATATTTTTGTATCTGGAAGTCATTTGAGGATGTATGAGTTATAAATTTCTTTACTGATAGAAACAAACCCAAACCAATCAAAAAAACCTCATAGGGTTTTCAACATCTTTGGATCTCTAATTTACAAGGGTTTTGTCTTGTCTCATTTTCATTCTATGGAAGTAAAGCACAGGTAATTATTTATATGGCTTTTTGTAATGCAAATGGGATTCAATTACATTTGTATTTTCTTCATATCAAAACTGAGATTCTACAAGCAGGCGTAGACCATCAGGAGTGAGCCTAAAACAAATAATGTAAAACTGACAAAATATAATAAAGGAAAGAATATGCAATTTTTGAGCATCTTACAAAGAAATGAGACAAAAAATAAGACTGGGAAGTACCTTTTTGGATCAGAATTTGGAAAACCTCTAAGGTGGGGGTGGGATTGTGTTTGGCCAATTTGCATTACTCAGCTCTGTGTCTGGATTCAGCTTTCCAAAGTTTCCACAAGAGGAGGTGTGGAGGAAGGAGAGGAGTTGGATTTAATGCCTTTGGGGTTTGGCCCATCTCTTGGCTAGCAATTAATGAAAATGCCAGGACAGCACAAAGCATACTTTGAAATGTTGAGCCAACAAGATATTTGAACATTGGAGAAACCCTTCTTTCTTAGTGAAAGAGTTTTGTCAAAACAATAGTGAAGATGCCATGTGGATGGAACACCCACTTACTCACAATGTGTTTTTCTAAGCAAAAGGCACAGACTACTTACCCCCAAGTTGGCCAAGATAATAAAGATTGCAATGCAGACAAACAGCAAGGATTATAGCACAAAAACACCTAATGACATATTTGAAAGCTGGAATTGTTCTTGTGACAGTTACAGAGATGGAGAAGATATGAGGGTCAGTGTGGAGGGAAAAAAATCTTCAGGTTAGGGCACAAAGCACATTTTAAAATACAGAAAGATAAAGAATATGTTACAAATCATGAAAGTAAATGGTAGGATTTTGAAACAGTAGAGTGCTTAAATGGCTGCAACATACACATAGGAATGGAAAAAGGTATTCAGTGAAATATTTGAAACATATGTTTTTTGTTTATGTTTCTTGCAAATATTTGAGAAAAGAGAACAACTCCTACCTGTATACAATTGCGACCATGAATGCACTATTATGTTGTAACAAAAATGTATTTTTAAGAAACCAGTAAAATACTGAAAGAGATTATAATGTTAATAACTAGGAGGCTATTATGTTCCATATTAAATTTCTCAGCACTGGAACTCACTATGCAAAGAGCAGCAGTTTCTACTTGATGGATTAAACAGTTGCAAAATGGTAGAAATACAAGAAGCAGTGAAACAAGACAGATAGTATTTTCCTCAAGCTAGGCAGAAAATATTCTCACTATCAGAGAAACAGGTGAAAAAATGTTGAATTCATGGCAGTTGGAAACTCAAAATTCAAATCCATATGTGGACTGAATCATCACAGAAAAACTTTTAAAAAACATTTAAAGAATGATTGTGGCTAGTAAATTTATCTGACTAGCTTGCACTGAGTCAGGCATGTGATTAGATAATAGAATCTTAAGGACCTTAATATTTCTCTCATTTAAGGAGGAAATCAGGAATAATGGACAGGAACTCAGTAGTGTCTTTTACAAACCAAAACAAGTGAAAAATTGAAGTAAAATCCTAATTTTTAGGACATTTAGTCTGCATTATAATTTGTTTTATCATGCAATGTGTGCTCACATAATCTGAATTTCAAAAATAAAAGCCTTTCATGTGGTAGTTGAAGATAAAGCTGATCATGGCACTAAGTATGTAAATACCAAGGAACTGAAGAAAACTGTCTAGATTAAGAGAATTAAACCTTCCCTCTGAGAAAGATGTGATTTTCTAGTCAAATCAATTGCTGCAGTAGACACAAATTTCTGAGCAATGGAAGGAGTATTTGAAAACAATCATCACCTGTTTTAATCAGGGAAAACTAAACCCTTCAGTCATAAAAGAACCTTTTATCTGTCAGTTTTCATCAAACTGACCAATATATATATTATTAAAATGTATTAAAGGACACATTGAGAGGACAGCAGATAATGCTGCATGGATGAGCAAACAGGACTTCTGTGGCTGGAGTTACTCAAAGTCAGAAGTCAAATGTTCTACTTCAGTAGCACTTCTGATTTACAATAACTTTGCCAGCAAATCAAGGTACAATTAATCTCTAATTGAATTTCAGACTAGATTATTTTGAACCATCATTTATTTACACAGTCAATGTGTCAAAGCCTGCTGTGCCAACATTTTTGCATGGGAAAAGCACGTAAGACTGGGTTGTGAATCCTACTGTAATTCAGACCTTTAACTTCAAAGGCCATTTACTACAGGAATTCTCATGAGGATCTAGTCTTTTCAGGTATCTTATTGCATCATGCATATTTTAATCAAAATAATTGTGAGAAATGTAAGACAATGAAAAGACTTCCTTTATCTGTACAAGAGAAGCTTAAAGTCCCATAATCTTTGTATGGCACAAATTCTCTGGGATCTTTTCAGCTAACTCACTTGACAGTCTATGTCAGACTGGCCTTTATTTTTACAATATCTTCTATCTTGCCTGAAGTCATAGCTACAACAAAGATATCTTCATATATATCTTAAAAAAAAAAAAAAAAAACAACAAACTGTCTTGGAGCAATCATTATAGTTGGTCCATAACCAGGTGCCATTTGTTTTATGTAAGCAGTTTATCCACAAAAATGGGTATTGTATTTCATGCATGCTTATTTTCAAAAGCTACTTCTTCATGATACAATGCGTAATCTCTCCTCACTTACAAAGACTTTCATCGGGCTGTCTTAATGCAGTTTTGGGTTAACTGTCTTCCTCTTATTTGGATCCTAATTTATAAAATTTGCTTTTATATATCTTTGACATTAACTCTTGTTCTGACCACTTAGGTTTATAACTTTATTTGCCTGCATAACATTATTGAAGATGATATGAAATATTTTTGTGCTGGACTATGTCTCTGTGAAGTGAAAGAGAATAAGAGGGCTACTGGCTGGAAGCCTTTGTTCTGAAAAAAAAAAGCTTTTGGTATAACAAGAAAGAACTGTATCTAACCAACTGCATAAAGTGTATTCATGTAAGTTTTTTCAGCTGTGATTTTAATCTGTAAATGCAGCTAAGGCTTCTAGTGCTCTTCAAGTGTTTGAACATATGTGAAAGAATCAGTTCATTGGAGATTACCTAAGCAATCTTAATTGCTTACTGTGGTTTTAGATCATTATTTATCCTCTAAGATTTACATTTCCCTGCTACATAATACTTCTTCCTTCTCCTCACTTCCCTCCTGGCTTTGACCAAGTATATTGTCTTGTTCTTCTGTCAAAGTTCAGAGTAAAAGATGTAGCAAAATCAACATGTTTGTATTGTAGGTCTACATTGTATCTTTGTGAACTGCAACACGGGTTTGCTTTCTTGTTGTAATGTTTGAACATTTATGAGCACAGATCTTCACTACGTGGTGAGAGAAAATGGCAGTCACTGCATCGTAGAATACTGTCAGCTTGTCAATAACTTCCTGTGATGCCATCAACAATTCAAAAACTAATGCAGGTTGGAAGAAACTAGAGAATAAATAAGAGCTTTCGTACTGGCACAGATACACAGAACAATATGCTTAATAGAGTTTATTATAATATATATTTCTTTACCTGTATGAAATACATCAAATGTTCAGCTCTCTAAAGTCTATATGTAGCTGGAAATATATGTGCTAATTAAAAACCTCTTATCTGGTGGGCAGAGGAAAACTGCTCAGAGATGCTGTGCAACAGCGATGGGTAAGGTTAGAGATTTATATCACATAGCAGGAGAGAGACTGTAACACCAGGAGTTTTACCTGTCTTTGATACACTTTCTTCAGTGCCATCTGCAATCATTAGGCATTACATTTCTAAGGCCTTTCTGTCCAATAGAGCCTTGTTTCCATTAACCAACAGGCAGTCTTGGAGTCTTTAAAATGCAGGTTGGGAAGCGAGATGCATGCCATTAATCCTACTGTCCCAGGAATGCTCACGGTAGGGCAGCCCTTCCAAAGAGACATCCACCTCCGCGACAAAGATGCCACATACAAATGAGGCATGCCCGGTGACTATAATACTCACATTAGGACCACTGCACCGTGTGTCAAACTAACTACAAAATTAGCCAGTGTCTTCAGTGTAAGTGACAGTAAACAGTGGTTTTGCAATTGATATGTATGTCTGTCCACTAGCATAGTTGCTACCATGTGATTCAAAAGCATTTTTATTTTCCACATTCAGATGCGAGAAAATGAGATACAGACAAGTGAGGTGCATGGTATAGACAATTACATGAAAATTCTCTAGTTTATTGAAATCCTGGCCAATGATCACCAAACCACTCTCTACCTAACTGACTTAGTGGTAAATACGGGAAATTCTTCTAAGCATATGACCGCATGCTATGGAGTTTGCGTTTGAAGAAATGCTGCTCAGGGCTACTTTAATTAAACAACTTTGATTACTTACTATTTGATACCCAAGAAGGTAAAATCTACTATTCCATCCTCTATAGTGATTGGGTATGGTGGAATAAAATAAAACTAGTTAATTTTATATATGTATAACATGAAAATATAATTTTGAGCCCTCTTCTCCCATCTTGTTAAGGGGCACCCAGAGCTTCCTTTAGGAAATCCAAGGATAGCACTTCAGCATTTTATAAAACACTAGTTACACTACTGGTTTGAATTTTCTCAGCCTTGGCTTTATATCTCTCTCCTGAATTATGAATATAGCAGTAGCTCCGCCACTTAAATTGTGAGAGACAGGACTGCCTTCAGGCTCCCTTATGCATTTTAATGCTTAAAAAAGAGTTAAAAAGAGTTTATTAGCACATAATAAAAAATAGCAGCTCACTCTGGCCTGACAGCCCCGTGATTCCAGTAAGCATGGAGTGGGTGTTGTTAAGGGCAGAGTCTAACTCTGCAGCTGAGTTGCAGTACTTGAGGAAAAAGACATCCTTTTCCAGCTATATTTTTCTTCTGCTCATTGTATGTTTTCTTTTATTCTTCTGGGAAACACTGAGTATGAATGCTTTACTATGGCACCACCATGTAACATGTGGTCTGTACTGTCACTGTTCCACAAAACACTGGGCTGCACAGCAGAGAGCTTGCTATTTCTCCAGTTTATATACTACTTCACTCCACGTCAAAAAATTTTACATATTCAAGGCTATTGGCAGAAGGGGAAGCAATTTAAGCAAAGATTCATTAGGGAGAAATAATTATGAATTTAAGTAAACAGTATATATTTGGATTCCTAATAATATTTTGTACAAAGTTTTAATACTTTTATTTCCCATCTCTTAACAACTTCTTTTCAAGCATTGGTTCTAAATGAATATGTGGTTCAGGAAGAAGGATGGTTGATTGTATTTCAGACAATCATTTTTTGATCCTAAGTAAGAACAAGACATAAGACTATGTCAAGGATAATCAACTGAAAACAGCAGTTTAGGTAATTTTGACTGACCTCTTCTTGATCTCACTGCTCTCATGAAGACAACATAGGAGGTAGAGCAGTACAGACAGGATTCATTTACAGGTAGCTGGCAACCAGAGATGCATCTTGGAGTAACTAGTGCCAGGTTTTCCAGCACTAGACACACAGTTACTGGCTTCTACATCACAAGATTTTTGAAGTGCCTTGTGTAATTAAAAACTTCTCATGATTGTTTTTGAAAAGACATGAATACATGCTCTCTCAAAGTGTGTGTGTGTGTGTGTGTGTGTGTGTGTGTGTGTGTGTGTGTGTGTGTGTGTGTGTCATCGCCAGCTGTGATTTATCCTGCTCCTTCCTGGATCATGACTGGAGCAAATAATACTGTTTCAGGAGACATAATAAGACATATTTCCCACAAAGGTCCTAAGTCATATTTCCCCTAAAGGTCCTAAGTCAAAGATATAAGGCACATAAACAGTCAATAATGTGTTTTTTCCGATCCAGCGAATTTGCAACTATATATTCATTGGAGCACATTCGTAAAAAGTGGATTTGTCAAGGTATGGTGGCCTGTGTTTGCATGTTTTTTTCTTCATATTGACCTGACCTGTCTGCCTAAAAGCTGGTATAGGAGATACTGAGCTCTTCTGAAAACTCACTGAACAGCATTAGGATCAGACTTTATATGCTTTCTGTACTCCTGCTAAGCATTTCCAGTTATAAGCTTCTTTGGGAAGAATGTCTCATCCCTGAAATACAGCCCCAGAGAAAATGAAAAAGTAGCTGCTTTCATAAACAGGATAATCTAGGCATTTGCATGACAACAGATTTACAACCACAACAACTAGTAATCTGCAAACCAAATCATCAGTATTTTTAGTGTCATCAAGCCTGCATATTAAACTCTATGGGCAGAACAGTTTAAACCCAGACAGAATATTTAATGTATGCCTGTAAGAAACCACATTCCTCACTGACAGTGAGGGACCCAGAGAATGGGGCAGTGTTGTGGCAAGGAGTCATTATGGTGATTGCTTTCATAATTTTTACAGTATTTGTTGCATTGCTATGTAGAAAATACTGTTGAAACTCCCTGAAATGTTATTGCATGCTCTCTGTCATACAGATTGCTCACACTTTTAGGTACTGGTTTTTAAGGAGTAGTTTATTTGTATAAATTTTGAACAATGAAGTCACTGCAGTTTGTCTTACACTCACTCATTCCCAAAATGGTCTAAAAACACGCCACTAGAAGTCAGTCAGGGCTTAATCCTGCACCTCTGCATACAGTCATGTAAGTGCAGGCATATGAAGTGTATGCCAAAGGAATGTGAAAGAATTTGATGATGGTGATGGGCTGGCTTAGTACTCAGATTAGCAGCTGACTGCTGCAGAGAGGCCAGTAGTGCAGCATCCCCTGTTAGGGTATGCCTAAAAGTTCAGACAGGGCATAGTTGCAGTACCAGAAACAACTTAGAGTGGATGTAAGGAAGAAAAACGAACAGACCAGCCAAGAACGAACCCCCAAAATTCTATTGTACAGAAAGAAAGACTCAGCCCTCAAAAAAGGAGCATCCACAGGTATGTTGGCAGTGAAGGTCCACCACCCCCCTGAAATGTCCCCTTGGCATCTCAGGAAGGTTGTCACAGAACAAAAATGAGAACTTCTCCAGATTAGAGAGCTGAAAGACAGCAGGCAGTAGAAGAAAGTATCCCCACCACAGGAATGTGAAAATAGCTATATTTGCTTAATTTTACTCAACTGGGTTATTTACTCCCAGCTGTTTGAAATGAGTAGCAAGATGCTGTGCTAGCCCAGGTGGCTTTCTCTGTAAGGATAGCACATTTGTTTCCCGAGATGAAAACAGCAAAGGTGTTCAGGTTACAAAATGGAGAGTAAAACTGCCATAGTGAGCTCCTTGATGAGCTCTCCTCTCTCATCCTTGTCCTTTCTCAAAGAATTCAAGAATCCTGAGAAGGTGGTGAAATACCCTGAAAATGACATATGTACCCTTCTCTGAGACAGAAGCAAAAATAACACTTGGGAGCATGCAATTTTCAATGGCAATTTTCAGTGTTCAGAGTAGCCTGTGTTTCACATGGCTGCTGCTTTCTAAGCAGCACTGAGCAACACGAATGTCATATGGTCCTCTGGTATTTATTAGCATGCCTCTCATTTCATTGTTAGGTCAATAGCTGTGTTTCCAATTAAAAGATTGCTTCTAAGAATAACAATGAGAAGTAGTACTATGTGCCACTTTACTAACCTTTCGACATAGGCTATTCACTTTTATTCATGAAACATCTCAGTATCCAGGGAAAAAATAACTGCGTCAGATTCTCAGTATAGCACTACTAATTACATATCTTTAACTGGGTGGCACTTGAATTCAATTTGCTTTTTAAAACCAAATAAGCAAGGTGCTCATGAGAACTCATACCAGTGACAGAACTTCTTTAGATGTTCTTTAAATTTACTCAAAGTATGTACAGGACAGATACTAAAAATCTCATTATTTAGCAAAGTAATGCTAATCAATGCTGTAATGTGCAGTGGGCCATTTTGCCTTCAAATGAACCTAAATGAAGTCAATAGGCACAGGGACACAACAGAGATTTGGCCTCAACCTAGATGGATAGAGTCATAGAATCATAGAATGGTTTGAGTTGGGAGGGGACCTTGAAGATCATCTAGTTCCAACCCCCCTGCCATGTGCAGGGATGTCTTCCACTAAACCAGGTTGCTCAGAGTCCCATCCAACCTGGCCTTGAACATCTCAGGGGGTGAGACATCCACAACTGTTCCCCGGGCAACTTGTTCCAGCGCCTCACCTCACCACCTTCACAGTAAATACTTTCTTCCTAAGATTTCACCTAAACCTACCCTCTTTCAATTTCAACCCATTGTTCCTTGTCCTGCCACTACCTGCCCTTGTATATAGTCTTGTCTCATCTTTCCTGTAAATTCTCTTCAGGTACTGGACGGTCACAATTGCTTCATTCCAAAGCCTTCTCTTCTTCAGTCTGAACAATCCCAATTCTATTAGCCCCAATAATGAGAAAACTACCTCCCTCATAGGAGAGGTGCTCTATCCCTCTAAGCAGTTTGGTGGCTTCCTCTGGACTCTCTCCAACAGGTCCATGTCCCTCCTGTGCTGGGACCCCAGAGCTGGATGCAGCACTGCAGGTGGGGTCACACTAGAGCAGAGCAGAGGGGCAGAATCCCCTCCGTGGCTCTGCTGCCTGTGCTGTTTTGGATGCAGCCCAGGACACAACTGGGTTTCTGAGCTGAGTCAGTGCACATTGTTGGTTCACGTCCAACCTCTCATCCATCAGCACCCCCAAGTTCTTCTCCCCAGGGCTGCTCTCCATCTGTTCATCCCCAGCCTGTGTTGGTGCCGGGGTTGCCCCGACCCAGGTGCAGCACCTTGCACTTGGTGTTGGTAAACACCATGAGGCTTCCACTGGCCCAGTTCTTGAGCTTGACCAGGTCCCTCTGGATGGCATCCTGTCCTTCAGGTGTGGCAACAGCACCACTCAGCTTGGTGTCATCTGCAAATTTGCTGAGGGTTCAAATTCACACACAATCCTTCTGTCTATGTCATTAATGAAGGTATTATTAAATAACACTGGGTCCAAATATGGACCCCCCAGGAGACACCACTTGTCACTGATGCCCATTGGGACTCTGAGACATTATCACTGCCCTCTGGATGCAATCATCCAACCAATTCCTAATCCACCTACCAGTCCACCCACTGAATCTGTTGCTCTCCAATTTAGAGAAAAGGATGTTGTGGAGGGGACTGTGTCAAAGGCTGTACAGAAGTCCAGATATATGGCATCTGTAATTCTTCCCTTGCCCACTGATGTAATCACTCCATCACAGAAAGCCAGTGGGTTGGTCAAGCAGGATTTGCCCTTGGTGAGGTCATGCTGGAGGTCTTGAATCACCTCCTTGTCCTTCACGTGCCTTACCACAGCTTCTAGGAGGATCCGTTCCGTGATCTTCCCAGGCACAGAGGGGAGCCTGACAGGTCGATAGCTCCCAGGGTCCTCCTTTCTTCCCTTTGTGCAGATGGGTACAATGTTTTCCTTTTTCCAGTCCCCTGAGATTTTGCCTGACTGCCATGGCTTTTCAAGTATCACAGAGAGTGATTTGGCAACTATATCAGTGAATTTTCTCAGGACTCTAGAATGCAGCTCATAAGGTCCCATAGACTTGTGCATATTTAAGTTCCTCAGGTGGTCATGAGCCTGATACTTACTTACAATTGGGAGCACTTTGACCCCCTAGTCCCATCCTGCTGTCCATCCCCTATAGAGCTGTGAGAAAGGAGTTGCCATTGAAGACAGCTAAAAAGTCTGAGTACCTCAGCCTTCTCCTGATCCGTTGTTATTGTTCACCAGTGTTATCTATCACACGGAGTACACCTTCTTTGAACTTCCTTTTCTGATTGGCATACTTGTAGAAGCCCTTGTGATTCTTTGTGTCCTTTGACATGTTCAGTTCCAATTTTGCTTTGGCCTTCCTCTCCCCCTCCCTACACAATTGTGCTTCATGCTTATACTCTCCCCAAGCCATCTGTACTTTTTCCACTGTCTGTGCATTTGCTTCTTTCCCTTTAGTTTGATCAGCAGTTCCCTACTCAGCCATGCTGTTTCTTGCCTTCCTTGCCCAATTTCTTGCTCCTGGGGATTGCCAGCTCTTGTGCTCTGTGGGAGACTTCCCTAAAGATTTGCCAGCTCTGTTCTGCTCCCTTGTCCCTAAGAGCAGTTTCCCATGGGATCCCACTGACAATTTCTCTGAAGAGCTGGAAGTCTGTCTTCCTAAAGTTCAGGGCCCCACCTTGACTCCTTACCTGACCTATATTCCTCAAGACTGCAAACTCCATCACTGTGTGATTGCTGCAGCCCAGGCTACGTCCAATATTGACATCCCTGATTAGCTCGCTTATGTTGGTGACTGTTGTATTTAGTATTGCATTTCCTCTGGTATGTTTATCTATCACTTGGCTTACGAAGTTATCCCCCATGCATTCCAGGAGTCTCCTGGAGTGCCTACAGCTTGCTGTGCTACTTTTCCAGCAGATGTTGGGGTGGTTGAAGTACCCCAGCAGGACAAGACCTGCACACATGTCAGAGAAGCAATTTTCTTGCTTTGACACCCTCGTCTGTGAAAGACCTAAGAGTTTGAAAATGTTTGTAGAATCAGGAAAAGCCTTCATCACAGACATTTTGTCAGCTTTGATGACCTGCTACTGCAATTCACTTTAGAGCTGAGGTACTGCATATTAAATACTCTCTGAAGCACTTTTTATTCTTTGCTAGCACTGCCAAGCATACAGACTGCAAGTTTACAGATTGCAGGCATTAACTGCAAACAAAAATTATACTGGTCAGGTTTTGTTTGAAATTTCTCAAAATGTCACTTACAAAGGCATTATTGCAAAACATTTATCTTGATAAAAGCAAACAGGGGACATGTATACTGACTGTCTAAACAATTTGACATTGAACAGTATGAGAAAAAAAGGTGAAAATATCATCCAGACAAAAATTTTAAAATTAAAGAATGTCCCTGACTTCCGTGATGTGCAAGTCATCAGTTGTATTGATTTATGACTGCTACATACAGCACTATAAATCAGAACTTCAATTTTTTGTTTTGAATACAGATTACAAGGTGAAGATTCTTTCTCAATGCCTGCAGGTGTTACCCCCTTATGATGATTCAAAATAAATGTCCAAAACTAGACTCTCTGTATTATTTTTTCCTTTTGACAAGGTTCCACAGATTTTCTCACTGGTCTTCTAAAAAAAACAAGAAGAAACAAGAAAAAAATTATTTTAAAAGTCTATGTTTTATCATTAGATGGCTTTTATTATGGCTATTTTCTTTATGCCTTTTACTGCGTCTCAAGTTATAGAGATTTCATAACAATTTTTTTACAGATACAGTAGAGTTAAGGGATTTGAGAAGGTAATAGCTGCGGGAGAATGTGAAGAGGAGAAAAAAAAAGGAGACAGTAAGGTATGGACCCACTGACCCTTCTCTGCCCCTTGCCCCCTGAGTGACCCAGGCTGGTTCTCCGCATCCTCTTGCCTCTTCCAGAAACCACTCAGCTGATTATCTCTCATGAGATAGTCAAATTTTTCTGACCTAAGACTGAGAATAAAGTCATTCTGCCTTTACTCCTGAGAGATGGGGGTGGGAAGATAGGGTTTTGCTTTTGCTGCTGAGAAGTCTGGAGCTGGCTCTGGAAATAGTCATAAAATTTATAAAACACAAGTACAATGCTTGCATTCCTGCATATTTGAAAGAGGAAAAAACATGTGAAAAGCAAGGGGTTTGACTCTCCAGGCCCTCCATATGTGGAATTTCCATCCACATCAGCTGGAGTTCAGTATATGAAAGGCTCACAGAAGCAAATCCAAAAGGGCATGTAAAAGCAATAGATTTTTTTTTTCATGTGAAACCTGAAGCATTCTCTTACTTCATGGAACAGAGAGACCTACTCTGAAAGCTTCTGTAAGCGTGATTCAACTTTAATCAAAATAGTGTCCAGAGAACTAGGAATCCAGAAATGTCATTTAATTTAAATTAATCTCCCGCCTCCACCCCCTCCCCACCTAATCCAACATCCCTTTTTCCTACCCCGCCACATAAAAATTCCTCCAAAGGAAGAATATAAACTGCTTTTTTGAAGATGGTAGAGATTTCCATTATACCACAATGTGGTCATTTATTAAGCAAGGAAAACAAAGTTTTTGTAAAAAGTAATATAATATGTGGTGGAAACTGTAAAAGACATTAAGTCAAATTTAGAAAGTCTAAACTTGTGAATTCAAAGCACGGTTGTGTAATATCACCCAAAATAGTTCCGGCACTCTAGCAGCAGTGGACACAAAATTTATTTACTTATAGGGAAATGAAAGATTTCTTCCAGTAAACTTGTTTACAATTTTATGAGATTAGAACTTGATGTGTAACACATATCAAGGAAAAAATATTGGCAAACCCCTGAATTCAGAATACTGCTTTTGATTTATTGTGACAGAGTTTTAAGCCTCAAAGAAATGCATATTACAGAGCTAGCACTGAAAAACAGTAGCTGAACTATGAATTTTTTGAACTAATGTATGCTTTCAGTTGTGTTTGGAGGACTAACAGCAGGCACTATGAGGTTTCACATATTATATCCAACTACTAAGTCCAAGAAAAGAAATATAAATATAACTCAGCATAACATAACATAAAATAGCATCCTTTTATAAATGACACTACAATGCCGGCATAGAGGGAAATTAATATACTGATATCTGGAAATTTATCAGTAAGAAAACAGAGGAATATATCAACTAAAAATATCTTCATCAGAAATGTTGTACATAGTCATTCCAGTAATGGCCAGCTGAAACTTTGGTTCTGTTAGCTTATCCCACAGACTACTCAGCAGCTTGGACTACTAAAACTTTGTCTTAGGGAAAGTTCTGCCATCCAGACCTGAGCACTGAAGATTGTATGTTTGTTAAAGCCTGGCTCTGGACAGTCCCATCACAGGCACTGACCTTGAATGGGGACTTCTCACTTGCCCAAGAGTGACCCACAGGTTTCTGTCTGTGCAACAGCTGCCCTAGCAGACCAAGGCAACAAAAAAAGATAGGTAAAAAAGGTTTAGAGTTTCCTGAACACGTTCTAATTACCTCACCATGTAATTCTGAACAGCAGTGAACTCAGATGTGGTGCTGAGGGAAAAAAGACTATTGTCTAATAATGTTGGCAAATTGTTCTCCATTGATTTACTATTTCGTGGATGCCACTTCATTTTGACACATCATCTCTAATATGAATGTTACATGGACATGCTGTGACATTTGGGAAATTCATCTGTGACTTTGAATAAGTAAAATCACATACTTTTTGCTCACACATGGTGCTGTAAAATCATAAATATAAAACAGCACCCACTCTGCTCTTACATTCAGCTTTAAAAGATTATGACAGATTAGACATCATGAATATTTCTTAGTTTATGTCTGCTTTGAAGTGCTTTTTATCACTTGAGAAGTAGAAGTGTTTGTCTTTTCAGGAAAATTAATATGGTTTTCTCTGACATATTATGACTGACTTATATCTGTCATATAGGGAAATGTTATATCCATTTCTCCAGGTAATCCATTCACATTCATAGGTCTAAAGTTCTCTACGGAGTGTCACAAATCGAGGTAAGTTTTCTGCATACATTGTTTTATGTTTGCTCCCGTCATCCAGCTTGAAGATTTGAAAAGACAAATGGCAATGTCTTATACACACATACGCTCATTCATTCAGGTTATTTTTTTCACATGTTAGTTCAGTCATTATTTGAGATCATGCTTTTTCTTGAAAATACTGTAATATATTTGATGTGCTTTCTTCCATACTAGTCCCATCTACTTTAGTGATTGTTGTCTACCCTGACATCAAACTCCACTGATGAGAATGCCAGAAATGATTGAGATGCAGGATGTTGAGAACCCACATTAGAGTTTGGTATCATGTATCTAATCATTTACCTATACGAGTAAAAGAAGCAAAGATTATCCTGACAAAAAACTGTTTTCCATTTCTTTTTGAAGAAATTAAATTCACATAATTTCTCTGCATTGAAATTTTAGCGTTCCTTTCATCTTTTTTGTTCCCTGAAGTCACAACTACTACCCCATGTTTTAAAGTGCCAGTGCTATGTACCCAAACACTTTTTTAAAAGATAAGTTCATTCACTGTGTATTTAAAAATAGCTCAACTGCATAGGAAAAACAATTTTAAAATGAGCATACTATACCTGAAAAGCACAGTAGGTTTGTGCTTACATATTATAAAGGTATACAGTTTCCACAACTACAAATATTAAAAAGCAACTCATAGAGAAGTATTGTGTGATTCTGAACTTCACTTGTCATCAGTTAAATATGATCCTACTGAAAATTTCTGAACTGTGCCCAACATTTCTGAAACAGCTAGGCTGAGGTAGACTTCTTGTTACCCTATATTTCTCACCAATTCTAGAAGAAAAAGCTAGAAAAAAACCAAGTATGTACTCAGAGGAGACTTAGGTGCTACATAGGAGAATTAATAATAATTAATTAAGATCAAGAACTTAATTAATCATCAAGATTAAGTCCAATCATTAGACCAGCAGTGCCAAGTACATCATTAAACCATGACACCATGTCACATCTATGTGTCATTTAGATGGGAAGCCTGTTTCAATGTCTGACCCCCATCTCAGTGAAAAAACTTTTCCCTATATTCAATCTAAACCTCCCTGGCACAACTTGAAGCTGTTTTCTCTTGTCCTATCACTTTTCACTTGGTAGAAAAGACCAACAACCTCCACACTACAGCCTTCTGTCAGACAGCAGTAGAGAGCAATGAAGTCTCCCTTGAGCATCATTTTCACCAGGCTAAACCCCTGCAGTTCCCTCAGCCACTTCTTAAAGGATGTGTGCTCCAAACCAGCTCCATTGCTATTCTCTGGACATATTCCAACAGCTCAATGTCTTTCTTGGAGTGAGAGGCCCAAAAGTAAACACAGGCTTCAAGGTGTGGCCTCACCAGTGCTGAGTACAGAGGGACAATCACTACCCTGGTCCTGCTGGCCACACTATTTCCGGCCAGGCCAGTGGCCAGGATGCCATTGGCCTTCTTGGCCACCTGGGCACACACACTGGTTCATATCTGGCCGGGTGTTGACCAGCACTTCCTGGTCCTTCACTGCTGGGCATCTTTCTTGACACTCTTCCCCAACAAGATACTATAGGAATACCCTTAAACACTGTGTTTCAACAATTTTATTAAACTGAAAAAACAAGTCTCAGAAAATATGACTGTACAGGCATGTAATAGTTACACAGATAGACAATACAGTGGTGCATTGAGTGGCTTCAGAGATACCACATGTTGTCCTTTTACTTAAGGTTGTGAAGCCTTTTCTTACGGAGCTGTTTTTTGCCTCTGTAAAGCCAAAGCCAACTGGTAAATTGCATGCCTAGGTAATGCTTTGCTACCTCTCTTCTATAGCTTTTCCCCACGTCCACACCCTGTCTGTACGTTGCATTTTGTCATTGTAGCTCTGGCACAACTTTTCTGCTTAGACAAATTGATCCCTTGATACATCTCCACACTGGGACAGAATGTTCTTGTGCTTGCAAGTTCCTTACATTCCTGCCAGTTCCTTAAGCTTCTGCCAGCTTTCCTGAGCTCCTCTGCCATACAGAGCTCCTTTCTATTGGAATTCAACTTGTTTCCAAAAAAAGTCCAGGTCTGCTCCCTGCGAGTGAAGGATCCATGTCCTGCTATTTGTCTTCCTCATCCATAGTGGGATCCACTCCTTCATGTCTGCTGCACCCAAAGCCCCACCACATCCTTGCATGTTTTCAACTGTGTTCGAGTGCATCAAATTCTGGTCACCCTGACAGGTTCACCTTGCCTACAGTCTATGACTAGTCTTCAGGTTACTTGAAAAAGATTTTGCTGACTTCCTCACCCCAATCAGGAGGCCCATAGCACATTTCCATCACCACATCTTTGTTGTTCCTGGAGATCTTCTGGAGCTATATTCAGGCTGCTTGTGAAGACAACAGTTTTCTCCTGGAAGTCAGGCAGGCAAACACAGCACTGTGTTTTTATAGTGTTTTGTTCATTAGTGTTTTTTGTCTTTTGACTGTGACTCCTTTTGTAACTGCTTTATGCTTTTGATAAATGTTATTTTAAGAAAACTCACCAGTTGTGGATTATTACTGTCATTAAGCTGGAGGAAGTGGAAATATAGGGCTCTTGACACTAACATGGACCCATTAAGAGGACACTGGTTATACAGGGGTACTAAAAATCACATTTTACTGGAAAAATCACTGGTTATTCAGAGAGGCAGTTAAAAGAAGATCAGATCATAGAGGTGGACAGAAAGAGAGTGAAAGTTGGCAAAAGGAAGTAAAGCCCTTCATTTTTCTGATATCACACCAACACAGTTCATCAAATGACAGATCAGCATGTGAAGAAAGATGAACCAAAATTACCCCAAAATGGTCAAGACAGTACAAGAAGAAAATCTTTTGTCTTTTGGTATCAGTTATAGTCTTGCCTTGACATACTGACTGCCCCTCTCCAAAGGATAGGAAAAACATCTCCAGACTTGGGGACTTTCTTGCTAAAGAAAAGAATCAGACTAAAAAGGAGGGCAAGACCAGAGAAGGATATCACTGAGTTCACCTCAGCTGTTACTTAAAAGCTTTTTGTCTTTGATATTATCTTGCTTCTCCAGAATCAAAGCAGAAATGTAGATTCCTGTTTAAGCAGAAAGCAGTTTCTCTCTGTGAGGGAATAAAAACACCATAAGAATTGGGCACATAGCCAGATTTTTTTCTACAACACAAAACTCCTGTGGACCTTCAGGATGTAAATGAAACACCCTGCAGAAATTGGTAAAAGTGGGTTCCATGAAGAACTGGGAAGATGACACAGCTAGTCACCATGAAATAAGAGAGATAGAATTCACTTTTAAGGCTCTTACAGGTATGACCTGCTAAAGTCTTGCAGAAATGCTGGTTGGTTCATCAACCCTTCTACCATACAAGCAGTAGCATAACCAGTAACAGCTGGTACTTATCCTGCAGTACAGCTTCCTTCCCATTAAATACTTCCTGTCTTCTCTCAAAGGAAACATTAACATTACTTTGCTAAAAAAAAAAAAATTCAAACTGGGGCTTAAATGTACATTTTCTCTATAAAAATTCTATGGAACAATATTATTAATTTCCTATAATGGTTTCTTTTAAATAAGAAAGAGTCTTACTCTACTTACTGAAATATGAGGCTGCAGTGAGGAAAGAGATTAGAAGCTATATTTGAGCAGGCTAATCAATAATTCTGGGTAAAATATCAAGTTACAGGGGCATTTCCTTTCAGCAGAGGAGGTCAGAAGTTTACAGAATATTTATTTAACTGCCAGTCATATTTTTCCTTTTTGTGAAGTGTAATACACAGAAATGTATCCCACTAGCCATGGGTACACGTTATGTATATTATAGTTGATGTTCCCTTTACTTTACACAGATTAGTTTTTGCGATAACATTTTTTTCCCCTTTTTAATATCAGGAAATTATTGTACTCTTCTAGTTACTCACTAATAACTGTTATAAAATTGCTTTCAAACGTGACTAATTTAAAATAATTTTTAAGTAAAAAATCAAAACAGATCCTTGTGTTGAATAAAAAAAAAGTACCTGAATGCATAGGAGTGTTGAGTAGTTTTGCCTTGGTTTGGCTATAATAACAAAGCAGCACTGACACTATGTTAGAAATGAACCTGGCAGTTAGAAATTATAAGCTGTCATTTCTTAGTCATGTTTCTTCTTCTAAAACAATACAGATCTCACAACAGTATTTTTCTGAAAGTACATTTAATCATGCAGACTATCAAGTCATCAGTCCATCTGCAATACAATAATGCATACACATGCATGTGCATTTTTTTGCCTATCTTTATCTTCATAATATGATTGTCAATTTTTTTTTTAAAGTCTACCTAGACATACGGTACTTTCTTAGCAGATTTGTTCCTGTAGGAACATATTAAAAATTATCTGGGCCAAAACAAAAGTGTTCTTCACTATTCGGCCTCCAAAAGCAGCTGCTGTCTAGAAAAGAAGATAAATACAGGAACAAATGTAAGTGTACAGGTATGTTTTCCTTACCCAAGCACATCATAAGTATAATTAGTACTCATAATCAATATAAATTATGAATATTTTAATTTTTCATTATAATTTAACTTCCCTTGTTGACCTCAGTGACACAAAATTAAAACACACTAAAAATATATTCAAGCAGCCTTTTTTATAGACCAGATCTGGGCTAAAATCTGACACAGAGCTTGGTCAATAACTCAAATTTGGGACTTTTTGAAGAGACGGAAGAAAGTAGAGTATTTTCCAGTTTGAACACATCTAGTATGGACATGACCAACTAATTTATTTCGGTTGCAAATCAGAGATTCTTGATATTTTGCATCTGATATTCTGCTCTCTGCTTCTTTATATTTTTAACTTATTCCTTCACGTTACAACCAAGAAGGCTTCTCAAAGTGCCTATGCAAATGCCAATTATAAATTACAAATACAAAATTTGAAATAAAAACAAAAATAATAACTTGCACAGTTTATATTAGACATTAGATGTTTGACAGTGTTTCATTTTATTATAGCTTCTATGAATGTGTTTTATGAAAGAAACACAGACCTTATTTCTCAGTATAAAGCAAAGTGTTCCAGCAGCCTGAATATAGCTTCCAGTCACTGTATATCATTACCCATAAGGGGAAGCAGTTTTTAAGTGACTGCTTCAAACCTGTCTGTCTAAGGGCTGAGTTTTATCTAAGTTTTAGGAGAAAACGAGTAGAGTGGGTTTTAAGTGGCTTGAGTCTCAAAGAACATAACTGTAAAAGAAAACTTCAAGATGGAACTATCAACTGATGTAAACCGGTCTACAAATATACACAGGATTGCATCAGCTGAAGAGCGGATCTTGTTCCTGATCCTGAATTACTGTCTGCTCCAAAAGACAAAGTTACATGTGAAGCAGGCTTGTTAGGAGACAAAGCATAGCATTTTCATTAATCAAAAGAGGTTTATGTTAGATATTAGGAAAAGGTTATTTCCCCAGAGGGTGGCTGGGCACTGGAACAGGCACCCCAGGGAAGTTTTCACAGCACTAGCCTGTCTGAATTCAAGAAGCATTTGGTAAATGCTCTCAGGCACATGGTGTGACTCTTGGGGCATCCTGTGCAGGGCCAGGAGTGGAACTTGATGATTTTTGTGGGTCCCTTCCAACTCAGTATATTCTATGATTCTGCGAATCTGTGACTCTTAATTGGTCTTTGCTTACGTTGACATGAACACATCATTATGGAGTGCAAGGAAGAAGTTTAGCACTTAACCAGGTTACACTATACTAACATTAAATCCACCTTACCCAACAGATAAATCCTCCTTTCAAAACTGATGTTCATCAGCTCTGAGTGGGGTATACTGTTAAATGCCAAAGTAATTTGAGACTTTTGGGTAGCCCAGGGCATGCAGCAGGATTGTTCAATTTACAGTGGCAGCTACCTCATGCCCCCTTTTCTGAACTCCTTTTCTTCTTTTGTATGACAATGTGCTTCAATATTCTAGATGACCAAGGAATCCTACCTACCAATGAAACCCTTGAGGATTTAACCTCTTGAGATGTCCATATGAATGCAAAATTACATGCCAAGAATAAACACCTAGAGTCACCTTCAAAATTCAGAGGGCAAGCAGCAGCTGCAGAGATTCCCATATTTTCAAGTACAAACTGCATTTTCCAAGCATGAAACAGAGTAGTTAGAAAATGAGTTGCAGCAAGCTTCAAAACTAAATGGAACGTAGGAGCGTTTCTGCTAGGCCTTTTTTCAGCTAAAAGTTCATTAGCAAATGTACTTCTCAATAGTGAAATTTGCTACTCTTAAAGTATCATTGCTACTCCTAAAGTATCATTGCATGTCTCTCAAAATCTATGTATTACAGAGTGTCTATCCTAATTTTTAAGGATACTTTAGTATTACTGAACAGTAACAAACTTATGAGACAAGGAACAAAACAACAACAACAACAACCCCAAACCAAATGTGGCACAATTATAAAGATTCTCTGTCATATAGCTTTTGCCTGAAGAGAGAATGGATCAAGTCTAGTCTTCTTAATCCCAAACAAAACAATCTTGAACACATAATTATCCACTAGAATCTCAGAAATGGGGGACAGGAACAGTCTTGTTTGCCGTGTTATGTTCTTTGACTTTTCTCCAAATATTAAAAGATTTTTTCCACAAGGATCAACAGAAACATGGACCAAGTTTAACATTACATAAAATATAACATGCAGATTTTATAAGCATGAGAAAGGCACTAAGCTTCTATTCTGAAGAATAGGGTAGCATTTCCTGTTTTTCAAATGATGTATTACATCAAACCATATAATCTCTCCATCAAATAATCTCTTCAGTTTTGTTTTGTTTTTTACAAATAGTAATAAATTTGCCTTCTGTAGGAAATTAAAATATTTGTCTATTAATTCAAGACTCCTGAGCAACAGAACCAGAGGAAGTTGAATTCTCATTCAGAACACAATCTATTAAAACAATATCATGAGGCAGTGTGAAATGGTAGGCATGTAAAGAATTAAAGGTGTAGTTATTTAGGATCAAAAGAAATAAGGGCAGAGGCAATGAAGCTGACACTGTCTGTTGGGAGGGTGCTTCTGCCTGATGTTTTCCAGCACAGGGCTGTTCTGTGGATCTTTTTTCATTTGATATCTTCTGTTCTGTTGCCAAAAATTACATGGGATAAGATTGACAAATCCAGTGATTTTTCTAGACCCTGCTTCCAAATGTGTGCTGACTCTCTGCTTTGAATGTCCAAGGTCAGAAAAAAAAAAATTTAGTCAGAATGCACGCTGCCTGACCTTAAGGAAAGCATTCAACCATAACATATATAGTGTAAGAACTGGAAAGATTATTTCTGTTGAATCAGATAATCCCTAGCAGATATTGCCTTGCTTACAGGTTTCAGTTATTCCTGACTTCCTTTTTTTAATGTATACTCATTTAAAATGTACATATATTGCTTACTTGTTGTAGGAAAATGAATAATCAGGAAATAAAAGAAACCTTTGTTGTTACCTGTTTTAACAACAATGTAGGAATAGTTCTTTACATGCCCTTGAGTGTTTGATTTGAAGTGTGATTGCATTTATTTGAAACATGTGAACCAAATCCCATTATGACTGGGATCATTTAAGAGCTTTCCAAACTACAGAAAGGGTGGTGGGTGGGTATGTTCTGCATGTGTGTGTGACTTTAGGTACTTTAATAGTGCCTTTACATGCAAATCTATGCACACTATGCAGTTTTGAGCAAGCTACTTGCTGAAGAAGTATTTTCTGCTTTTTGGCAAATGTCCTTTTCCTTCTACATCAAAATATCTGTCTTAATAGGCATAAACTGTAACTGCTCTTCTTAAACGTGAGATACGTACTTTCCCTGCTTGCCCTGTTCCTTTCTCCACAGTCAAACTCATCAATCCTATCATATGCCAACCACCAAACCATTGTGAACTCCCAGCAGGCCTACTACACACCCCCTGAAATGACAGAAAAACTGTTTCTCCCAAATGTGACTGCACTGGGATTGATATTATGCTGGTAAAGGTGTGCCCACAGGGTACTCATAAATACATTAATATTATATACAGCTTGCATGAATAAATACATTATAATATATAGCTTGCACGTGTGAGGAATTACATTGGTCTCTAATTCCTCTGGGAAAGGGAGGGGAAGATTGTATTTTACACATGTAGGCTATTACTGTACCATTTCCTTTGATGCCAGATTCTAATAAGCTGTGCTTACAGCATCTGAAAATTTTAGAACACTAAAAAAATGCATTTATTTGAAAGGTTAGACATAAATACTACAGCTATACTTTCTTTACACCCAAAACTTATGCTACCACTTTTGCCTCAGCAAAAACAATTTCTTTAGCTATTTTAAAGTGTGTATTTATGGTTCCTCCCACTTCTGTTACATCATGCCATCCTATTATGACCATATGTTCTCTGATCTATGTAGAAACATTGTTTATTTTAGCAAATTCAATCCAAATTCTTGTGCATTTCTACTCCAAGCTTACAGCAGACTTCACAGATTTGTTGTTAGGGAGATGATTCTCCTCTTAAAAATTATTTACAAAACAGAGAGAGACTGCACAAAGAGATGCATGCCACAGAAGTCAGAAAGAGTTAGTTTTCACAGCATTAGCCATTTGTTTCTAGGTATCTTGGTCCCAGCTTCTCACAGCTTCAAAGTTTTCTCTTTGGTGCAGCAAGGTGGCAAAAGTCAGGTCCTCAGCTGGGGTAAATCAGTAGTAAGTTCCACTACCTTATCAAAATTTTACCAGTTAGTACTGCTGAAGATCTGTCTTACGATCATTTGATTGACATAGAAAATCAAGTAGATGTTCTGCTGAGAATATGTGTATAAAAATAATATTACCATAGAAGCAATTTTGGGTAAAATGAAGGATAACATGCAGTGCTTTGTTTTTTTGTGTGTCTCTGAAGTCAAACCAGAGTTTAGTTGGCTCTAACTAGATTGATACACAATTTTCCCAGTCTTTCTGCCTCCTTTGAGCGAAGCAGACTTGGAATGATCCAAACAGACTTAGATTGTAAGATCTAGAACAGATTTATATTAATCCTATGTAATTTCATACAAACTTAATGTGAACTGTATTTTGAAACCAGCTTCACAGGACAGTATTCCTTATTTTCCATGATGTAATTTATTTTGGATGAAATAATACTAAACCTGGAAAAAGCTCAGAAAAAGTGCAAGGGAGAAAGCTGACTGACAAAACCATTCAGGGAATTGCTTGAGTTGTTTACAAAAGCTGAAACTCAAACCTACCAGAACACATAACCCTAGCTAGACGTACATTTTCTAATATTAAGGTTCACTCTGCTCTTTGTACCTTAGACTAGCATATAGAAGAACCATGAAGAGTATATTCTGCATTACAATACTTCAGTTTTCTTCTATGATATTCTTCTATTATAGTTTATATATAATAAGTATAATGGGAAGCTTTCTTTTGGCAAAGAAGCTGATTAAGTGTTCCATTTAATAACATGATGCAAACAATGCTTTCTTCAAATAAGGCCCCTGTTCCTTTTCTGACAAAATGGAATTCTTTTGTTTGTACAGGTATAACCTGTATTGAATCATAAGGAACAATGTAATTACAGTACATTGAGGCAAGCTTTTTCTCACTAATGCTGTAAGACCCAACATCTTACCTGCTGTCTTCTTCCAGCTTTATCATGTTATTTCCCACAAACCACTGCCATGGTAACCACACTGTTTTAAATTATGCCTTGAGACCAGCTCTGTCATATTGGGGGCAGCTGAGTTTTCTTGTTCACTAGATCTTGATGCCAGCTGAATAAAATTAGGTTACTGAGCCAGTAATCCTACAAGGAGAGGCCTAACCATAGAAATCAAAGTGACACGTGGGAAATGCTGAGCCAGTAACACAAAAAAAATACAGAAGTGCTCTGATAGCAGCTCCTTTTTTGAGATGGGAACCTGTATAGCAGTCTGGCTATTGACATCAAACCAGCTTACCAGTGCAAAACAGTTCCCATGTTTAAATCATATGTCCCTTGACATCAAGCAGCTAAAAAAAGAGGCTGTGATGATCCAGTGAGTGAAAAGGGTTGTGACATCATCCCAGTCAGTAATTACTTAGCCAAAACTTTGTAAAGAGCCTGTGCCTTGATGTCAAACAAACCAGACAGAGACATTGGCTCAACAACATTTAAACTTGGACATTGGACAAACAAGAGGGCATTTCTGAGCCAATGTAAAAGGGGTTTATGCCTTAGCTTCATCACAGCAAGGTGGCTGTATTTACAGCCACAAAAAAAGCCTGTACCTTGGCATCAGCCCAGCTATTGAGCACTGTTAAGTCAATGAGCTTAGATCACTATTTATCCCTCCAGGAATGCTCAGCAGTACCAATGTAACAGACCAAAACTCTCCATTCCACATTCTAAAACTGGGAACAGCATAGCATTTTAAAAATGCCCCTATATCTTTACTGACCGCTGAAGTAAAGATTCGTGACGGTTCAAGGTAAAAGAATCTGAAGTTGGAAGAAGTAACAGGTACTTGATTTCAGGTTTACCCAAACTATTTAATTGAAACTTAGCTGGAAATCCTTCATTGTTTTGTCCTTTGTGGGAAGTCTTCCTTCTCATATTCCCACTTCAGCTCCTTCTTCTCTGCAAGATCAGACAACAGAACCTCTCATTAACTTGAATTAGTTGGGGAGAGGATAATTTTTGTCAGTTTTCTATATTAATTCACAATAGCATAGTAAATGGCTGACAGAAATGAGAGTGGTGAATGCACAAGTAAATCAGAAATGTTTTACTGTTTCATTACCACCATCTGTACATATCACATAGCAAGCACACACATGGAGGTCCTCCCCCACACACACATGGGTTTTCTTACCTCTTCTTCACCCTACACTACAAAAAACGCTACAAACCCTGCCCTAACACATAATACAATGCAGTGCACTGCAGCATCTTATGCAAAGTAATATTTACTGACCTTCCCTTCTCTGCTTGCTTTAACAAACTCTGGAAATCCTGCAAGACTCAGTTGTTTTCTTACTTCCATGCAATCTGTACATTCACTGAACCAACTTTTACAAAGAATTTTACTGGCTTTGGAATCCAAGAAAATAGAGTGGTTAACTTCTGGGTGGTAGAAGTGGAGATCAGTTTGACTATAAAGTCAAAAGGTTATAACTACTATGCAGGTGCTGTTTTCCCTTAACTTCTACCACGTCAACTTTCAAACAGGGCATAATGTATTCTCATTTTGAGAATGTGGATTTGTAACTAAAGACTTTTCTTCATATAATATTTTGTATTATATTTCAACAACACCTACTTAGTGTAAACAAAACAAGGGGGGGAAAAAGGTTTGAGAACCATTGATGCCCATGAGAATATAACTTAAAAGTGAGTTAGTGCCCTTCATTCTCCTTGTGTATCAGACTCAGTGTCTATTTTTAAAAATGGATTAAGTAAGTAGGAATAATTAATAAAAATCTATTTTTATTTTTAATTTATTAATTAAATTTTATTTAATTAATTAAAAAATGTATTATATCTTTTGATCCCTTTAAGTGATTTCTTTGCTTCCAAATTGTAGCAGAAGGAACTACATAATAAGTGATATTTAGTAGCAACCAACCCTAGAGGACTTAAGCCCATGTCTAAGAAAACATGAAGTGTCTTAAAAAGGAAATGTACTTTTATAACTCAGACACAGTAGGGTCAGCTCTCCTGACTTAACTGATACTATCACCCCATCAAGACTCCTGAGAACAACTGCAGTTCAACACTTTTCTAAGAGATATACAGTAGACCCCTTTAGAGGATGTACTGCAATGGTTTTTTTTTCATACACACTGAAAGACTGACATACTCCAGAAATATATTTACTTTCTCAAAAGGAATCTGAAGGACAGGAACTTGGTGAATACCTTCTTTAATCAAAATACCACACTAATTACACACTCATCTGTCTAATGTTTAGTCATCCCAAAGTTCTGCATTGTCCCTCCAGCACAGCTAAGAAAAATGATATCTAAGAAAAAACTCTATGGTATAAATTGCAGTATCCTGTCAAAACTTAGGAGAGAATGAAATAATACCAAGGAAGTGGCAGAAGTACTGAAATGATGACATTTTTTTTTCTTTCCCAAGCAAAGACACATATAATATATCCAAATCTTTAGCACAGGTTTAGTGATCTTCAGGCTGATAAAACAGTCCTTCATTCTAGGTTCATTCTATTTGCACTGCAACCAGGTTCATGTAAGTTCCCTGTGTCCATATGTCATTGGGCTTCATAGAGGTATGAGTTCTCCCCTGGACTAGGAAGCAAGTTGATTACCTCATAAAGAATTGGGCACTATATTAGAGCTCTGTTATTTTATGCAAGTACATGACTGGCAACTCATCAGAGCATATTAATGCATCTATTTCAGCATGGGAGTACGCATGCTAGCAGGAGAGAGAGAGATGTGGGACAATGAACAGAAAATATTAAGGTCAAAAGTATGCAAAGTGACAGACATTGCCAAATCATTAAGGGAAAAACCCTGCCACTGTTTTCTTAGGGCTTCTCTCTCATGCCATGTGTTGCTAGTTAGCAGCTCTGATTGTGGCAAGCATTAGAAAAAGCAGAATGTCAGCCAAGTTCTGCGTAGTGGTAAAGTCAAAACAAGAAGGAAAATGGCATTCTTAGAGGCTAGGAACTGGAGGTTTTTTGTTGTTTGTTTTAAATGTAATTAATAGTTTTCTGCTTACTCCAAGAATTGCAGCCAGTGATTAAAGAAGTTATACTTCTGTGAAAGGACTGACAGTTCTAGGTCAAGTCTCATTACAGTAATGTCTTAGCAATTCATTTTAGTTTCTGAGGTATCCCGAGGTGCTTCAGTAAAGAAGCTGTTCCATGCATAGAATGGTATTACATTTCCCTCTTATTATAAGAAAAATGGACCAAAGTATATAAGGAATAATTTTCTGGCTTTTACTCTAGAAGACTGCTCCTGCCACCACAAGAAACTCACCTTCTTCATATGGCTTGTACAACACCATTAATTTCACAAAGACAACTAGGAGTCTGATTTCGGGGTTAGACAACTGAATGACTTAAGACTCTTAAAACTTTAGCAAAAGAAACATCATGTTCTTTACATAATACAAAGCCAAACTCTCCAAATGAGCTTAAATATCTCTAAGAATTGCATTTGCTGTTTTCTACAATCTTTATAACCTAGTACAGCATGCGTGAAATATATTATGAGAAATGTAGGTGGTAAAAGAATTATGTCTAAGTTGAAAAGAATCTTGAACCTTGAAAAGCATCTAGTGTAATTATAACAATTACAAACACATAGAATAGATGCAGAAATATACTATGCATTACAAATATAGGTCAGTGTGAAAGTTACTCAAAATGCCACTTCAAAGCACCCATTGAATTTACATCCAAACAAACATGAAAACAAATTCCTATGGTATTGATTAATAAATCACTTTAAATAATCTCATTCAATCAATGAAATGATGCCTTTGCCTGACATGATACTGTTCTTGCATAGTAAGAAGCACAGAACAGTTTGTGCTGTGTGACACTATAAGGTCCTTTCTCGTGGGTAATGGTTCAAACACTCCTTCCCAATGGCTGCTACCAAAGCAATGTCACACACTGATTGTTTTAACAGATCCCATGTTATCCATGCCAAAACAAATAGGTAAGTAAAAAAAAGTTGTCTTTTATGCCTTCTGACAGAAATGAAGGATCCTTTGCCCTGGGAATTAATTTTGCATCCATTCAAATCAGTGAAATCGTTGTCATTCACTACAGCATTGCAAAGGCTCCACATGTGCTCTAGATTCTCTCTTAATTTGATACATATTCTGATTTTTTTTTTCTGTGTGAGTGGAAACAAAGAGTCAGGTTTGCAGTCATAAATGAGCTTTCTCCTCCTGAAAAAAAAAAAAAAAAAAAGCAGACGCATTGCCAAATATGTTTGTGTTGACTTTATGAAATAAAGCTCAAGTACACATATGTTGAAGAGACAGTGGAGCTGCACGTGTCCAGGTAGGAGAAAATAGAATAGTTCAGAATTATCTTGGGTGTGAATTTTGGGTGCAGATTTCATTCCAGACCCACCCCACCCTGGAATTTAGATTTACAAATACTAGTCTTGAAAATAATTGGGAGTGAGGAGGGAAAGGGTAAGGAAGTCAACATGTGCTCTGTGTAGCAACAGGTTTGGCAAATAGAATGTTAATACCTCACAGAACAAGGAAATAGTTTTCTTTATTCATCTTTAAGTGCTCACATGCCTCCTCTGATCACTGTCCCTTCTTTATGCCCATGATAACCCAGAAAGTGTTCCCATAGCCATAAAAGATCCTGTGGCTTTTAATAGCACTGATCAGCTCTTGAATCTTGGCAGCAGACAGAGTTGCTAAATTCTGGACTTTTCAATAATGTCCACTTGCTCCTGTAGTGAAGAATTGATACCTGCCAACAGTGAAAACTGAAAGCTCACTTCAGCAATTACCCACATAAGGATTTAAAGAAAAGAAAGGGTGGAGAAAGAAAGTGCACATGCTACCAAAAATAACAAGCCAAACTTCACTAGCAATATATCATATAACTAATAGCTGTGGGAGAGAGCCCACAATGGTAGCATCTTTCTGATTTTCAAAGGCATCCTACAGTTGTCAAGAAGTTGAGAGAATCTCAGCTCCAAAGAGAAAAATATGAATTGAAATCAGTCAGAATTCTTATTTGTTTATTGGTTTGAAAAGCAAAAATGCTTCACAGGATGGAAAAATACATGGATGACATTTGAGCACTTCCACCTGTTAAGAGTGAGCCAAAACCTTTGCCCTATTTCAATCACCACCAAATTTATAGAAGTGGAGTGAAAAATCACTCCAATTCTCTCCCCCTATTGAGACTCCACCCATTCTATCTCTGTTGCAAATTCCCATTAAACATTCTCCTGAGTCTTCTTTGGGGAAGTTAACCTAACAAGGTGGAGGTACTCAGACCACAAATACATGCAGATGACAAATGCTCAGGCTACATATACAATGCGAGTCCAGCCCAATATATTCTACAAAAGAGCAGTGAAAGCTAATGCTGAATAATCAGTTCATAAACACCATTGGTATTTTGACAGCAAAACAGTAATGACAAAGTAGAAAGAGAGAGACTGAGTTATCACCTCTTAAGGATGTTCTGATCTATCCCCCAAACAGAGATAGTTAAAACTAAAAATGCTCTCTACAAAGTGCCCCCCGCAGGTTTTTGTTTATACATTTATCATATAGGATCTTCAACAAATGGTTGGCTTTAAAATAGCTGGAAAATACTAAATGTAGGTGATAATCAACTGCTATAAAAAAAAAAATCTTACATATTCAATTTAGCCTTCACTACTGCCATAAGATACAACATTCTACAGATCAATCCCCACTCAAGTAAAAATCTGATCAGGCAACTTCTATTAATCACAAAGGATGACACAGCAGAACTTGTCAATGCATTAAAAGCTACTTAAAATAGGAAATTTTAAAACACCTTTCAGCAGCATGCAGAAGATTGGCTACATACACACAGACCTTGAGTAAAATATCATTTTTAATTCTCACTACACCCTGGTATCACATAGTTCATATAACTGATTTGATGTTATAGCCTTGGTTTTACTTGCTTTTCCTTCTTTTGTGGAACAAAGGGCAAAACAGGAAGAGAACTAGAACTTGTTTCTCAAACAAACCTACCCTGAAAAGCAGCTGTTGAATAATAAATACGATAAGAATTGTAATTTCTGCTGTGCAACCCCTTGTACAACACAACTGTAATTAGTGTGGTTCCATGCATAGAATGTTGCAGATGTTTTGACTAAAATAAACCTACATTATATTTCTGGCTCGGGAAATTGGTTGAGCCGTAAATTCTCATCTGATGTTTTCCCCACAATTTTTTCAGCCTAAACTCACATGAAAAATACAATGCTTTAGATGCTTGGAATTTCCTGTACAAAAAGAAACATAAAGGTAATATTCTAAAATATATTATCCATGTATAAGCTCAGGTGTGGTAGCTCTCAAAAGTCTTTACATGTGAAGCCATCAGCAACCACTCAGCAAACAGAGAAAATGTTCAGTGCACCTTAAGCTGATAGGAGAATATCAGGAGAAAACAAGACATAGATATTACACTCCTTAAGCATCCGTGACAGTGAAATGCATGCTGAGGAGACAACCACTCATGTGCTCTCCAGAACTTTCTCTGTTCTTCTGGTTGCACTTCTCTCACATCCTCACCCATAATCTCCCGTGTCTGTTCCCTTGATGCCTTAGGCACACCACAACTCTGGTACACATCTTTTAAGTAAAGTGTGGTACTTGCCACAGCTGCCTCAGTTCTAAGAATCCACAGCTGAAAACAGTATAAATGAGAGCAAGTCACAGCTGTGCAACATCTTGAGCAAGTCTACGGCCTGACATATTTCCTACCTTAAAAAGCCCTTTTTCTGCTACAGTCAAAAATTATGAATGATGAAATTCTTTTCTCTCATGTAAAAAGCACAGCTCTTCAAACTCAGGAAAAAACTGAAATTACCTATTAGCCCTTCAGGAGAAAGTTGCTTTTGATATAGAATGGTGTGTATTACCTATATATAGAATGTGCATTTTAAGAGCAATATACTTAACTTTTTAATGTAAAGAAGACATTTGCACTCTAACAGTGACTTAACTGATTTGTGACATTTCAGTAGATGTTAGGGCAGTTTCTGAAACTCAGTCTGTTCAGACTGAATTTTCCATTGAGTAACCAGAACACTAGGACAGACACTTCACTGATACAAATCTGATGCACAATGTAAGTGAAGTTTTAAAGACATGGATTTATTTTTTCATTAAAAACTTTGCAGGGAATCACTCCTATATCTATTTAGCAGTTATTTCTGTATCTGCAAATAAGGACAAAAGTTAATGAATGTTCAGTTTTCCTAACTACCCTAACTAAACCAAAAAGAATTTCAACTTTCAGGCCCAAGTACATTTACCATGTTTTCACCCAAATGCCTTGAAATTATCTCCATGTCTGATTAAGAAGCAGTGATACCTTCACAGGTTTATTTAAGGCTGAAGCTCTTCGATATTGCCATATGATAAACTCTTCCCCAACAGCCCACAGCGTTTTCATGGTCATATCATGGCACCTTTCAGTAGGCAGGCAATGCTTGACAGCATGGCATTCTCCTGGAGAAACCCTCGTCTTTGCATCTGGCAATCTACTTTCACTCTTGTCCCACAATGCCTGAACTTCACTGCCCAAACACAATGCAATGCTTACTCTGTACCGAAGACATAGCTTGATTTAGGGCTTGACATATACCAAGAGGTGTCATTTTTCACCAGCTGACCAAATCATATAGAAGGAAAATGAAAATCTCTGGTGTTAAGGAGATACAAGTCAAAACCAAAAGCTATTAGGAACTCCTGTAGCTCAAGTTAGACGACAGGTTTATACCAAACCTCATCTTGCTTAGGATAGCTGTGGAATGGAAAAGTTGTAAGCTTTGTAAGCTTGACACTATTTTTCTTCTGCATGCATCCATGAACTTACTTTCTGTTTTGTAATATTTTAGAAATAGTGCATAGTATTGTTAACTGATCACTGGGAATGATGATAAATAATTAAGCAAATTACAAGAGTCAGAACAAATTTGTGCTTTCAAGAATAGATTGCATACAGAAGCACAGTTAAAGTTGGTTTTTTTTTTTTAGTTTCCCCTTGGTCTTACTTGATCTGCAATGTTTCTCTGTTCCCTTTCAAACTGCTGTGTCTTCACACTAAAACAATTCCTGCTTTAGAAAACAACATGTGAAAGGTTTCATTTAAATTCTGAAGCCCGGATTAACTCTGGCTCCAAAATTTAAACGGGGGAAAATAAAGTATGAGAAGATTCTTTTCTTTCTCCCTAAAATGCATTGAAGTGGGAAAGCAAAGCAGTTGCACATCATGGCTTAAGCTAGGCCAGGTCATGGATCAAAGAAGTAACAGTACTCACCCCAAAATGCAAACATCTCCTAAAAAACAAACCATACTATATAAACAAAGAGTTTATTTTTATACATTAATATATTTTATTAAGGTAGGACCTAAGTTCATTGGTCAAATTAAAACCTGCCTGAATAATAATAATAATAATAATAATAATTAAAATTGCTTTTAGTATAGATACAACATACTAAAGCAGAAACCCTACCTTTTTTTCCTGAGCTGGTTATACCACAAAAGTATGAGACAGATGGCAAAACAATCATAAACCACAGCTCTATGATATATGCAAGAAGCAGAGGGCCAGTCCTACTATGGAAGGCTGCAATTCTCAAACGAGAAAAAATTATGTTCAATGTGCTGATTACAAAACAGTTTTAGAAGACAATATATTATGTGTACTCACGAAGTCTTGCTTTTTACCAGTTTTTCACATAGGATAAAGCCAGTAAAGGGCATCTAAAAGCACCTTCTTTGGTCAGGAAGGATTACTCCCAGTTTAAACGTAAGGAATAACCTACAAGTTTTTCATTATTTGTCATGATTTTTTTCACAAAGAGTGTGGCACATAAATTAGTAGAGATCATTCTGAGAGAAAGACTCCAGGATACATGTAAGTAACAAAGTTTTCATCACTCCATGCAACATCCAGGATCAGGAGGCATAAAACTCTGAAATTCATCCTTACTTTTCCTGACACTAGGCCAAGAGTTCCACATTTCAGCAGTTCAGAAGAGATCTTCCATTTGACAGAAGAGTACCAACTTAGCTCATAATGGCTGCATAAATAACCAATAACAAGATCATATGAGGACATGGCATTGTCTGTAGTACTTTAACACCAGATCTCGCATCCTTCCTTACTAGCCAATGATACAAGCCTGAGCCATGAAGATAAATACAACATGAACATCAAAGTAAAACCCAAACAGAATCTAAGGATCTGACTCAGTATTTTAAAAGTTTCATTGGGCATTGGAACCTGGTCAAGGCTCTTGAGATTCTTGGCTCTATGTCTAATCTTCAGAAGAAACCAAGACAGAACAGAAATGCTATACATAGCATAGTAGTAACTGCACACTCAAAAGTAGAAGAAGAGAAAAAAAATGTACAAAAAATCTGAAAAGGCAATTTATTTTAATAGGATACTGGTGTGTGTATGTATCCAAATACACATTTTGTGCTGTATCCAAAAAATGGAACACTTGGCCAAAGTCTGTCTTTACAGCTCAGCCAATGGAACAACAAGCAGCAAATAAACTTCTCACAAAATGTTTGCTCACATTCATCTTGCTGGCTATTGCACAAATTTCTGTTACCCCATGATTATTGAAACTTCTTGGCTTTAAAAAACCTAAAGTGAAGGATACTGTCCTAAATTTTGTCTGTCTCTTTGTACCGTCTCTTGAGATGACTGGAATTGGTGGGCTTTTGGGGTTTTTCTTTGGACAACTCAAATTTCCTGCTCATGCATAGCCTGTCAGTTCTCATCCAGCTTTTAATGTTCTTTCTGTATTAAAAGGAGATACTTCATCTCATTGCAGACCACATTTCTCAGAGATCTTACCAGAAGCCTTGTCAGGCAGACATGCTGTATCTGGCTAAACTTGGCTTTTGCAAGTAATGGGCAATTAATTGCTAAGTTTAGATTAAAAGCACATCCTCTAGATATAAACAGGAATATTAAACCTGCATAATAAGAAAAGGCTGTAAAGAGATTGAATGGGAAGATACAAAGCATTTACTAGATAGAATATTAAATGTGCATTTTTAAAAATTTATTCTTTAATTCATCTTTTATTAAATAATTACCACAGTGATTTAAAATCTAAACAGGGAACACAAAATAAGAGATAATTGTTTGCAATGATCTTCAGTATTAGTTACATGAAAGCAATTGACAGGGGCTCAGTTTACCCCTCTCTTATACCTTGTATTGCCACATGGTTCCGGCTTGAATATCCAATTCAAGAAAGATAGTAGAGGCATAGTTAGTTGGCAGTTATTGGCTGTTACTGCACAAAATTGGGCACATTCACTGTTGGAATACAATATTGGGAAATCTTAATTTGTGATGACAATGGAAAATTAACATTAAGCATGTACAAATGATACCACCATCACTTTGTATATACATGCAGACGTCAGTCACAGTCTGGGAAGCAGTGTCAACACTTCATGGCAATGGACCTGCAGGAGCATACTGCCAAGCCTGATATTTACAACTGACCAATAATAATTTTGTAGCTTCTCTACAAGCCAGCGGAGTGCTAGGAGACTGGAACCTTACCCACCAGAGTCCTCCTGCCTTTTGCCACAGCTTCCATTGATTCATTCAACCATTCTTGTGGTCACTCTGCATTGATTATTTGATCTTGTTGCACCACAAGCTGATGTACAGTGCTGCTTGCCTTCTGTTGGCTTGATGTTTGAAGTCTCTGCAACCTGTTTTCTCCTAGATCAGGCATGTTATGGTCTGTCCTAATCCAACAAGTATTTTCTCAAATTCCCTCCATATGGATTGTTATGGTGGCTCAACTTTGGCATCTGATATGACAACAAACTTTAGGGACCTTGAGTAGAGTGATGAGATGAGTCTTCTTGTGTTTCTCATACAAAATGACAAAGCAGAAGTGATTACAGTGTAGATGTGCCACATCCATCTTTACAGGCCTTGGAAATATTCACACGATAAATCCCTCATCTACAGACACTTGTAAGCCTATCACAAGATATCACAAGGTCTCACTACCTGTCAGGAGTTGAAGTTAGCAGTACAACAAGATCAAAGGTGCTATTTAAGGTTTGTTCTGTGGTACACCTAGGAGCTCTGGTTGTATTTGGGCCTTGATTCATCCCCTTGCCATTCCTGGGGTGCTGACAGACCCTGTCATCGGTATCTAGCTGCCTACTGTGGTCCAGCCCTTAAGAACTGTGCCTATCATTGCAAGCAAGGTCTGTGTTGGAGTCACCATCAGTTCCCAGCTCAGATTCCCTCATGGGAGCACTGCTTTCTGCTTTCTGACAGTGTCAATGCATATTTATGTCTTATCACAGCACACTTGTGTAGTTAATTACACAGCATGGAAAAGAAGCATTTATTATAGTCTTGCAAAAAATTTACAACTAAGGCTTATTTGGAAAATCTAATAAGTAATAGTAAATTAACCTAATGTACAGTCTTCAGCATATTTCTATGGCAGACACTTTTTTGCTTTTTTCCTCTTCCTCTGTAATTTTTCTGCTCCATTAAACATCACAAATTTCCTTGGTCTAATTATAAAAGTCTGGCTATTTTCCTGTGATTTATCATAAAGTGTTTCTAATGGTCTTATATTTATCTGCTTTCAGACTTTCTAAATCTGCAGGGCACAGCAGTGCACTTTCTAAATACTAAGCAGACCTAATGTATTCAAGGGAAAGGAATACACAGGGCTGTAGACACACAAGGTCAAGTGAGAAACAGTACAGAGTGACAACAAGGAAATTTCACAAAAACGTCAAAGCAAAATGTCTATTCAGGGACAGAAAAACATAAAATTCTGACATATCTTTCCAAAGGGACCTACTCAAGAGGGTGCATGAGTATCCCATGAGGTTTACCAAGACCAAGTGTAAAGTGCTGCACCTGGATCAGGGCAACCCCTGGTATCAGCACAGGCTGGGGGATGAATTGAAATTGAGAGCAGCCCTGCTGAGAAGGACTTGAGGGTGCTGGTGGAGGAGGTGTTGGACATGTCCATGCAATGTGTGCTTGGAGCCCAGACAGCCAGTTGTGTCCTGGGCTGCGTCCAAAGCAGCCTGGCCACTGCAAGGGAGGGGATTCTGCCCCTCTGCTCTGTTTTGCTTTGCTCTGGTGAGACTCCACCTGCAGTGCTGCATCCAGCTCTAAGGTCCCCAGCACAGGATGGACATGGACCTATTGGAGAGAGTCCAGAGGAGGTCACCAAATTGGTTAGAGAAATGGAGCAGGTCTGCTATGAGGGGAGGCTGATAGAATTGGGATTGTTCAGCCTGGAAAAGAGAAGGCTTCAGAGTGAACTAACTGGGGCCTTCCAGTACCTGAAAGGAGCCTACAGGAAAGATGGAGAGACTCTATTTATAAATAGGTATGTAGTGACAGGACAAGAGGGAATGGCTTCAAACTGAAGGACAGTAAGCTTAGATTAGATGTCAGGAAGAAAGCCTTTACTGTGAGGGGGTGAGGCGCTGGCACACGTTGCCCAGATAAGTTGTGAATAAGTTAAACCCTGGCAGTGTTTAAGGCCAGGTTGGTTGGGGCTCTGAGCAACCTGATTTACTGGAAGGTGTCCCTGCTCACAGCATGAGAATTGGGACTAGATGATCTTTAAGGTCCGTTCCAACCCAAGCCATTCTATAGTCTATGAGTCTATGATCTGAACATTTTGTGACACAGGAATTCACAGTTCTTTTGATGATCACTTTAATAGGACACTACAACACTACAAATTCCTTCAAGAGAGAGGCAGACAATAACTTAGGGCCTCAGAAAAGAGATAGTAAGGATATAAAGGAAATCTCAGTACAGTGATCTGGTCTGTTATTTCATTACATGAAGACAGTTTTTATTGGTGCAAGAAAACATACCTGGAGACCCTGCAGAAGAACTTTGTTACCCAGGATGTGATCGCATGTTTGGCTTGACAGCATGGTGAGCTCAGGACACCTTAAAGATGCATTTTGTCTTTCTCAGTACAAACCTTTTTCATCCTTAGATGCAGTAAAAAGCGAAGTAGAAATAGGATGAATAACACAGTCTGCCTCTCAAAGTATGGAGATTTTTTTTATTTTGTAAGTTAATAATTGCACTCCTGGTTCATAATATTTTTCTCATATCTACATGTATATCATAAATTACAAGTTTGTCAATATTTATTTATCAAGGAACTTGTCAGTATTTATTTTCATGTTTTGTATATCTACATCCCACTGCTACTTCTTCAAACATACAGTAACTTGAAGATCTGATTGCAAGCTTATCATCTCTGTTTGGGGGCAGAACTGTAAATGTGGCTATGGGTTTTCAAGCTTGCTGCTACCTGCAGCTCTGAAGCTAACCAGAGAAGACCGGGGTTTCAAGGAATAATGATGTAAAGATTGAACAAAATGCAATGAATCTGCATGGAATAGTAATCCAGCTTCTCTAAAGGGTTTATTCAAAATTCAGTGAACCTATTTCACTCAAGAACTTAGTCCATTGTGTTATCTCTTAAATCTTGCTACACTTATATAGTATTAAAGACCTCAAAGAATAGAGCACATAATGCACCCTCTATTCTTAAAATAAAAACTTAATATTCAGAGAAGTTGAATTTCTGTTCTTACTGAGTACATTAAATTCCTGAGATAATATCACATAGATTATATACTTGCATCTGTCCAAAGCCTTAAAGTTCAAAGTCCTGGTCTTCCCAGGGAATGCCAAAGAAATTCCAACTTTAACCTCACTTTATTGTGGCTACTACATAGGTGCTTTTATACATTAAAGCTAAGAGACAAAAGGATTTTCATTACATTTTAGACACCTAATTGCCCTTTACTCCCCTGAAAATTCCGGTCTAGAAATGCCGAAGATTTGAAGGACAGTGTACATATATGCATACATCTTAAACACATGCTCTTAGAACTGGGCATCACAGCCAGACCTCAAAGTCAAGAAAATATGCCTGCTGTGAGGAACCTACTCTGATTCTTGAATATCAGCACAGACTTTCTCCCCGAATTCCAGCATGAGGGTTGGTATTTGCTCAGTGAGGATTTGACAGCAGTGCCTGTATTCATTATATGCCCTTGAGCAAGGATTAATGCACCCATTAGGTATGGGAAGTAATACAGTCTCTTCTGTAGCTCAGTATAAAGGGCCTCCTAGAATGAGCTGGCAATTGTACCAAATTACATCTAATTGTTCCTGATGAATTTACAGTGCAGGCTAGAGTTTGCTAGAAACTCAGTTAAGACCACAAGTTTGCCTTGGCTTGTGTTCAGTACTTTTCTCACTAAACTACGAACTCTTTGGAGCCCTTTTTTTTTTTTTTTTTTTCACTTTCAAAACATTTGAATCCCAAACCAGAGCCTTCCACGCAACAAATGGAATCAGTTTTATGCTTCTTGCTTTGTCCCTCCCATTTGGGACATTCAGTGGGAGAAGTCTTTGTGATATGCTGTGAAATCACACTATCACCTATCTAGATAACATTAATTGTTACAGGCCTCTAAAATTGTTTGGAAGAAGAAGGGAAACCAAAATAACCTATTACTTAATAATAACTACAATCCTGTGTTCCTTTTTCCCCTTATCTTCATGATAACAGCAGCAATTACTTAGATAATTGATAAATTTTTCACTAGGAAAGAATCCTGAAAAAAAAAATCAACCTTATTTTTAATTCTCATTTTATTTTTGCTTCACTTATGATGAAAACTATATCATAGAAAATAGAACTACAGGATTATTCAACTATGTTACTGGCAGAAAAGCAAAAAGAGCTCTTCAGATTGAAAGTTGATCAAATGTAAAATGTTATTTTCCATTGCTCATTTGGCCTTCTGATGCTGTCTCTCTTTGTCTCCTTTGTTTTGTTGAATAACTGCCAAAGTCTGCATGGTTGACTACTGCTTTTGACTCTCTGTCACACCACTGTCACATCTGCATTCTGGAGCACGAGCAGCCTTGGTAAGTTTCTGGGAAGCTCTTTGATACAACAACCAGATTATCTAGGGGTGCATAGCTCTTATTGAGATCATGCAAAAGAAATGACCAGTATCATGAAAACAGTGACACTGTGAAAAAGACAGCAAGGAGTACAAGGCTGGGTGAGAAAATGTTAGTCAGATCTTTAATGGAAATATCAATCTATATAAGAAAGGACTAACACATCCTTTACTCTGACTGATCAGTGATGACAAGGTAGGAGGAGTGCAACCACTGGTGCAGACATTAAAACACATAGATGAACACAGAATTTCCCCAGACCTCCTGGGCCTTACTCTAGCTACTGGAAGAATTTGCACTGCTACACTATGGACTCATGTTTCAGTGCCAGAATCTGATACTTGTTGTGGTCTGATGGCAAAGCCAAGGAAAAAAGGCTCCCTCTCTGTCCTGACACCAGCTGTTTCCTTCTCCTTCCATTTGCCCCAGAAAATAGTGCAGGCCATGCCACTTCAGATGGCAAAAGCATGGAAAAAGGAGCTCAGGTCCAATAGGAGTGAGAGACATGCCCAAGGCCCTGTGAAATGCAGGCAAACACCTTGTACTGCCTTCAGCACCTGTACCTCAGCCCTGGGAGAAAAATAGCAGTGCTTTTTAAATCTTACTGAGAGAGTACATGGTCAGCATTCTACCCACTTCTTGCACAAGTCACATGCCTTTCTTCACTCAGCAAGAGCACAAAGCCCCCACTCATAGATTGTCTCAGTACAATGCTTAAACTGAACTCTAAAACTGGACCCTTAACCTGCATAAACTCTGGGGCACGTACTATAGTATGTCCATGTTAGTGATAGGAATAGCAGTGATGCTAAATCAGAAGCAACTCTGTTAAGCTTTCCTCCTAACACATATATTTTTTCTAAATTCTGAAGATGAAAACTGGAACTTTGAACACTATCCGTCTTCATATTCTAGTTCTTATTTTTAAAGAAAACAAGAAGATGGCTGATATGTCTCAGAAACGACTAAATCTGAATGCAAAGTTTACTTTGCAGAGAATAGTACACAAGTATGACCTTGACAAGCACTCGCACTCTGAGCCACACAGAGAATTGATGATGACAGCAGCTGATCACCTGTAAATCTATCTGGCAGGTGAAAAACTAAAAACCACAAAACGAAACCAAATATAATAAAAACAAAGAAAGACTATGATTTGAAAAGAAAAAAAGCCAGAAGATTCTGACAAACTGAAGATACTTACGTTCTTCTTGTGAATTAAAAGAATTAAAGGAGACAAAAAGCAGAACACAATAAAAAAACTTATTTCAGAAACCATGCACGCAACTCCAGTGTAATCTGTTAATACCTTGAATGATGTATGTTATGTTTGCAGTATTTGCTGTGGAGTTTCTTCTATATTTGTTATAGAGACAATTCATAATACACATTTGTATGAACTTCTATGCTGGCTTCCTGGGCTTCCCCCTCAAGCCTATTCAGCAGCATAAGCAACCAAAAATTACAAGTATGGTCAACTGAAAACTGCAAAGACAGAAGGGAAAAGACAGAGTTCTTTTATATAGGAAAGTAGAGATTTGTCCTGATGACAGCAAAAGGCTGTGAACTTTGCTTTCCTCCTGTCCATTCCTCATCCCCTTGCTAACTCTTAAAGAAGAGACTGGAAAATCTTGTTCTTAAGTCACTTCAGATACTGATTCCAAACACAGTGTCATTGAGCACTATTCTATAATGCATCTGTCTTGAAGTACAAGGAGTATATGAGATGAATACAAATAGTGATATATCAATGACAATGTTTTCTGCAGCAAAACTGTCTGTGGTTAGAAGTAACTTGTGAATTGTACAACAATATCCAGAGAATTACAGTCATGCCAGATATCACAGAATCACAGAATATGCTGAGTTGGAAGGCACCCACAAGGATCATCAAGTCCTGCTTCTGTCCCTTCACAGAACGATCCCCAACGGTCACATCATGTGCCTGAGAGTATTGTCCAAATGCTTCTTGAACTCTGTCAGGCTGGTGCTATGATGACTCCTCTGGGGAACCTATAAATATGTTACAATTAAGAAGTCCAATGCTGATCTACGTCCTTTATTTCAGTTTTCTTGATGTCTTTTCATTTTGACCCTGCATCCTCTCAATCATACTTATTAAAAGTACCTAAGAATGAAGAAAGTTTGGCAACTGTAAAACATCAGAATTGATGGCATGAGTCAGCAGAAACAGAGGTTCAGCCAGGAAGTTTGAGTTCCTTGGAGTGGGTATTTTGAGGTAATTTGTTTTGGTTTGGTTTTTCACATAGAACAATGTTAATGGAAGACCTTTTTTCTGTTTGTTTAGGTTACCTGATTTGTGAACATGGAGTAATCATTTTACTAGTGTATGCCCAAATAATTACTCATTTTAAAAAGTGCTTTGTGATCTGCAGAAGGAAAACATTTTATAATGTTGCCTCAGCTTTCTTCTAAAGGGGAAGGCAAAAATCAGTCCACTCATGCAAAGCTACTACAGCTTTCAGTGGATAAAGTCTATACATCCAGAATGCAGTCTTAAAAGACAAATTCTGCCCCTGCTGGGGCCAGTAAGAATTTTCCCAGCAACTTCCAGCAGGCCAAAGTTTTGCTCCTGAGTCTGATGCTTAGTGAGAATGCAGGAAGTGTTCCTCTATAGTCTATAAACTACCTCAGTTTTACAATTCTTGTTAAAATAAGATGAAAATGTCTGCACATAACAACATGTGACAGAACATAGTGCCAGTGGAACCCTGTAAGAGCTTCCAGGGAAGTCAATCCACATCTGAATAGAAGTATTTTCTATTAACAGCTGTCCTGAAAACACTAAGAAATGCACACTGTTCTCTTTACAGCCGGACTGTGAATTCCAACAACATACATATGTTTAGGAGGCTGTCAGCACACCTTGTGACTCTTTTTCCAAAGAATTATGAAACATGTAATTTCTCTATTAAAAAAAAGAAGGGGAGGAAACAAAAGCTTATGTAAGCAATTACTCCACTGAAAACAGATAAAGCTTTTACTTGCTACAGTCACATGATACAATGATAATATAAAACTTTTCCATACATTAAGTCATTCTGTCACCAGCAACTCTGGGTTTTGCCTGCAAGATGGCTTAATTAGGCAGCTAAGCATAATGTGAATACAGATGGCATGAGCTGCTCGTCACCAAACTTATTAGCCCATTTTTAGAGAAGGATGGAAGCACGGGAAACCTTTTACCTAGGACCTGCCAGTCTTCAGAAACAGAACAGTACTGTTACTTCAGTAATAGAGTTGGGAATTAAATTTTTAATACAGCTAACAATTTTCCCTTTCTATAGAAAAAATTAATAGTCTGGAGCTCACATGCCCATCAGCAGAGAGAAGAACACATGTTCACTTATATGGATGGGTAATATGACTGCTAAATAAAACCATATAGAGTAGTCTTGGCAAACAAAAAACAAAACAAAACAGAAACAGAATTCCTGAAATGTCTGTTGTCAAAGAAACACATGGAAAGCCAAAAACATATGGAAAACTCCCCAAAGACATGAAAGAAAGGTGCAGATAAAATATTCAAGACATACCATGACAACAGAATACCATGGTACAATTTCAAGCACACATTCTCCTGAAAGTATGTTTTCAATACAAATAAAAATACTTTTCTTATTTAAACTGCAATTCACAGTCAGAAGTACAAAGTATTTTTTCTAGATTTTAATGCATATTTTACTATTTTCCCCCTCAAATAAAAGTACTTAACAGACTACAGTGAGTCAAATGGCCAAAATATCCTAATTTAGAAGTCAGAAAGCATTGATTTGTCAAGTATCTTGTTTATGTTCAGTCATAATGACTAAATAAGAGACAAAAATGAAAAAAAAAAAGAATATTTGATTTGCCTTTTTTTTTTTTTTGACTTGTAAACACAGATAGCAGCATAAGAAATTTTTAAAACAATGATTAATTTACTAGTCAGTGCTATGGGCTTTTTGGTAGAACTTACAAAATACCTGAATGATAAACTCATATGAGGTCAAATGCTTCCATGTTGACAAGGAATGTGGAAATATTCTGAAGTATGTCATTCACCTCAGGATAGGCTCATGATGGCCACCTGGCTCCTGCTTCATAGTGCACATGACAACGGTAAAAAAGTAACTTTCATTTTACAGAATGGGCATTCTGAGTACTTGTGTATTCTTTGCTTCTTTCTTCTGACACAAATCAACAATACTTGTAAATATTTCTATCTTTTTGCTCCATTTTTTTCCTCTGATTTATTAACTTTATTCTTGGTTTTGTAGTATTTATTTTTCTGAAATATTTTATCATAGAATTGTGCAAAAGAAAAAGAAAGTATATAGGAATAGATAATTTTTACTTAGGGAAAATATCCAGATTTGGGAGATTTCTTCAAGTTCTCTAGTGACAAAACAGATAGGAAAGATTTTGTGGAAAACAATACAAAGGCAACAACACTTCTAGAGTTATGCACTAACCTTCTTCTGCATAATTTCACTAATGTTCACCCATATTTGGAAGGAGGTACGCACAGGAGTTTCTCAATTTCATGAAGAGACACAGGCCAATTCTGCTTACCATCATACTCCATGTTTTCTAACTTTTAATTGTGGGACCAGCACAATAGCTGACTAAAAACTCTTTACAATTGCAGAGACTGGCTGCACCTGAGCTCTGCAGTGTAGTCCTCAGTTTTGAGGAACACTCTGCATGGTTTCAGTCCATGTGTTTAGCTCTTGCTGTAATTGAAGTACTGCAAAGGATTCTTTTAACACAGTTCTTTACCTAACTACCTGAGCTCAACATCATTGTGTCAAATTCAAGGGCTAATGTCATGTATGGCTAGTGGCACCATTGTTGCTTGAGATGCACTTGTGCTGTGACAGAGTCTGACATTCTGGATAGAAATATATTAATTAATAGCTATCATATTATATTGTATTGTATTAATGAGCTCATATAATTGTATTGTATCTCACTGTATTATTAGCTACATAGAATTATATTAATATATAGATTATATATAATAGTAATGTAATTACTGCATAGCATTATATTAAGTAACAGAATTTAACACAAGGATTTTCAAAACGAGAATTCATTCTTCCTTGCTGAGAGAAGATTGACCCTGATGAAAGTTAGTTTTGTCAACACCTGAAGCATTTTCTCATTAATTGTTTAGTAAATGTTAGCACCCAAAGAACAAAACAAGTGTTACATAGAAAGCATAAATGCTTTGAGCCAAGTTGCCATATAACATCCAGCACATCCTATTATTACAGAAAAAATAAAAGCTACGTTCATCTCTAGCCACAGACTGGATGGTATTTTTCTACTGCTGCACATCTACTTTCCAAGCTTTCATCTCTACCTCTTTTTCCCCTTCTTTTTGTAATGTTAAGGGAGAAAACCTTAGGGGAAATGGAACAGCTGAAATTCAAATATATGCACTGAAAATGGCAAACATATTCTCTGGGAGTAATCAGGCAGAATTATATATTTCCCTGGTTTGCCAAGGGAGGTTGACTTGAAGCCAAACTGGCTCCTGTTGAGCTGCAACCCTCAATTAATGTTCACTTCATTTATCACTGTTCAGGCAAGGATCTAGAAAAAGGAAGTATCATTTCAAGTAATGTAATTGAAGATGGGGGACAGAGTGAATTAAGAATACTAAGAGAAGAATGGTTCTTAAATGTAACACAAGCAATTTGGGGTGGAGTAAGACCTGGAAAGATGCATTCATGCTGGATATTAAGCTGACCCTAAGCCCTCTAGTGCAGCTTATAGTTCCAACCTGTTGCTTGCCCAGTATGTCAAACTGAATGACTATTTGAGGAACTTCAAACTACAGTCTTTGTTTTGTATTCTCTAATTTGAATATTAGTCTTTTCCCTGTGCTTAGTTCTGTCTTACACCACTTATGATTTACTCCCCAATTAAATAAAATAGTCTTGCTTGTATGCTTGTCTTCATCAACACCAAGATAATTTTTTAAAAAGGGGAAAACAATCAGGAGGTTATTCAAAGCTGTTACTTACTTTTTCATAAAACAAATTTATAATTTCAGTATCAGATTAACCCTTCTAGTGTTAAGATGAACTACTGGAAACAATAAAGGTTAATACCTACCAAAATTCAAAGTATAATGTTAATATAACTTCTGTTTTTGACTTAACATTTAGCTTCATATTTAGCAGCTAACAGACCTCAGATCATGTCATGTTTCCTCAGGACTTCTTCCATAAAACTTTTTTGATAACCTGTCCCCTGAAATTCCTTGAAGGCTTCATTTTGAGCTTTTTTTGATACATTTGGATTTGATTTCCTGAAATACTGCATTAAAGAAATCCTAATTTCTTTAACACCTACAAGTTGGGTGGAGAAGTAATTGAGAGCAGCCCTGCTGAGAGGAGTTTTGGGGTGATGGTTGATGAAGAACTCAACATGAGCTGGCAATGTGCGCTTACATCCAGAAAGCCAAACGTGTCCTGGGCTGCATCTAAAGCAGTGTGGGCAGCAGGACAAGGGAGGGATTCTGCCCTTCTGCTCTGCTCTGGTGAGACCCCAACTGCAGTGCTGCATCCAGCTCTGGGGTTCCAGCACAGGAAGGATATGATATTCCTGCAGCAAGTCCAGAGGTGGTCCACAAAACTGATAAGGGGACTGGAGCACCTTCCCTATGAAAACAGGCTGAGAGAGCTGGAGCTATTCAGCCTGGAGAAGAGAACGTCGTGTAGAGACCTCATAGCAACCTTACAGTATCTGAGAGAAGCTGCATAGAAGGAGAGAGGAACTGTAGTACTAGGACAAGGGGGAATGGGTATGTCCTGGGTTTACTCAGGAAGGGTCAGTCTTAGAGGTGACCTATGCTGCAGGAAGTAGTACAACTTGCTTCCTGAGAGACAGAGCCAGTGAGCAGCTAGTTTTGAGTACTGATAGGTATACAATCCAATTAAAAGTTGTTCCGCCTCCAGAAAAAAAAACATATTTAAGAGCGGTACACCTGAAAAAAGACCCTTTTTTCTTGTCCTGTTGCTGCCAGAGAAGCAGGTCCTCTGCTTCTCTCTCTGGTAAGACTGGGCCCTTGTCCTCCCTTCCCTCCCCCCTCCCCCCCAAGAGGGAGAGGAGGGGTGGGGAAGGGGGTTTGGAGCGGCAGTGCAACTGAGCATGGGGGAAGTCTCTGGCTCGGATGCAGTTCGGCAAACATTCCAACCACAGTGGGCAGGGGCTGGGCCCTGCTCTATCACCTCGGGCCAGGCCGGCCTTGCAGAGTGAGGCCACTGAGACTCTGACTGCTTCCGCAGCCCAGCTCAGACTTTTTAAACAACGTGGCAGAAATCATGGGACTGTTGCAGAGGCCTAAGTGAGAGATTAACCCTTTTATTGCCCAGGTGAAACTTGCAGACACCCATCCTCCCCTGCAAAGACAGAGAAAGAGTGAAGACACCTATAGAAACACAGCATAAAGACTCAGAAATCAGTGAGAGAAGTAGGGTCGACACCTAGAGGGGTGAGCATGAGGAGTGCTTCAATGTGGAAACTGAAAATTCTTCTGCGACGCCATGGTTGGGACTAAGCTAAAATATTCCCTGTAATATATGAGGAAATGGTCCAAAGGGGGGATGTGATGTTCTAACTGCAGCCAGTACAGCCAGTGAACCAAGGCACCCATGTAGAGATAAGAAGATATTGAAGTAACTGCAGCCTGATGAGAAGTTTAAGCAGAAAGAGAGAAGAAGCTGTGATCCAGATCCCTTGCCCCCGGGAATCGTCAAAGAGGACTTATGTTACCAGTCATGGAAGAAGGGGATTTCTTTGCTGCTATAGTAGAAACACTCATCCTTAAAAGAGTACCCCATGAACCGTCATAACCCACCGTAGTAGCTGTGGGAAGGCTACTGGTGGGGAGGGATTTTCCACAACAAGCAGAGATCTTTTTCTCCTGGGCGGCTGCTAGTTGTGAAGCTGAAAACCATAAGAACTGTATTTCTTGTAGAGAAGTCAACATGGTAAAGCAAGAGGAAACTTCTCTCCCTAAATGAACTGAGAAAAAACTAATTTAGAAGTGGTAAACTGACTGAAAGTCGAAGTGTTGTTTTTTGTATTGTCATTGGGAAAGAAATNGCGCTTTGCATGCACTTTTCAGAAAATATAATTGGTTCTTGATTTAGTGCAGCACAGTTTTTCTTTATCTATTTCTTGCTGTCTTGGTATTCTGTTTTTCAGCCTTTCCTTTCCCAATTTAGCGCAGCTTACATTTCAGTGGCCTTGAATTCTTGAGGGCTTTGATAAACATAACCACAGGTGGTTTTGGCTGGGGCACACTGTCAGTGTTCAAATGCATTACAACATAAGTGTGCTGGCGTTTAGCCAGAAACTCAAGTGAACGAACTTAAACCACTACAGGGCACAAATTGAAAGAGGGGAAATCTAGGTTAGATATTAAGAAAAAAATATTTAATGTGAAGGTGGATAGGCACTACAGCAAGTTGACCAGGGAGACTGTGGATGACCCATCCCTGGCAGTGTTCAAGTCCCGGCTGGGTAAGGCCTTGAGGAACATGGTCTATTGGGAAGTGTCCCTGCCCACAGCAGGGTGGGATTGAGTCTAGATGGTTTAAAGTCTGTTCCAACCCTTAACATTCTACAGTATTTTGTAGCATCAGTAGTTATCCATTCAGATGCCTTGACAGCTAAACTCTGAGATGATCACTGTCTCACAAAGATGCAAATTCCTCTAATATTACTATTGCCTCATCTTGATTAACCAGCTCAAAAAAGCTTCCAATATGAGTGCAAATTCCTGTAGATCTCCAATTTAGCAAAAGGTTTTTCTCATGGGGTTTTTTGTTTCTTATTTTTTTTAAGATCATGTTCAACTTTGCCTTTATTTCACTCCTTCTTGTTTGAAAATCTTGACAAAACCCAGCACATTTATTAAAAATATCAGGTTCTCTTTCATATTTCTAGGAGGTTTTCTTCCATTTTCAGACACAGTGAGAAATTTGATGATAGAAGCAATCCAGTGAAATACTTCAAAACAATCAAAACTGAATATAAAATGGAAGACGATTTAAAAGACTCTTATTGTGACCACATCCTAGACAAAAATACTTGCATACAGGCATTAGTGGAAGTTATATTCATGTCATTAAAGTCCATATAGCAATTATGTATGAAATCAAATGACTACTGAACAATTTTTGTAATGTACAGTACAAAATTTACCTTAATAGTAGAAAAAGCAAATTCAGTTTACATAGATTCAAATATATGTGTGCATTCAAAAATCACTTGTACATTTACTCATTGGTAGCACTAATCTTCTCTACACACTTCCCTGCATGTTTCTAAGTTCTGTAAACAAATGCAATTAAAATTGTTGTCAATCAGAAGAGAGAAAAATCTTGCACCATTTGATGTGAGAAGGAAAGCAAAACTCCGGTTTACATTCTGTGAGTGACTGAATTGCCTCTACATGGGCTATCCCATAGAACAGTGAACCATGGACAATTTCTGTGGTCTTACACCTATCAAGTAACAATTGAATCTGTAATTCAGTTCATTAGTATATGTTACCTTATGTGATAAGCACAGTAAACTCAGCTACAGGATTTGAATGTAGATAACAAAAAAATATAGTTGAAGTGAGAGATGTATGGAAACTTTTGGCTCACTCCTGTTTCATGACAAAAGCTACATAATATTTAAGCAGTCATCTCAACGGCTTTGGGCTGTGATGCATGAAATTGTAAAGTTGAGCTATAAGATGTTTACCTTAAGATCACACAGATAAATATGCCTACACAACTAGCTATACTAGACATATAGAAAGCTTTGGTGCTTTCTTATGAAACATTCTTTACCATTCACAAACCACCTTGGGTAAAAGGGAAATAATATCCAAGGTTTTGTTTGAAGATCAAGCCAAACAAACTTCTTCCAAAATGCTAAACACTTTGTTCATGTTTTATTACTTCGACACTCCTGCCGTTCCTAGTTTTGCTCATGGTAAGAGGCAAACCCCTCTGAAATTACAGAACAGATATGGAAAAAGTGACATCCCTCTGCCACAGCAAAATATGCTGACATATGAATGACACAGAATTTGAAGCATCACTGTGCAGACTGCCCACAGACAGATATTAGTAATGTGTTTATACTCTACTAGACTCCAAAGAATGCTCTGGTGCTACATTTTTAGGCTTAGCCAGGTAAGAGTCTGCGAAAAGTATAGTTGCCATCACATATTTGTTTAATCAAAAGTCAGTTGATTGACTGGATAACACTTTGGAGACAGGCATCTGAGAATTTGGCTGCTTAACCAAGCTAAACCCAATAACAAAACATTATTCTGTTCACTATGCTGTCTGTTCATCACAAGGGAATATCAACAGAATCAGAATTAAAGAATGGTTGAAGTTGGGAGTGACTTCCTCAAATCATTTAGTGCAGCCTTGCGGCCGCTGAGCAAGCAGGGTCAACAGCAGGTTGATCAGGATCGTGTCTGGTTGGGTTTGAGAATCTCCATGGATGGAGACTTCAAAGCCTGTCTGTGCAGACTGTGCCACTGTCCAACCCATCCTCATGGGAAAGAAATGTTCACTGTTCAGATGGAGTTTCATGTTTTTCAGTTTATGCCCATGTGCTATAACCCTACCCTTTTTTGGACTGGATCCAGTAATTACCTATTTTTTTTTCACTGATGACCCCAGAAACAGATCCAGCACACCGATGCGTCTCACCAGAGCAGAGTACAAGGATCACCTCCATTGCCCTGCTGGCAGCATTCCAATCCATGATGATGAGAAGCCTGTTGGTCTTTTCTGCTGCAAGAGTGCATAGAATGGCTAAAAATGTAGAAAAAAAATCACACAACTCTTTTACACATAGCATTAAATGACTTCTCAAAATAAAAGTTAAATCTTAATTTATTACTTGATCATCCTGTGAGAACCAAAAGCTTCTCTTCTCTGATGCTTTGAAATCAGTCAGAAAAATAGTGGGCTCAAGTTTTTAGTTTTATTTGATGGGTTTAGATGTCAGATTGAAGCCTGTGGAGATATTTTTATTTAAAATGTTTAGTTTCTGGATGTTTTTCTGAAAAAATCTTGGTGAAGTTTCTGAAAAATAAAACTTCAATCGTTTGAAACTATCAATCAATCGCAAAAGTACAACCAAATAAACAGACCTATAATATTCCTTTCAGAAACAAATTAAGATTTCTTCTCTACAGCTGCTGTTATTATGGACTGATTGACATATTTAGTAAAAGATAGTTAGATCTCAGACTGTGTTTTTAGGATTGGCAGAGAAATTCAACACTGGACATTAGACTCGTGCACAAAGTTGAAAGCAAACAGTGAAAATCTCATTCCATGGCAGCAGTGACAACTTTTCTACATTTCAGTATTTGCCAACTTTGCCAACTTGTGGAGCAAGTTTCTTTGAGATTAAAATCACTGTGATATATTTTGTACCTATAAACAGGCAGCTCATCACCCCAGAGCAAGTGCTTGAATCAATGAAGAGGAGGCTCAGGAGGCACCCTATTGCTCTCTACAGCTCTCTACAACTACTTGAAAGGAGGTCAGTCTTTTCTACAATATTACAAGTGAAAGGACAAGAGAAAATGGCTTTCAGTTGCACCAAGAGAGGTTCAGATCAGATATTAGAATTTTTTTTCACTGAAAGAGTGGTTAGGCATTGGAATAAGTTGCCCATGGAGGTGATGGACTCACTGTCTCTGGAAGTGTTCAAGAAGCGTCTGGATGTGGTACGTGGGGATATGGTTTAGGGGTGATGATGGTGGTGATGCTGTGTTGATGTTTGGTCTTGATAAACTTAAAGGTCTCTTCCAGCCTTGATGATTCTTTGATTCTTCTGTGTGAAATCTTATATTTATGGTCCTTTTAAATAAATGCTCTTGAGGCTTATATTTCATGGTGTGGCTCTTGCAGATGCCACCCTATACACTTCTGAAGGTTAAGCACTGTCTCCAGCCAGGATATAAGTTCTACAATTTCAGAAGTTGTACTTTTTGCCTCAGAAATCTCCCATATGATGACACCACAGCTGAGATCAGATGATCCACATCAGTTGTGGATCGACATCAATCCACATCAATTGTTCTTTTACTAAAAAGGTGGCTATTGGCAGAGATATATTCCATGCTTTTTTAGTTATATCTTCCAGTGATTTGCTAGAGACTGAAGTTTCAAATGACTACAAGACATAGTAAATCTTATTTTAAGATTTAAAGTCATGCACTTCTTTGAACGAAGTGTTGTATAATGGGGTTTAGGAGTATTATTTTGTTTGTTACTGGATGATTTTATTTTGAAATATTAAGTGATGTCACTGCAAAGTCTCATTAAAACATAACATAATAAAGGTGAATTTTTTTGACTTAAGGTAGTCATTTTATTGACTTTAGATGGAATTAAATTCTTGTGTGTCTGAATCAGTGAGGAACAGATACTGGTCATGCATGCATGCATATGCAGAAGATAGCACAGTCTGTATAAGGATATAACATACTAACTTCTGGGTTGTTCTAGAGGAATTGTTCCCTGCCTCCAGCTCCTGAATTTACAGCAGTTGCCTAACACTTTCAAACCTCCCGACTGTATTCCAATACAGAAGAAATTCCACAATACTGGCAAATCAGACTTCACATCAATATTTTTTTGGGCTCATTGCCAATGTCTTATAAAAATATAATTAGAGGTGAGACTATTGCAATTTGATGCTACTATACACTCTCCCTCTGTCTAGGCAATTAATACAATAAAAGTGTTATGAGATATGGACTATTTAATATTAATTTCATTTTAGTGCAGGAGGTGAAGAGCTGAAGGCTCTTGGTGATACTTGGGCTACTGACACTCTACTGCTTTAGTACAAAGCCATATGGTTTACTACTATTTAGCAGCATATTTTATATAGCTAATGAACTGAAATATCCTTTAAAGGAAGCTGGCTTAGTCACAAACATGTTATGCAGGACAGATACAGAGGATCTGCAGCTAATTTTACCTTTGTATTTCCTTCTTCCTTCATCTATTTTTGTTGCAAGGCCCTGTAGTGATCAATTCAAAATGTGTCTGTAGTAAGATTTTAATTCTATTTCCCCTGAAATCTGTGACTGGTAATAAGCAATTTCACAGTATGGTTAATATTGTAAGGGACCTCTGGAAGTCATCTTCTTCAGCGTTCCTGTTCAAATAGGGTCATCTAGACCTGGTTCCTCTGAGGATGTAGGTGCCGTGGCCTGCCTAGGCACCCTCTGCCAGTGCTTGGCCACTCTCATAACGAAAATGTATTTCCTGATGCTCAGACAGAGGCTCCTTTATTTCAGCTTGTGTCCACTGCCTTTGATCCTGTCAGCTGGCACCACTGGAAGGAATATGGCTCTGTCCTCTTTGTACTCTTCCTTCAGGTATTTATGTACATTGATAAGATCCCCTTGAGCCCATTCTTCTCCAGGCTGAACAGTCCTGGCTCTCTCAGCCATTCCTCATAGTAATTATGGAATCATTTAGGTTGGAAAAGACCTTTAAGATATTTGAGTCCAACCATTAATGTAACACTGTCAAATCCACCACTAAATCACGTCCCACATCTACATGGCTTTCAAATACCCTCAATACAGTGACGCAACCACTTCTTTAGGCACCTGTTCCAATGCTTCACAACCCTCTCAGTGATGAAATTTTCCCTGATATACAGTCTAAACCTTCCCTGGCACAACTTAAAGTCATTCTCTGTTGCCCTGTCACTTGTTAAATGCGAGAAGAGACCAACCTCCACATCACTACAGCCTCCTGTCAGGTAGTTTTAGAGACTGGCAAGGTCTTGTGCTCCAGACCTTTCTCCAGCTCCGTTGCCCTTCTCTGGACACACTCCAGCACCTCAATGTGTTTCCTGTTGTGAGGGACCCAGAACTGAGCACCAGATTTGAGGTGTGGCCTCACCAGTGCTGGGTATAGGGGGACAATCACTTTCCTCATCCTGCTGGACCCAATATTGCTGATATGCACTAGGATATCATTGGCCTTCTTGGACACTTGGGCATACATTGGCTCACGTTCAGCCACTGTCATCCAGCACCCCTAGGCCCTTTCCCATCAGGCAGTTTTCCAGGCACTCTGCCAACAAGCCTCTAGCATTGCATGAACCTCATACAAGAAGAGCTACATTGTGCTCCTCATGCTTTATATTATATATTTTCTAGATTGTGCATATAGAAAGGGGTATTAGCACTTGACGTATTTTGGTAGCTGGAGCCTATCAGCTTTTACTATAAGACACATAGATAGCCCAATACTCTTATTAACTACCCTTATTAACAGCTGCAATTTAAGAAAACACACAGCAGGTACTGTGATTTAACTATGCTTTTTGTCCTGCTATAGCACTGGCAAAATTATTTCACGTGTAACCATGTGTAAAGATCTAATTCTAACAGCTGAAGGAGTATGGGGGGCATGAAATATGAACTACAGAGGAGAGAAGTATGACTGAAAGCAGGTCCCATGACTACAACAAGGTTAGTTACAAAATAGTTTATACTGATCTTGTTCTAAGGTAAATGAAAAAACTTACTTTCTTTTAACTGCCAAATACCATAAAGAAGCATAATTCTAATAGTCAAAAAAATTTACAGTATTTTTCACAGACTTTCTTTGCAGACATGAAGCAGATGGTCGAAACAATTACATTACTGTTAGACTTGAAATACTGTGCAGAGCAAGTAGATTTCCCTATTTTCCTCCCTGGTATCAGTGTTCAACATTTGCAAATATACACATCTCTTTGTGTTTCTTAGAATACAATAAAGAGAGACTAGAGTTCAATAGCACTATATTTCCATTATTATGGCTGAGATGTCTCACTAATTTTCTGCCAGAAAATGGATATATGGATATCTGACATTGGTTCCCAACTGAATTACAGTTACTGTGCTATTATTTCACTTATGTTAGAACATATCTGTGTTGAAGTCAAGTAAATACACTACTTTTCTTGCTTCACATCTAAATCTGGTGATAGTCATGCTTGCATTAGCAGATTTTTAAGTGGTTTTCTTTTACAATCATTCAGTGTCCAATGCAGTAGAAGTCACATTGCCAAATTATTTCTGCATTTTCCTAATATTTTATAGAACTGTTTAAGTAAAAATAAAAGTAAATTATGTAACTCCCAGAAAATGAACAAAAGGCAGCTATGAATTACAGAGCTGTAATATAATTTCAGGATTCTGATGCCTCCATAACCCACAAAAGTCCTGTTTATGTTTATGCAGACACTGGGACATTGACATGAAATCGCTGATTCACAATTCAATGACTTGAATTTTATTCAGAGCATGAAATGTGTGATCCAGGATTTATTATGCTCAATTCTATTGCTTTCCCCTCAATTATTATTTTTTTTTCTAAATATTGAATTTGTAAAAAGTATGTTTGCATCTCACCTACTATGAGAAAAATTTGGGTAATGTTGAAATACTTCTCAAGCATCTACCTCTCCAGCACCCATATTAGAGGGATGAAAAGGATACTTTTTCAGTTTCATAATTACAAAGCCCTTCTGAGTTCCAGAAGCCAAATTATTTAACTGTGTAATAAACCTGGCATTAGGGAGCAAAATAGAATTTTTAGCTTGAGCATGACTAGAAATTGCCTTATTGTGCCATTTTTTTTACCTAATACCACCACTACCCTGACAGCCCTGTATTGTTGTTGTCAATGAGACAATTAGAATGAACACTCCATTCTGAATTTCTCTCTTGAAGCCGACTCAACTGAGGGCTAAAAGTGCTAAGAAGGATCAAACTGGAGGTTTACCAAGAATCTTCAAACCATGCCTGTTGAAAGATGACATTCTACTCAAATTTCTCATCCTTAATCTATTTTCGTGCTCTTCACGATAATTCAAGCTCACACTATTCAGATTTAAATACTAATAGATCTCTTCATTACTTATGTGTGATCTGGTTTTATACCTGTCCTTCCCATACGGCAACAGGAGGGACAGCAAGGAGGAAGCATATGAGGAAACAAATTTTCTTTCACCTCCCATGTTCTACTGTGCTTCTACATGTTTCTATTGCTATCTCCAGTGGCAGGAAATGCTAGAAATTTCCTATTTCCTTCTAGTCAACAATTCTTCCTTCAGGGCTGACCTCAGAAACAGCAGTCCTGTGCCATATATTCAGTGCAGTGGCATTTGCTCAACAGAAAACAAAATCATAGTGTTTAAGGAAAAACAAGATCATGCTTTGTTTGCAAAGTAGTAGGTAGCTCCAATTTGTAGGTAATAAGTGAAAACTCATGATTTTCAAGGTGAAAAAGTGAAAGACCTTAATGAATTTGGAATCAAGAAAGATGGATTTTATCATAGAAATTGCAGTATTCTGGACAGTGGAGTACAATTACTAATAATCACGCAAATTTAAGATGAAAGGATGGAAATAATTACAGAAAATGACAGACATAAACTGTTTTGCAAAGTTTCCTTTTTAATTTACTGTGTATTCAATGCTACTTGACTTCTTAAAAATTTATTGCCAAGTTCTTGAGGCCTGCTCAGCCATCCGAAACAGCCAAAAAGCTGTTGGAAAGCCAGCCTTTCCCCTGAGTGCAGGCTCTACAAGAGGAGGAAACACTGAACAGACGAAGTGTGGAAAGGAAACTATTTTGATGATGGCAATTATTAATGAAGCCTGTGACTCTGTCAGGTATTCAAATACCACTATGATGGGCAGTAAGTGGTTTAGAACAGCAGAAGTGTGAGTGGAGCATATTGGGCAGCTCTTGGGATTTCTCAGGAAGGGTCCAAGGGTTAGAAATTAAGAACAATTGGAAGAGAAGAGAAAACAAAACTTTGGAGGCTCAGGAAAAAGAGATTTTTCTTCAAAGATACATCAATATTTTCCAAAGGGGTTGTCCAGACTGTATTTCCCTTCAACATTTTCAGAATAACTGTAGCCCTAAATTTACTACATACTTACAGGAGCAAGAATTTCCCATTCTCTCTTCTCCTTCTTGCTTTCAGTATTGCAGCCAGCCCTTTTCTCAGTTACCCATGGAATGGTAAAACATAAAATAAGGGACAGAAGGTGAGCAAAATCAAGAGCTCAGACAAATGGTCAAGCTATTGGTCTTACCCTATAACCTACGGCATAAGAGAAAAATACACAAAAGGAAAAATTAGTTAAGACATCCTGGATCCCCTCTTCCACTGATATTGTGAAACATTTTTAGCACATTATACTGTATGTTTGGGTTGAACTTGGCTATTAAAATATGGGGTTAGGAAATTTAAAGTTGCCGTAAAATTTAATGGCAAAATGAGTCGCATGAATAAAATGCACAGGCTATACCATTGTGAATAAGCATAAAACGAAACATGTACTCCATTAATCTCACCTGTTCTGTAATAGTAGGGGGTACTTTACCAAAAAGCGCCTCACAGCATGAGCAAGCAATTACTTCTCATGCAATAAATACCCTCACATAACAAACATAACATAGGTCTCTAGCCAGAGATTACTGCTTTAGGCCTAGGACTAACAAACAATTTTTTTTGCAAAAAACCCAGTTGCATTAATTTGTAATTGTTTCCTTTAACCATTAACTCCACAGTAACTCTTAGTTGCTAACTTACTATGATGTCTTGATATGTAAATCTTACCATTTTTTCTTGATTTCTAAATTGGTATGGGTATCAGTTCCATTTTACAAAACACCTAGCTGAGTACAAACCCATTATTGTCAGCCTTAAGGTTCAAGTACTCCAGACTCAGTTTAGGCTTCTAAGTTTCATAGACAAACTACCAGTAAACCAGATACATAGTAATTTAGGCTGAATTGCAATTTACAGGGGTTTTTAGAATAGATTAATCCAAAACGAAATTCCTAAATAAGAGAGATGCAAAGAGCTTGTAGAGCTCTTTGTACATAGTGTTAGATCTCTTGTTCCACAACCAGTTTGAGATATAAAGCCATATTGATACTATTTTGAGTTTATTTACACAAAATTCAACATTGACTGCTTCATGGAAGGAACAGATCACAAAATTATATGGTATTTCCACGTAGCTGTCACTTGATTCCCAAGTTTTCAAAAGGACACTTATTTATATTATTCTGTGGTAAATTGCCAAAATCTTTGAGGATATTAACTGCTAAGAGTTATTCTAAGTCTTTTACTTTCTTAGCTAAAATGACAAAGAGCAGAGTAACAAGTGTATGAAAATTAAGGTGGGGAAGATTGTTGATAACCAATTGCACATTCAACTTTGAAGAACAACATATAAAATTTTTTTGGAAAATCTGGTTTTAAGAAGATGGCATAAACAGGAAGATATCCTTCCCATATTTTATATATTCTTACTCAGAAAAGAATCAATAATTTCTCATCACCCTAATAAAAAAAGAATTGCATTTTTCAAATTCTTGACACCACCAGCTTCTGTTTTCAAGCCGATTCTCCTCTTTTCTCCGTCAGCTAGGTGGAAGCACAGAGGATTCCTGGTATTACATTAGCCATAGATCATTTATAGGACTAGTATGGGTGTACGTTCTCTGAAAGCACAGGGCTGAGAAGACTCACATTGAAATTCTGTTCCCTCTTCATCTGCATACAACCTTTGGTAAATCACTCATTTCACTTTGTCTCAGTATTCATCTTAATGTAAAGTCAACAGCACTTCAGACTTAATGTAAAGTCAACAATACTCTCTTGAACAGGGCGCTGCAAAGTATCAAATCCTTTGCTAGTCAATTCTATAGAAATGTCAGTGAAGAAAACTTTTACGTAGCATTTAGCCAAACCTGCTACACCATGAATTTGCAGAAGTAGTTTTAAAAAACCAGAAAGACTGTATCTGACTGGACATTACAGTTATTTGAATCAAAACTCATAAAAGTACTGCATACTCAAGTTAACATCTGAAACCCAATAAAACAAAGCAAACCAAACCAAAACAAATGTAGCTTACTTGCACTTATGACTTGCATTTTTCTAATGACAACACTCTGTTCTCCTTTAAAAGACCTTAGCGCTAACTTCCAGAAGCTCCAAAAGGAAAATCCAAATCCCTCATACAACCTGATTTGGTACATCTATGGTATTAACAAATGTAGGGTTTTTAGAAGAAGGCGTCATAGAGAGCAGTTGACAGAGGGAGATGCCTCTGCAGTCATGTTTTTAAATAAACAGCATAATGAGGAAAAACAAAAATACACTTTTTGAGTTGCATTTATTTACTTATGATCCTAGCCTTACAACAATGTAAGTCATATCACTACTCACTGTTGTTAATTTCTGAATTCAGGCAGAATGTTGTGGAGAAGTTTATCAAGATTATTTTTTAAGTTTGATTTCTTTACTTCTTGTTTTGCCATTGAGTTATGATCAAGAAATAAATATTTTCAAATGAAATTATATGATCATGCAGAACCTTGCATAACAATTGACACCATGAAGCTCTTGAAATGACACCACTTTCCCTAAATAACAGAAGGATTTTAGTTAGAATTTTGCTTACTTAACAAACAGCAAATCCTTTTCTTTAAAATTTTAAGACATTTCTTTTGCTTTGTATATTCACAGTTCAGTGGGAACTGAGTTTGGTAGGTCACAGAGTAAGTGCACATGTAACATAGCTCTATATAATCAGTTAATGGAAAGAAAATAATGTACATGCCTTTTAACTTATCTCTCAGTTAACTTTGCAACCACCAAGAGAATAAAATGGTACTCCTCCTGACTTTCTGGCAATAAATGTTTGGTAATTCATTAAAATAGTCTGTGGGCAAAGGCAGAAAAGCATACAGAGTTGCTGACATACTATCCAGATTCTGTCCAACATCTGCGCTACAGATCTCACCAGATCTGGTATATTTTGCACCTACTGTTGTTCCAACAAGAAAGTCAAAGCAAACAATTTAAACTTGGTTGGTTGATCAAATGCATAGCTATTATGAAGCATTAATGACAAGTGAACTTGGAGAGTATTGTGAAATCTTCAGAATGCTGTTTTCCCTCACATTTCTCACTTGCAGGAATCCTATCACCAGTCTCCAAATACACATTTCCTGAGATTATGAAGTGCAGAATATGTCATAAAAAACCAAATAAAATTATGCAATCGCTATTTTCATGTTGCACATCACATTATCTAAGAAATGGTTCATTGCATTAATCTCTTTCTTTAGTATTTAAAAAGTCTTTCAAAATTTATCTGCCTAATTAAGTCAATTTGCCTTTCAATATTCTTCTATTATTTAGAAATGGGTATTTTATCTGTCTTTAACTGACAACATTCCTAGATGACATTATTCCCTAGAATAATGTTAAGACACTAATAGTCTCAGGATAACAGTGTTTATAGGCTTTCATTTTTTTTTTCAGTTTTGCAAAAGTCTGTTTAAAAGTTCTTCAGAGAATATCTTCCACTAAGATAAAACTTCAATTTTCCTTCCTGTGGGTAGGTCATGACTGATTTACTCCCAGAGAAATGTGCAAAAAAGCAGCCCCTATGCACACAAATAAAAATAGTTATTTAATTATAAAATAAAAGCTAACTTATTTAATTATTTATTATTGAACATAAAATGGAAGGATAATGTGTTGGTATATATGTGAAAGAATAAATGTGTTGATAAATTATGCTCTTTGCAATAAACAAATGCAGTTCCATGCAGTGTAAGGCAAACTTCCTACCATCAGAAAAGCCTTTCGGCAACCATTTGACTCATACATAGCGCAGAATTTATATTAATGTTTTTCTAAAATATTTAACAAATTTGCAGGACCACAGGGAGATACAACACAGAGACATTTATTTATTCTCTGGAGAGAGAGAAATTTAACTTTCTAGTCCAAACATAGTATTTCTTGCCTGTATCTAAAAATATACCGGTATAATATCATAAAAATTATTATTCCTCCTTGTTATAAATAAATGGAAAAAGTAACCATTTCACTGTGATGCTTTAGTAGGAGAGAATATACAGTGGTCCAGGTCTAACAGAAAGATGTTTGAGAGACATCCACATAGTTCGTCACATGCTGGTTTTGGGACGGGCAACATTTATTTTTGTTTGCAAGCTTCATAAAAGTAGTCTCATTGTTTCAAAAAAAAAAAAATTAAAAATGCTGGTTGCACATGAAATCTCTGTCGAAAAATCTTCCTCCAATATTTTGTGGAGCTTGAACAGATCGGTTACAGAAACTGTCCTGGGTGGCAGAAATTATCTGCAAAATCCTGGAAATTTCTTTTAATCTTTCTCCATTATTTAAAAAATATTCCACATATTAAACACCTAGTTTCCATTTTTAAGATACATTTTCCAGAGTTTCTTGGTGTTATGGTGAAAAGAATAGGAATACAGATAAACAGTCAAAATCCCCATTTCTGCTGTATCAAACTAGTCACTTAGCTTCTCTCACTCTTGGACAAGACCTGACCCTGGTTTCTTTTGCACTAATTTTACATCACTTTTTTGACAGTTTATGTCATAGTACATCCCACATGAGCAAAGTCACATTCACACCTTATTTATGTACACTGATTCTTACTTCAGGATGTATTTTGAGTAGGAGATGCATTTTCTTTTTTGTTCATTATAAGGATCTCCTCACTGACATAATTCAAATAGAAAATTTTTATCATTACTACTTATTAACTTCAGAATTTAAGTACTCTGAACTATTCCATGACAGTATTTTAAATAAAAATATCTGTTGAGAGGGAGAGAAAATGACTCAGGTTTTAGTTTTTTATATATGTACATCACTAACTTGTCCACTGTGGAAATTAATTAATCAAACAAGACTGAAAATGAAATCTTGACACACGAATCAGGTAATTGGCAAAATTAACTGAATTTCATCTCTTCAGGCACAGGCACTAAACTCCTTGGTGCTTTTTAAAAAGAAATGCTTTATTGAAATGGTATCACATTTTTCTTCTTCCCTTTAAATTAAAATTGCCCTGTGATCCTAGATGATCTCCTGTCCGCTCTTACTCCCCCATTACCTTACTTACTCCTTCATTTTTCCCTCCCGAATATAAAAAAAAGAGGATTGGTATGAATGTTACCCAAGTTGGGATGGGGGGCAACGAAAATTACATGTTTGTGCTCAGTGTCTTCTCCTGCTTTAAAATGCAAACTGCCAGTGCAGTTATGAGAAGATTTTCTGAAGTTCAGTATTATTGTATCTGCTTTTTTACTCTGTATGAGTACCATAGTGGTATCAGCAAGACAGAAAAAATGGATCTGAAATCAACTGAATGTGTGGACAGAAATTCCTCCTGGAAAAATGGGCACTCAACAAAACAAAAAGCACCACAACCTTGAGACTGAGGACCTCAAGGAATCAAACCACAAAGACTTTTAGATTATAGAGTATTAATTTTTAAAAAAATGTTCCTTGGAAGAAGATCCCAGCCTTCTCCTGTGCTAAGTTAGTGCTAAGGAGTCTTATCCCTATTTTGTGCACTGAAGCACAGAAGCTGTTGAAAGTGTCTCTACTCTGAATAGGGTGACGTCAATATTTGCAATATTGATTCAGGTGACCGGCAATAGAGACTCAAATTCCTCTGAATTGCCCAGTTATAAAAGAATAAAAAAAACTCCTTGGGCTTTCCTCAGCTTCTTAAAAGTATGCCATAGGCATTGGTCTTTAGGAATGGGATATACAGACTGTGTCTTTATTGTATTGGACTTTCTCCTACCAGCCTGTCATGAAGGCAGGATTGAAGATATGCCCTTTAGTCATTGTATGTGCTTAGCAACAGATATTCCAAATATGTCAATTTTAAGCCTTTAGCCTAGAGGGATACCTGGCAAAGTCATAATTCTGGATCCCAGATCATTCTCGTACAGGAGAGCTAGCGAGGTTTTGCAAATTAAGGTTCTATTAAAGGCAAGAGAATCCCATGTCCTTTGTTTTATCTGGTTTATAGTCTCTCTCCGTGTTTTGGATATCTGCAGAATTTTCTCACATCAGCTGAGGTGAAAATGCTTTAACTTCGTAGTGATGAATATTTAGATAGTTCAATTTATGGGTCTTGCACAATACCCTAAAAGTAAAAGACATCCTCTACGAAAGAACCAAGTTGATGTGCAGTGCTAGAAAAGATGCTTGGATGCTTCACATCTCAACACAGCTGAGGAAACCAGCAACACAATTCTAATTTTCCATCATGAGAATGCGATTTGAAATAGAAATATGCTTATTCCTCTGAACTTCTATTGTTGTATTGTTTGTTGATTACAAATCTGTTCTTGTTTTCGAGCACTGGGAGTATAACTAGATGTTGATTCCACCAGTTCTCTTTCTGCTGTAACTTCCACCAACACATCACCATGTAGACACCTTGAAACCATAGAAACAAAGCCACTACAGATGTACCATTCATAGAAATGGAGTAAATAGTTCTATACAACTAATTCAGAACATGCAGACCTGCCAGTTTGGTATTTTGGTTTTTAAAAATCATGTAACATTTTATGCTTGCTCTACCACAATTTCTATGCAGTAATAATCCCGAATTTGCATATGCAGAAATATAGGGTACATTAATGCAGAGTTAAATAACTGAAGGTTTTACTATTTCATGCTGCAATATAGCATCAGTCTAAATAAAAGCCACCAAAGGCATTTTATATCCCCCAGGTTTTGGTGTGATGAATGGAATATATCAGTATTCTCAGCAAATCATGGAATGACAGAACCAGACAGTGGCTAAGAGTGTTCATCATCTCAGGAGGTCATTTCGTCCACTTCTGCTCAGGCAGGGTCATCTGCAGCAGGTTGCTCAGGGCCATGACCACGCTGGTTTCACTATCTGCAAGGAGGGAGACTCCAACACCTCTCTGGGCAACCTGTGCCAGTGTTTGATCACATTCACAGTAGAAATGTTTGGTTTTTTCCCCTTATGTTTAAATGAAATTTCCAGTCTTTTGAAATTTCCAGTCTTTCCATTTGTGCTCCTTGCCTGTTGTTCTGAAGGTGGGCACCACCGAGATAAATCTGCCCTTGTCTTATTTTCACCCTCCTCCCCCTCATATGATATTAACAAACACTGGTGATGACCTTCTAGGTTAAAAATTCTGCCTGATGCAGTCCAGGAGGTTATTTGAATTCTTGGCCACAAGGCCACTAGATTAGTTTATGGTCAACCAGCATCCACTAGGATTCCTAGGGGATTTTATGACATATTGCTCTCTAGCTGACCAGCCCCAGATTGTGCTGGTGCATGGGTTTATTCCTTAACAGGAGAAAATCTTACCACTTACCTTTTTATGAACTTCTAGAAGTTCACGTTGCCTATCCTAAAATTCTCTGGATGGCAGCAAGTCCATCTGGCTTATCAACCACTTCTCCTAATTCTCTGTCACCTGCAAAGCTGCTGAGAGTGCACTCTGGCCCACTGTCCAGGTCATTCAGGAAGATGCTGAGTACTGTTGACATCCAGAAAAGATGTAAGTCTAAGAAATGTCTCTGCGACTCGCAAAGGAGTTCCCTGAGTCACACAGAGCATATGAAAATAGAATAAGGTCAATATATAGTTGGATTGCACAATAAAAGACTAAGGAAAAGAAGAAATTATCTCAGCAGAGTTGCCTAATTTGGTTTGTGGTAAAAATTCAGCTTATTTCAATTTCTGGGAAAGGTTTAAATGGCCTGAGTTTTGAAAGAAGCCAACTCAAATTTTCAAAGCCTTGTCTATAACCTTACTCATTGAAATGGTGTTTATACAGCTTACTACCATTTGAAGCTATTGACTCTACACTGAAATAAGTTTGTTCAATAATTATATACACTTAAAGTACTGTAACACTTCCAGAAATTTTTGTCAGCAACTATAATATAATCACAATTTTAATCAGAACTCCTAATTTTGAAACTGGCTACCACTGTAATTAATTAATGCCAGTGTACTCACAGTTCTACTTATTATGCCCTATTCCATCATGGGATGTTTGCCTTTGCCTATACCCATTAGAGCTGAACAAGCTAACACAGTGCTGGGAAAACAGCCAACCCTTTACCCCCACAGCATGCTATGATATTATTTAGCTTGTTTCATTTGACTACCATTTCCTACATAGAATGGGCAGCTAGACAATCCTGTCTTACACATACTTTCTCAACAAATCAAATGTTATACAGTCCTTGTAAACTTACTGCCCTACATATTAAAGTGTAGGTTTCAGAGGAACACAGATTGTCAGATTTGCCCGATACCTATGTGTATTACACCAAAGTGAGAAGAATTCCAGAGGACAGACTGAACACATAATAGTCTGTAAAGGTAATGCATCGCTGGGCCCTCTCCTAATATAGTCAATGAACACTGCCAGTCATTCAACCTGATAACTGCAGAAATCTTGTCTTAGAGAAGACCACATTGCCTTTCTCTCTCTGTTTCTGCTCCGGCCACTCTCGCAAATGAAGGAAAAATGGATTTCCAATGGTGCCAAGATATGAATAGAGGTATTGTTCTCACAGGGGCCTGAATACCTCTGAAATATATCAGAGAATTAGTTTGTCATTTTTTTCTGCTTCCTCCATAAAGTGTTTTGAAATGACTAATACATTACCAAGAAGCGGCCTCTTACATCTCAGGCAGACTAATCCCCCAGAGCTCCCATTATGTCAGCAACCTAAAATGATCAGTTAACAGAGCACGTTAGAAGCAGCGTGAATGTGAATAAAGCAGTGAGAGAAGAGAAAGCAGAGTTCTGTGGCTTGCCTCCCTCTTTTAGTAGCTTGTCAAACACAATTACGCTCCTGTCATCTACACCTACAAGACACAATTTTGGTTATGATATCTTGTCTGGCATGTAGCTGCTGTTGACAGGCCCCTGTGACCCTATTCCAAGCAGTCTGACTCTGTAGATGACAGGACCCTGGCCTAGATGCAAGAATGAACCTTCCTAGACAAGAAAAGACTTTCAAGGAAAGAGGACAAAATGCTAGAGAAAGGCAGGTCACCTTGTGTCCTGATTGGTTCTTGACAAGCAATTGCAAGAGACTTGACTTGGGACATTGCACATGAACTGCTAGAATACTGCTGCCCAAGGACCAGGGCATGTCTCAAGGCACCAGAACAGACAAGTTAGTGCTATCTACACTCTCCTACCCAGGTAAGTGGGTCTGTGAAACACACATGAGATGTCAGGCAACTGATAGCCCTTCCCAGGAGCATGATTGAGCACTAAAGCTGCAAATACGTTATTCAGGCATGGTGAAAGAAAAGATACTAAATTAACAGAGAGCTGTCATGGCTCAAATAAAATTGTCCATCTCTCCCTCAGTCTTCCTCACCTTTAATGCAGAAAAAAAGAAGACTGAAAAAATGCACCAAAATTTTGAAATTCCTCTGAAAAAGAAAAAAAATACTTATATTACATCTACACTGAAACAATGCTGTCTATGTAATACTATTTCCCCAATGCCCTGCTATAGTTGCCATTGGTTTTTTAATTAAACAAAACACTCATTCAGATGAGCTAGAGATGTCCAATGCCTGGAGAAATGTATTTTCAGCCTTGAACATTTGTTTTTAGGGTTGGAGGGCAAGTTTGGTTTTTTAGCAGGAACCTCTTTGAGATCAGAGAGATTGAGATCTAGCAAATTATTCACTTTAGCATGGATAAACCTCAATTTTAAAATCCCCTCATGTGTCCCTTGCTTCACTGATAGCATGTGCATTTCTAGTAAGATGTTGCAATCCAGCAGTATGAGTTTTATTAACTCACTTTACAAACCTAAGCATTTGAGGCCTCTAAGGATCAATGACAGTGAAGAGCTGCCTTGCAGAAGATGCACTTGAAACTTTGTTCAGTGATGTGTTCAGTTTACAGCACACCATAAACAAAATCCTGCAGGAATCCTTCAGACCTAGAATTACCCACAAGGTGATGAAAGCATGTCTGATGGAAGGCTTGCATGAGAGCTACACTCGAAATGCTTACAGCTCACTTGAGGAAAACATGCAAGAGATTGAGGAACAGCTGTGACACCAGATATCATGAATTCACAGTAGATGAGAACAGAAGCATGTTCTGAGCTAATGTTTCAAGTTCATCAGAGTTAGACAGCTCTCCCTAGAGAACCTATTGACGCTAACTCATTGCAGTTACGCAAGCACATAAAGCAGAGGGTCAGATTTTCTTTGGCAGGTTCCTTATGCAAGAGAATTCCAAAATTAAATACTGCAGGGAGACACATGATGGAGCAGCATGATTTGGAAAAGTCCACAAGAATTCCCAAATGTCAAATCATGAGCTGATTGTGCAGGTGATTCCAAAGAAGCAACAATCAAACTTTTATGCACTGCAGTCATCTGTTCTTAACAATATATATTATACAAGAAAATAATTCCGGCATAGTTTAGAATTTATCTAATAAAAAGGAAGGAGATTATCCTGCATATTTCTTTGTTTCTAATATCAAATTTAATATGTTACTCAATAGACTTGAAATACAGGAATTCCAAGCCTTTTATAACAGAACTTTAAATTATATTTTAATATGCAAATATTGAAATTCTAGAAGTAATTTTGGTTAACTCAATCCACATATTACTATAATTGCAAGGGTAAATCTCAGATTGCAATATAAAGGAAGAAAATATTTCTGTGGTCATTTTGAAATATTATAGCAACTCTGACCATGGGAACCTGACATCCTTAGCATTCTCATAAGAAAACATAATTAATATTAATATGATTAGGACACTCAGGGAGACTGGTTAACACTCATCATAGATTAAGTAGGCAAACACACGTAATTGAATTACAAACCCTATGTCAAGGGCAAAGACTCATCAGAAGTCCCATTATCCATTATCCTGTGTCCTTGAAACTACCCTGTACAGAAGCATGGAAAACCTGAAAGTCAGGAAAACATATAAGCATGACTGTTGGAAGGCAGAGGACAGAACTTCCAGTCACTTAAAGGAAAATGCAAACTACAGAAGGAAACTAAAAACAAAGAAGGAGAGAATTAGTAGGATGGCTGAAATTAGAGAGCTTCTAAAAATTGGGAAATAGGTAGGTGTCTGTATCTGTCATACAGAGGATGATTCTTGCCATGAAAAAAATTATAGTACTTTGGAAGATATCAATTAGTGATATCAAAAAGTCTTTTTGTTTACAAACAAAACTAGCCTTCATTACAGAGAGCTGTATTTGCCTTCTTTTTCCCTGGCTACATGAATGAGCACAAGACCTATATTTGACAAACAAAACATCTGAAAATATATAGAAAGTTCTCTCTAATACAACTGACCATGAAGCAAGTTCTTATCAGGCACTAAAGACTGGTGGACTGCAAACACGGAAGGACCATCTGATAAATAAAGCATATGTTTGTTCAAGCATCCTTTTGTCTTTACAGACTGGAACTCTTTCCCTGGTTTTAACACTGTCTTCACTATGATCCACATATTGGGCTCAGGGAAGCATGCATATCCTCTAGTAGTTTTCCATCTGCTTTCCACAAGCTGTATAGTACAACAATCTTATATATCCCTGATTAGTACTGAAACATTACTCCCCAGTGTCAGTGCCTCTCTTTCTTGGAATCTTATCTCTCTTACCCAAACTGCATTTGAAAGACTATACAGGGGATCCCAAAATGAGCTGTGCAGGTGGTCTGGCCTCTCAGACCTGTGGTTGCCTTTTAACATGAATGCAATAAAGAACACGTTTGACATCGATATTCTTTAAAGTCATGTATCTAAAAAAATGCTGCCACTTGGATTATATGAGATGAGGTATATGTCAAAATAGGATGGTAAATTTTCACAGGAAAAAAATCTTAGCCACAAGGATGCTAACCACTTGATTAGGGGATAACCCCACAGATGTTGATATACTATATATTATTTTTATTATTGAAGTACTTTCCTAATATTTAGTAAAGTTTTTCATTAAACATCACAATGTAAGTGCTTAACATCCAGATAGGTTTGACAGGTGTACAACTGCCTTGTAATAAGTATATAAAGTAATGTAACTTTTTGTGTATAAGCAAGTGTCCTTAAACTGAGAATTCTATGCTCAAAATACTTTTTCTCAGAGTGTAAGATAACAAAGGGGACTCCTTAATGTTGCAAAGGACACAAATACTCTGCTGATTACAAGGCTGCGTTGCATTTCAGAATAAAGTCCTTGCCTTTTCAGAGGTACACCTGATCAACAAAGCACCGTGATGTACCATAGCTTTCACTTATTTCCCATGCACACATTAAAAGCTTAATACAAAGTAATGCAGACTAACAATATGCTATAAACATGGTGCAGATGTTTGATAATCAGGAGCTATTATTAGAAAAAAAATTGCTTTCAAAGTTATGTAATACAGTTATGCACCTATCTTCTCTTTTTTTCCTCATGTACAACATCAATTTAAAACAGTTCTGATACTAAGAGGGAAAGAAGAAAAAGTAGCACAACGGTGCATGTAACGTTCAGTGCATGTAAGGCCTTTAAAACAGATGTCAAGAGGGCAAAAATTAATGAAGTTGAAAACTCATGTTAGCTCTGTTCCAGATTATAAAACTGAAAAGATTTTTTTTTCTTTTAAAACACTAATTCAGCTGTATGAAAATAGGAAAATATGAGTAAATTGATAAATCAAATAACTTTCTCAAATAGACGGTGTAAAGGACTGACTAGAGAAGTGTTATAAATTTCTTCCAAAAGGAATGCAACCAATATAACTAAGTCCTTTAGCTCTTTGAAATAGAATTTCCTTAATAAAAGTATATATAGCAGTAAATCCTTTATTCTATTATCTGTCAGTTCAAGGCTCTTTTTTCTCCTATGAGAATATGCAAATGTTATGTGACACCATGAATCAAAGTGAGATCTGCATGTTCAAAGCACACTTTCTCCTATATTTTTACTCTTCACTATACAATAGCACTATGCTGCAATAGAATAATTAGTTTTTTCTGATCTCAACATTCTTAACTTTTTATCTTAATATTTTTTAAAGTGCTGTTACCATTAGCAGCAGTATGAATCCTAAACCATATCATTTACAGGCTTCATAGCTTAGGTCATAGGTACAGAAGAATTTAGCTTAGAACAAAGCAGCCAGTGCCTTGCTCAAAAAGAAATTCCAAATGAATAATGACTTTTTATATATACATGTAAAATTAATTTGATGATAATTTCCAGCTCACTTAGACAATTCATAATGGTTGTTCTCTAGAGATTAGGTGGGCTAAAGTTACTAGGAAGTAGGGATATGCATTACCACATTTCCTTGCCATGTTGTAAGGAGTTATTGGTAGGCAAACTGTATCCCAGCCCTATATCTCTGTCTTCTCTTGCTGCCTTTTTCTTTTTCCATTCACTGCTAGTTTGACAGCAGTCCTAGTCACAGACCAATCTTCATCCATTTATCCTCTTTTAAAATATTCAGTGTGAATAAAAGTGGGACTGGTGACCTAGCTATCTTGATATTGGACCTCTGTGTATCCTTCAATGCTAAAACATAATTCTCAGATAATGTTTTTTATCGACACACCATGCCAACTTTTTCTGACACCTTCTATGGTTTTTGCTTCTGTGTCTATCATGTCTTAGTAAGTTTTCATTTATCATGGTAGTGTATTATAAGAGTACACAGTATACTGTATGTGAATGTTTTCAACTTGTTAGAATACAAAAGGCATTGATAATGAAATAAAAATAAATTAAACTAGTCCCAGATGTTAGGAAATAACCAAGAGTGCTGCTGGTACACAGATTTTTCTGCCAGAGTTCATTAAGATAAACGAAGTCAGATATCATGACACTCTGGTATTACCCAACTGTATCACACTTAGTACAGCATTAGAAAACTCTATTCCCTTTCAGTCAACACATGAATATGTGAGAAAAAAAACCCCAAACACCAAGTAACAAACCAAACCCAAACAACCAACAGCAATTCAAAAGAGAAACAGAAGTAAACTATTGTGGTTCATATATATTCATATCTAAATATGCTAAATTGCTTGCTCAATTCCTAAGATAACCAGAAGATTTAAGAACATTGTAAGATATTTAATTTCTTGTACTACAACCAGACTTGCTGAAGTAATATAGTTTAATAGTATTACAAGAAAGAGTGTTGATTGATTGTAATCGCAGGCATTCCTTCTGCTGTAGATGTTTGAATAGCTCCATCTTGAAAATCAAGATTACTTTAGCAAACACATTTGGGGTTAAACTAAAGTAGGCTATTTGTGCTGGATATCTAGTGATCTATAGGAGCTGAATATATGTCTGTTGTGGATTGATGTAATTTAACTGGAATGTGTCACTGAAGCCTGGCTGACAATTTATTTCACACTAAGCAGGAAGCTTGAAGAGAAAGCTGACTGACGCTGTTCTTACATTATCTTGAGTATTTTGTGTCTGTTGTGAGAAGATGACTTAGCCTTAATAACTGTGAATCTTGAATAGCAAGAATAAGACCTTCAACTGACTAATGTTTAATAGTGAGTCAGAACATCTCTTGATAGAGTGAGCTGTGTAAATGTGATCATTCATTGTTGAGATAAGTACCTTATTAGGGAAATACTGTATGCAGATGAGCATCAAAATGACCATCAATTTAGCATTTTTTAAAATATCCTAGGCAGCACTATTTAGGTTTCATTGTCTACTATAGTGTGCAGTTACTTGCTAGACACAGAATGTTAAAAATAGCCAGTAGCCTGGCTTTAGTTGATTTAAGACAGCTCCTAAATATTATTTAAACAACATTTCACATTTAATAAGAAACACATTCTACTTCCTTATGACACAAAAAGAATAAAAAATAAGAGGTCTTAAGTAGAACAGCAGAATCTCTCCATTTTACCTACACACAGTTTGCTAAACAGAGAGTTGAAAATCGGTAGAGCCGAGAGGGAAGAATACTGAAGAGTATTTTAACAGTGAAGTAAAACCACAAGTAATGACTTCAGGAGACAGGAGCTAGGTGGACAAGTAAAGCATTGCAGTTTTAAATATATGATATTTGGCTTCACCTCCCAAGGAAGAGGACTGGCATTGAGTCAAAAAGTTTCGTCTGGCATGCTCGTGCCTCTGAGAGGGACCACACCGCCTGATGGAAACAACCACAAAAGCCGCAGCGAGAGCACAGCCTTCCAAAAGCAACAAGAAAGCAACCAGATGGGCAATTAGACCATGGCCATGCTTGGCCTTGGCAAAGAGAAGGCAGACATCTGAAATGGATCATCTGTGCACAGGAGAGATGGGCCCAGTGACCAGCAGATGGTATAAAGTAAAGCAGACATCAGATAACAGAGGAAAGCACTTTGAGCATGGATGACCTCCTCCCCTAGCACCACTATAATAAACATGATAGAGGGTTTGCACATACTTCTACATCTTGAAAACAATATTTTTACAGTGCTCATTGAAAACTAAGGCAGCTGTGCAAAACATTGTTGCATGTAAAATGTAAGACAGATCATGGATTTTTATGTCTATTCAGTCTGCATCCTGAAAGCTATTTTGTCATACATGGAATCCTCTTTTCATTCATTGTTTGCCAAACAACTCATATTTTAAGCATTTTCCCTTGTGCCATGTGATAAACTGTACTGTAGGCCACATTTCTTTGTTGCAGATATCTCTGGAACCTACAGACATTGTGGCTTCTATAAGCATCTGTTTTAAAATACTGCTTTCTCTGTTTCAGTGTGAGTTTTCTTACTTGTCTGTTGGCTTGCTGTTTCAATCCAATAATTTAAGAAAAGAAAATGAAAAACTGCTGATGAAACAAATAGTTAAGAAGAACCAAGAGCTTCCATATCTTAACTTCGTTGGAAACTGAAAATTTATCCAAACTTAACTGCCTTCTTTTACACATTTTCTATACCAAAGTACATAGGAATGCCAATTTCTTGGATCCTACAGAAATGAGATTGCTGTATTAACAGATATGAGTTTGAATAATTGTTTCTAGTGTCTATATTTCAGAAGACTGTTCTAAGAGATGATGTATAGTACAGTCTTATCAAGCCTAAAGTAAAAAACATCACTGCCGGCAACAAGAAACTTTCACTTAATTCAATTACATGTTTTTCCTGGTAAGTTCTCAAAAAAACCCCTGATGAACTATGGTCTGGATAAGTGGACACTGAGGTGAACAGAAAACTACTAAATTGGTGAGCACACAGAGTTGTGATCAGGACCACCAGGTCCAGGTGAAGGCCAGTATTCAGTGTAGTACCTCAGGTGTGGATACTGGTGCCAACAGTATTCAGCATCTTCCTGAATGGCGATAAGCCAGAGTGCACTCTCAGCAGCTTTGCAGGTGATACACACTTGGGAAAGCTGCTTAATAGACCAGATATTTGCTGCAATCCAGAGAGACCTGAGATGCTGGAGTGATCGGCCAACAGGAACTTGTAGAAGTTCAACAAAAGGTTGAATGGCAAGCCATTCTCTTGTTTGAGGAATAAGCACAAGCACCGGCACAGGCTTGAGACTGACTGGCTGGAAAGCACCTTGTCAGAAAATGTTCCAGGTATTCAAACTATTCATGAACAAGCAAAGTGCTCCAGTGGGAAAGAATGCCAACAGCCTCCTGGGCTGTATTAGACAGTGCGTCGCCAGAAAGCCAAGTGAAGTGTTCTTTCCCCTCCACTCAGCACTGATGAGACCCATCTGGCTGCTGTTTCACTACTGGGCTCCCCAGTGAGGGAGAGACATGAACATAATGGACAGCACAACTGGGCAAAAGGCAAAGAGCCATGGAGATGACAAAGGGCTTGGACCATTTGTCATAAAAGGAGAGGGTGAAACTTCTAGGAGTCTTTGGCCTCAAGAAGACGAGGCTCAGAGGGACTTCACCAGAGTTTGTTAATGTCATGCAGGTGTGTGTGAAAAGAAGATAGAGGCAGATTCTTCCTGCTGGTGACCAGATCCAGAACAGTGGGCAGGGGACACAAAATGAAATACTGGAAATTCCTTTTAAACACAAGGGAAAAAATTTCCTGAAATATTTCTATAGTGAATGTGATCAAACACTGGCACAGGTTGCCCATGGAAACAATGGGCAAACCCTCCTTGGAGATACTAAACCAGCTGCTTGAGCCGATCTAATTAGGGTGACCTCCAGAGGTGCCTCTCAGATTCAACCAGTGTGTGGCTCTGTGACTGCGTGAACATGGTGGAGACCTATCAGTAAGCATACTACTGACATTTTTTCTGAGTGATGCTGAATCATAGAACTGTGCAATGCATATTTGCTACTCCATCCAACTTTTCTGGGTAACACCCTTTACCACCAGGGCATGCACCATCTAAATGGATCCAGGTACAGATCTGTTAACAGAGGTTCAATGTAGCTTTCATCTTTCATTAAATAAGCATGAAATTCTGGTGAATATGATATGTTGCCCCATGATCATGACTTCAGAATAAAGCATTTGCAATCTTTTAGAAAAGAAAGCTAAAACCTCAGTATAAATAGGGCTGCAAAGGCAAGTTACAGTTTATTCCATAGGTAGGCAAATAAACTCTTGGAAAGCTGCAAGCTGTACAGTTTATTCATTTATTTCTGCCTTATAGCAGTAGTATATATATATATATATATATTTCCAGTCTCTACTCTACTGGGCAAATCTTTAACCATAAATCTTCATGAACAACCCTTATCCTAAATTATATGCTTACTAACTTATTTTTCCATTTCATCACTCACAGTGGCATTTTTGTCTTTCAAATATCCCATTAATTTATTACAAGATGGATCTTTTGTTTGCTTTAAAATATGAACAGGACTGGAATACATTTTCCTGCTAAAGTTTTTCTAATTTCACACATTTTTTTTATGTCACTACTTAAGATGCCTTGAAGAAACTCAATTTTCAGATAGTAAATCCAGACTCCTTGAGGAGAAAACGAAACATGAGACCAAAACAAAAAGTTGAGCAACCAAATCCTGAATATCTATTTAGAGACTAGTCACCTCTGAAGCTGCCAATGAACCACTCTTCCCTCTGGCCACAGTTATTGGCTGATAAGGCCAACTTTCTTCTTTACTCCCCAGCTTGTCATATGTGGCAACTGGACAAGCATACCTGCAATATGGAATGCCTCCCAAAGCTTAGTTTCCTTTGAGTGGAAGTCCCATGCTCATCATTGCAAAACTTTGTGGGAGACATAAAATGCAAGAACAGAAGAAGATTGGAGTTGTGAGGTCATCAGAGTGGACCTTAGTACTTTACTAAATCACTCCTTGGTGCAAACAGAATTTTTGCTTTTTAAAACTGCCATAGAATGTAGATGTCAGTTAGAAATTGGGAGTTAATCACATTAATGGTTACATAAATTCAGAGTGGCAAGACATGTTTATTTTAGTTAGAGAATTCCAAGTCACATGCAAGCTGGAAAAGCTATAAGTAATGTGTGATTCATCATCACTTTCAGAATCAGGGCCAGGATTTCCTGAAGGGGTAGAAATGCAGGAGACAGTAAGAATACTCAGTGTTAATTCCTACATATATGTACAACACCATTCCCTTTTCAGAGAGGTGTTAAGTTCAAAACCAAGAATAGTTTTGTAGAAGAAATTCTAACTCAGTCTGGACGAAGTGAAAACTCCATGATGTATAGTTAGAGAATGAGATTAAGGTAAAGAACATCCAGATAGGGAAAATATGTGCCTTTTTGAGCTTCAGCAGATAAATATGAAATGCAAGATTTGTACTGTTTACACAAAAATATATACAATACCTATGTTTCATACTATGTTCTTGTAATGTAGTTTATCTCACCTGACTAATCCTGTTAGTCATGGGTTTATGCATTTACTTCAATGGCTCTTGGAGATGTACAAAACAAAACAACAACTTCAGCTTGGCCTTGCTATTTTTCAAGTAATAGCTATAATCATATTACTTCTGACAATATTTGTCTATATATTTTTCTCACACAATTTAACAGAAATACTTTGCACATGAGGGATAATATCTTTTTTAGTTAGCTGAAGTTTTTTTTAAGACAGCTACAACCACTCCAATCACTTGCCCCCCAGAAGCTGGCATATATTTTCACAGACCTGATTCAGTACAGGTTTCAGTTATAGATGATAGAAGCTTTCTTCCATGGCCTGTTTAATTGTTTATTTTAAGGTGAATTTAAATTGATGATTCCCATTTCAAATACCTGCCTTGTCATTATATACAGGCATTTTTAGATTTCTAGCGTGAGCCCATCCCCTTCATCATATTATATGGGAGCTCTATTTTGCCTTTTTTTATATGCTGAGTATCTTCATCACTACCACGACTCTGTAGCAGAGCTGAAAGCAGCGATGATTTTCCTCACTCTGTGCTAGTCGGGTGTTATGTGTAAGATCTAAAAAGCTTATGTGATTGTACTTCACGTTGTCTTTTTTAACTTGGTGATAAACTTACAGAAGTGCTAAGCTAGTGTAAGAGCAGCAGAATGCATTGCATATATGTGCATGCAGACAAGAGATAAAGTGCACACAAAGAATATGAAACAGCACCCCTCAGGGTCCAGCTCCATCAGTAACAGCCATTTAAAAATCCAGAAACATTTAAAAATTAGCAGATTCAAAGCCTTTGAAAACAAATTTCCTTTAAAATTAATGAGAGAAAAAATAGTAGAAAAGCACAAACGTTGCCACTATACCTACAAGACCAATGTAACACATAAAGAATACTGTCACAGTCCATAAAATGTTAAGAAAAATATAACTAGATTGTATCAAACAAAAATTTAAAAGATTCTGAAAAGAGATCATACGGAGGGCCCTTTTCTTATAATTTTGGCTAACACCAATATATATGTGTACACAAACCATATGCTAACATTAACTGTTAATCTAAATCTTAAAAAGATAATTCTTCAGCACCTTTAGGCCACTGAAGATAAAATTTATGCAGTAGAAAACAGAAACAGAATTAGGAGGAAATGAAGCAACATGAATAGGTATTGTGAACCTGAAAAAGAAGTTCTGATTTTTCCATCACAGCCTTCAGATTGGTCCCAGTCGGAAGAGCAGCAAGCTGTTGTAACCCAAGCATGACATTAGCCTATAGATGTACATGAAAGTGTCTGTCTGTCTCTTTGTCCAAGCTGAACAAAATGCATCATCTAGGTAGAGCGACAAAGGGGCTAGAAGAACACATTAGGAAGAAAATAAGCCATCCCAAACACTTTTCCATACAATTATGTTCGGGAGGTATTGTTGGTGCCTTGCTATGTAGGAAATAGTTTTACAAGCTTCCAATTCTAAGAACTAGCATTTGTTCTACTGTAGATTTCATCTAAAATGGATAATAGCCAAGCTCAGAAACAATCCCTCGTGGCTGATATTTCTTGTGTTTGTTTAGGTTTTATCATTTGGGGTTTTTTCACAGAAAATACTACATTTAATGTTCTCAGAAGTACCATATGAAGACCAGGGAAAATTACATTCTCTTATTACACTTAGCATTTCCCCCCTACTACTTGTCATGATCACCTGTGACTTCTGAAAAACATCGCTTTTGCTTAACACCAGCTAGCACAATGCAGTTCTGCAATGTGCACTGTCTTTGGAAGTTAATGGAATACCAACTTGTGTCACAGGTAAGCCTATGTATATCCCAAGATGCCGAGAATAGTCTTTCCTTATTTCAGATGACCTAAAACCATACAGAATTCAGAATTTCAATATCCCTCAAAAAAAAATTGCTGAGATTGCTAAACTACAGAACTAAACCTTTCCATCAAATTCTGTAAGGCTTTATTTATCAAAAATTTGAAGTATTTCTTTATAAAATAAAGAAATTAAAATAAAGCCTAATGATTAGGCTTTATTTCCTAAGACTATTGATCTGATTCAGGATGCAAAATCAAATACACAGATAAATGAACATAAAAGATTTCAGTTCTGACAAGAAACAGTGTCAGGTTCAAGCTTTCATGTTTCTGGGAACTCTGTGGTATGTGTCACCATTCCCACCTCTAAACTATGTCTTGAAATGTAAGCTCAAACAAAAAAAATCAACAATATTGCACTTATACAAATCAACGTCTGTTTTATTTCTTTATGATTTTAAACTTCACAAATAAAAATATAAAATGAAGGATGCAACTGCCTAAATTACAGAAACTAATTAAAGTAACAATGCAGTTTATTCTATGAACTGTCATTTTTTTTCCTGGCCTAGATAAAACTCAGATCGTTCAGTCTCAAAATCAAAATGAGATACTGCAAAACAAAGGACATACTCAAGCCGTGGGTACATAGCAGCTCTGCTTTAAAAACAATGATCTACTGTATTTAGCTAATTTTTTTTTCACTCTAAACATCAATAACCTTGTAACTGGCCACTAGGCAGGTTAAAGAACTCTAATTAAAAACGTATCATGACAGCTATTATACAGTCTCATACAGGTATATATTGTGATCAAATCTGAACCTAACTGATATGATATGGTCTCTAAAATTCAAGTTCAGCAAATTATCTCAATAGTTCTATCAGACACGCAAACATGATTTGTCTCTCCAGAATCTACAACTCAGAGTGATACGGTTACACCTCCCATGGAGAAAGGTTGTGTTATGCCTCCAGCTATTACAGAAAATGAAATGTTTCTGTAAAAAAATAATTTTGTTTTCAAGTTTTTGGTTAGATGTTGCATCTCAGAAAGAGATGACAGTTTTGCAGAATTATTTTTCCTATTTCAAGGGAGCAGAATATCCTTCTCCTAGGTTTAAATATTAATTTAATGAGAATCACGGACAGCATTTGTTGACTACAGAGTTCATAATCTTTACTAATGCTAGATTTTGTCAACTGTGTTTTGACTTTTTCATCCTTCCCCCTTGTTTGGCAAGCTATTAGATAAACAGAAATTGTTCTAAACCTTCAGATTAAACCTTGTCAATTTGATTTATTTTGTTCCTTATAAATGAATTCATTTTGATGAAGAAAAACTAGAGCAAATATGATGAAAGCTGTGATTACCTAATAGCTGAAAGACCTGTCCATATTTTCCATGAAGTCTGATGAGGAGGAGTCCAAGTTACAGCAGATACCTAAAAGTCCTCAAGGAACCATCATAACTTCTACTTGTACACTACGGTTTTCAAAGACAGATATATAAAATTATATGTGTAAACCCGTATCATGTGGCCAAATTTTCTGAAGGGCTGACCATGTTATCCTCCACTGTCTTCACTTTGCTCATGTATGGGGTTTTTGTAGTCTTTCATGGACAAAACTTTCAATCTATTTGCTATACTTCCAATTGAAACCATAAATATTTATGGACATAATTTGCTGCCTCAAAATTCAGGAAGGTAAGATTTCTAAAATGAGGCACCTCAGTATACCTCATCCTTTAATACTTCAGTAGTTAAATGACATACTCTAAATATAAAGATTTATAAATGCAGTATACGGTCATCTGTGCAATTTTTTTGAATTGAAAATATACAGGCTGGGAAATTCTGTCATCTGGAACCCTTTGAGCCCCCTATAATCTTATTTAATTAGTTAAAAAATGACACATAGTGTAATAGTAAATTTAGAAGCCTCAGTTACTAGTATTTCTAAATATTAACATCTGACCAGTACTACTATAAAGAACAACAAATGCTATAGAAGCTTTAGGGAAGAAAACCCATATATTTCAAATTTTTATTTCTCAAACTTAGAGAATAACAGAAAAACAGAATTGTATACCTAGTCTGAAACTGGACAGTGGAAGACAAAGAAAGGTGATGAAAGAATGCTGAAAATGGAACTAGATAATATAAGTGTGTCCTTCTCACATGTAGACTGCAGGATGACTAATAGTATGTTTATACTCCTGGGCAGAAAAGTTTATGGAGATCATCTTAACAGAGAGAAGTTATACCCCCGGATTTGATGCTTTGAGGCTTTGAAGTTCTGCTGCTAAGGTTTTGTTGTGTGAAAATTAGATTTAGTGTGAAATGTTAGGGTTCTTATTTATTCTGAACAATTTTCTCACTCTTCTGACAGTTCTACCATAAAAGCTTCAGTAAAAGTCTTCCAGTAGGAATACTGTATATTGACCAACCGAAATTTCAAGTTAAAGATAATAATTTCCTCCTTTTTTCCCCCAAGAAATTAAGTTTCTAAATCTTGCAGACTTTACAGTACCTTTTTTCCCACTCCAGTACCTGAAAGTTTTGGCAAGTAAATTATAAATGCTTACTTTACCAGAATTAAATTCATAAAGCTAAACAAAAACTTGCTTTTTTCCTATAATCAATATTCAGGTACATAATAAAAAGTAGGGGAAATTGAGCAAGTATAAGTCCTAGAGTTTCATGATAAACCATAAAACTATTTAAAGTGGAATTTTGCCTTTCCACAGGAAAAGTGAAGTAATGCTTTAGCTACCTTAAGAATTACAGGAGTTGGGAAAAAAGTTTATCGCAGATAGCAGAATCCTATTTATAGCAGTCTTTAGATCAAGATAAAAGAAAATATAATTTTCTAATCCTCGGATTATTTTCAAGGCACCTTCCACGTAAAAGTTTTCACTGAATAAGATTTATTGATAAAATATTTATCCTGATTGAAACCCTCCCTGCTGAAGCACAGACACTTCAGTCATTAGAGTGCAACTCTTAGAAATGTGTTTTGTTTTACTAATACGATGTAAAATCATTACCTAGTTACAATACAAGTTACAAGAACAATTATTTCGTATTGAGCCTCTCAACGAGTACCACAATTCATTCAAACACAGAGAAGATAAGAACTAATTTGAATACTACAAATTGCTTGACAATGGTCTACTTTTTAGTTAAACCATGGCACAAATTTGAAATGTACCTGTAACACATAAATTTACCTGGCATTATGTGAATTCTGCAGTGATTAGTTTGTTAAAATGGAATCAAGTTTTAAGTCACTTGCAGAAAATGTTTATAATAATACTACATTAGCATTCTGGAAGGAAACAAATTAGTTATAAAGAATGAGAGATCACTTGGTATGTAAAAAGTGCTGGTTTCCAAAAATCTTGAGATTTTATTATATAATGAGAACGAGGGCATTCCAGGGCCTGAAATACATGTGGAACAGATTATAAGACTCAAAGAAAAGACCATACAGATCAAGATCAAAAGACCATTAACATCAAGATGTAATAAGAAGTCAACAATGTCCAACACATGCTGAACAACAACTTGTGCTAGACGGAAGTAAACGACTACTCTAAAACAAATAAAATATTTCATAATTAATGATTACCCATGACTATTTTGAATTTAGATCTGTATTGTGTCACTTCATTACATTGTTTCCTAATGTGTGTGTGTTTCTTCACATCTGCTCTTAGATATTACAACCAAAATACCAGTGTTCATCCCAAGTACTTAACTTGCACTTAAAAAGTAATTTAAAAAATTTTACCAATGGTACCTTATTCTGTTTAAGTCAGTGTTATGGGACCCTCTAATGGAGGACCTTGTGATGTGCAGCATTACAGCTAAGAACCTGACAGAGTAAAAGTTCTTTTGGTAGAATTTCTCAGCACACAAATTCATGAAAAAAGATCATAAATAGCTGAACTTTAAAAAAATATTTCATCAGGTTTTCAAAGTAAATACAAATTTAGTACTTCTGTGGATTTGCTATAGTATAAATTTTATATGTTGATAAATGAAATCTGGAAAATACTTGAGGAAGTAGACAAAGCATCTACAGCAAACCACTCTCTGGCTCATCTTATTAGCAAGTTCATACAACTTTAAGTGGGAATAAGCACCTGAAGTTGAAAGCAAGCCGTTAATAACTAGGTGATACAAAATCCACTTCTTAGGTCTTGCCAAACTGAGATCTGATAAGAGATAGGATGATGATGACAAATTTGTATATGGAGTCAAGCTTCCTTTAAGTGTGGGGCATCAATACCATATATTGTGTGCCTCAGCTTATTTGATCTCTCAGCACTTTGGAATAGTGGTCTAAATTGGTTTAAGAGAATGAGCACGAGCATATCTTGAGAGGCTAAGAAGTGACTGATGTGTTCTTTTCACAATTATTTCAAAAAACTTTTTTGAAGTAAATTTTTTGAAGAAAATTTTTGCAGTATGTGTAGAAAACTTACACAACAGAATGTGTGACTTGGATCACATTCCTGTTTTTACAGACTTTTTTTACAAAAAACTTAACAATTTTTTAAAATGTATCATTTACTAAGTGTTGTCCACATCCTAAAAAAAAGTTTTGCTAACAGGTTTTACTATAGAAATTAAAAACAGATTGACTGGAATTGTCAAAAAAATGGAAGTGACATTTGATGGATAGAGAAGATATGAAATTGCCTTTTTGTGTCTGAATGTTTTTACAGTCTCATATAATCACTGCTTTTACAGCGTATCCATTATCTGCAGAAGTTTTTTCTTCAGATGTCCTGGAAATCTTTCCTTCAGAAATTGTTATATTTTATAATTTAGAACAATACAGGGTCCTCTCCAGGTTGCACAATATATACATTTGGATGATTAACCTGCAACAAGAATGAAGCTTTTTCTAATCCTACATGTATAATTCTCTCAGTAAGATAAAAATATCAAGGTGTATTTGTCCTCTACAAGGTCTCCTCTTCTTCCCTGCTTTTTCTGTCAGGTCTTTACTACTCCGGGTGCTTTCTGACAGGTTAAAAAACCTGTTCAAATCTCCAAAATTAGTTGAGTATTATGTTATAGCAAAATGAATCTTCATCAAGAAAGATGAAGAAATAAAATGTGAAGAATTTGTAATTTCTCTAAGATTGCCAAGGAGTTGTCATGATAAAAGAGCTTTCAGTGCTTCTCTCTATGGTGCTTGGTTGGTTTTTTTCTACTGAAAGAAGATGCTGCTTTTTCCTTTAGCCATGCTCTGACTACGAGTATGCTTTTTCATTTCACATCTGAAAGCATGTAGGTTGGTATTTCATCTGCTACAATCCACATAGAGAAGAGTCTTAATTAATTGATTAAAATAAAATTCTGAAGAGGTGTGAAGTATGAAAAGTGGTAAGTAGAGAAATAAGAGATCAATGCAGAATTCATCTGACAATTTTCAGTCACAAACTAAGTCACTTAAATCAAACTCAGAAAAACAGAAAAAAAGAAAAAAAGGAGAGAAAAAAGAGAGAAGTGAAAAAGTGAGAAAGGAGAAAAGTGCAGGGCAAGGAAGGGGAGGGGAGGGGAGGGG
>VZTJ01001498.1:0-33057 GCA_013397795.1 Orthonyx spaldingii | reverse complement strand
GACGGGAGGGGAGGGGAGGCGAGGGGAGGGGAGGCGAGGGGAGGGGAGGGGAGTTTGAACTTCTGCTTCCACAAATACAATGAGAACAAGAAATGTAATCATTCTGTTAACTCTCAAATAGCTTGTTTAAAAGAGGGGGGGAAAGGGAAGTCTACCAATACACATGAATACTCTCTTTACTTGCATACTCCTTAATATTAGCTAGCTTTTCTTCAGGAGGTTGATAATTAAAATTTAGTACAGCATGGTAGTGATCAAAATTATTTTGTGTCAATGAGCAAAATTATTATAGAATTTTCAATGCTCAATATAAAATGATTTCTTGGTATTGCTTTGGTCTTCCTGTCCTTTGCGAGGACTGAATGAATCCTTTGCAAAATGTATGTCTATATGAAGCTGGGCAGGTGTCCTAACTACGCTTCTCCTCTGGATTTTCTCTATTCATCTGTTTGGTCATTCTCACAACGCAGAGAGAACTAGGTATGAGAAATAGCATTCCACAGCTGTCACGTTACTTAGCCAGTAAGATAGCTCTGCCACAGGGAATTTAACAGCTCACGTGAATGGTCCATGTCATAGGTGATCATAAATGCATTGGTCACCTGTCCTCCCCTCCTGGCAGGGGCCCAGCTCAGCACTGAGGGGCATTGGCAGGTGGCTGTGAAGATGCTTTCTCTGCTGCTGTTCATAATGCATCACTTTCATGGATAATAAGACTACACATTTTATGTTTCCAAATCTGACACAAATAGTAAACTTGTTTAAAAAATAAATGCCATAAATCATGCTGAACCTTACCAATGTGTTGCTGAACCTTTTCTGCAATCTGAGTTCTTCAATGTCTTTTAATTAATGAGCTTTTAAGCCATATGAAAATTTTCGAAGGGGAAAAATGGTAAAACAAGAAAATAATAATAACAGCAGCAATAATAATCACAGAATCACAGAATGAGTAAGGTTTGAAGGGACCAGTGGCACTCATTTAGTCCAACATCCCTGCTCAAGCAGGGTCCCCTAGGGCAAAGTACTCAGAAATGTGTCTACATGGCTTTTGAATATTTCAAGTGAGGGAGACTTCTCAAACTCTCTGGGCAATCTATTCCTGTGCTCAGGCATCTACACAATGAAGAAGTTCTTCCTTATGCTAAGGTGGAACTTTCTGTGCATCAGTTTCTGCCTGTTGTCTCTTGTCCTATTCCTGGGCACTACCACGAAGAGCCTGGAAACACCCTCTTGACACCCTCCCTTCAAATACTTACAGACATTGATGAAGTCCTCTTTCAGTGTTCACTTCTTCAGGCTAAACAGAGCCAGCTCTCTCAGCCTTTCCTCATAAGAGAAATGGTCTTGTCCCTAATCATCTTTGTAGCCCTCTGCTCAACCTGCTCCAGGGGGTCAATGTCTCTCTCTGGTGCTGAGGAGGTATGACAACAATGCTCATGGCACTTAAATAGGGAAGTAATTAAAAGCTGGAACAAAAATTCCACTTTTATAGTAAAAGTAAACCACTCAAAAGTAGGTGACTTAGGGATGCAAGTTCCAACTCTGAAAAGCAATTTAGGAGCTATAGCCCCCAGTCACACACACACCTTTAGCTCCAGTAGTGAATTCTTCTACCTAAATTGCCTGGACTAATTTTGAAATGAGAGTTAAGTTCCCAGGTTACTTAGAGCCTTCTGATTATTTCAAGCTACTATGCTTCAAGGTAGTTTTTTATACAACAAACTGGATTTTCAAAAGCAATGATTGACTGGTCAGTTTGGTGAGATGGGCTTTAAACTGAAGGACTTGGGTGAGGTCCAAAGAGGCAATGCTCATGCCATTGCTTCCTCCTGGGGAGTGGGCCATGCCAACCAAGGCAACCTTGGTTGCCTCAAGATGAGAGTGTTAGGGCTAACTACATCAAGGGTGTGCGTGGCTATGGGGAATCCTCTTACACTCCTGCTACAGAAGCTGGATGCTCGACTGCCTCCCTGGAGTGCCTGTACACAAATGCACAGAGCATGGGGAATAAACAAGAAGAACTGGAAATCCTTGTGTGGCCATGGATCCATGATCTCACTGCAATTACAGAGACATGGTGGGAGAGCTCACCACTGGAATGCTGTCAGGGATTCCTGTGTACTTGTTAGAAAGTACAGGTCAGCGAGGTGAGGTGGTGGAGTTGATCTTTATGTGAAAGAGCATCAAGCTCTGCCCACGGACAGACAATGATTTGAGAGCTTATGGGTAAGTATTAAGGGACAGGCTAAAATGGGTGACAATGTTGTGGGAGTTTACTACAGGCCACCTGATTAGGACAAGGAAGCTGATGAGGCTTTCTATGTGCAGCTGGAAGTAGCCTTGAGATCACAGGTCCTGGTCCTCCTCTGAGAATTCAACAACCCTGATATTTGCTGGAGGCACAATGCAGCTTAGCAGACAAAGACCAGGAAGTTCCTGCAGATTACTGGTGATAGCTTTTTGATGCAAGTGGTGGAGAAACCAACAAGGAAAGGTGTGTTGTTGGACCTTGTACTAACAAACCAGGAGGGACTGGTTGAAGACATGAACACTGGTGGCAACCTTGGCTGCAGTGACCACGAGATGATGGAACGCAGAATCCTGCATGGAGGAAACAAAGCAGTAAGCAGGACTAGATCCCTGAACTTCCAGACAGCTAACCTTGGCCTCTTCAAAGACCTGCTTAGAGGAATCACATGGGATAGGGCTCTAGATGAGAAGGGAGTCCAAGAGAGCTGGTCAATATTCAAACATCACTTTCTCCAAACTCAAGATAAGTGTATCCCCATAATGAAGAAATCAGGGAAAGGGGACAGGAGATCTGTGTGGGTAAATAGGGAGATCATAATAAATCTCAAATGGAAGAAAGAAATTTATGGGATGTGGCAAAAGGGACAGGCCACATGAGAGGACTGTAGGAACATCCTCAGAATATGCAGGGATGTGATAAGGAACACCAAGGCCCACTTAGAATTGAGTCTGGCAAGGCATATCAAGGACAAGTATATCAGCAGGAAAAGGAAGATTAGGGAAAATGTGGGGCTGCTGTTGAATCACCTGGGTATCCTGATGATGGAAGACACAGAGAAGGTGGAATTACTGAATGCCTTCTTTTTTTCAGACTTTACTGTTGAGGCCATCCTTCAGGAATCCCAGACCTTGGAGGTAAGGGAGGAAGGCTGGAAAAAGGAAGACTTCCCCTTGGCTGTCAAGGGTTTGGTTAGAGATCAGCTGGGCAGGCTTAACATCCATAAATCCATGGGCTCTGATGGGATGCATACACACGTGCTGAGAGAGCTGGCAGGTGTGTTTGCTAAGCCACTTTCCATCATTCTTGAAACTCACAGAGAACAGGAGAGGTGCCTGATGACTGGAGAAAAGCCAGTGTCACTCTTGTCTTCAAAAAGGGCAGCAAGGAGGACCCAGGAGGACTGGCCAGTCAGCCTCACCTCCATCGCTGGAAAGGTGATGGAAGAGATCAGTCTGGAGATCATCACCAAGCATGTAATGACAAAGTCATCAAGAGTTGTCGGGATGGATTCCCCAAGCGGAAATCAGGCCTGGGCCAACCTGATAGACTTCTGTGATGGTATGGTCAGATGGGTCAACGAGGGGAGAGCAGTGGACATTGTCAACCTCAGCATCAGCAAGGCTTTTCACACTGTCTCCCATAACATCCTCATAGGCAAGCTCAGGAAATGTGGGTTAGAGGAGTGGACAGTGAAGTGCATCAAGAATTGGCTGAACGGCAGAGCTCAGAGAGTCATGGTCAGTGGAGCAGAGTCCAGCTGGAAGCCTGCAGTCAGTGGTGTTCCCAAGGGATCAATGCTGGGTCCAGTCTCATTCAACTTATTTATCAATGACCTGGAGGAAGGGATCAAAGGCACCCTCAGCAGATTTGCTGGTGACATTAAACTGGGGGGAGTGGCACTGCCATTCCGTGGGACCTTGACCAGCTGCAGGTTCAACAAGGGCAAGTGTCAGGTCCTGCACCTGGGGAGGAACAGCCCCAAGTGCCAGCACAGGCTGGGGCTGACCTCCTACAGAGCAGCCCTGTGGAGAAGGACCTGGGACTCTTGGTGGATCACAAGCTGTCCATGAGCTGGCAGTGCCCTTGTGGCCAGGAGGGCCAGTGTCATCCTGGGGTGCATCGGCAAGGGTGTGGCCAGCAGGTCAAGGGAGGTGATCCTCCCCCTCTACTTGGCCCTAGTGAGGCCATACCTGGAGTGCTGTGTCCAGTTCTGGGCTCCTCAGCACAAGAGAGACAAGGAGCTACTGGAGAGGGTCCAGTGGAGGGCCACAAGGATGATCAGGGGTCTGGAGCTTCTCTCTTGTGAGAAGAGACTGTGGGAGCTGGGCCTGTTTAGTCTGGAGAACAGAAGACTGAGAGGGGATCTCATCAATACATAGGAATATCTCAAGGGTGGGTGTCAGGAGGATGGTACCAGACTCTTTTCAGTGCTGCCCAAAGACAGAATGTGGAGTAATGGCCCTAAACTAAAACACAAGAAGTTTCACCTCAACACAAGGAAGAACTTCTTCACACTGAGGGTGGCAGAACACTGGCACAGGCTACCTGGGGAGGTTGTGGAGTCTCCTTCTCTGGAGGCATTCAAAACCCACTTGGACACATTCCTGCGTCACCTTCTCTAGGTGACCCTGCTTTGGCAAGGGGGTTGGACTAGGTGAAGTCCAGAGGTCCCTTCCAACCCTAACGATTCAGTGATTCCATGATTCTGAGCATTCAAACTTAAATACAATGCAAAAAGAGCCAACTGATAAAGATAATTGATCTTCCCCTGAAAACCTGGCATTTAAAAATTTCTACTGTAGGCATGCAATTTTTCCCATTCACTTTTCTAAATTGTGATTTTAGATACTGAGACTGAGAGTGTTTGAGGAACCAACATGAAAATAGTTTTCAATTTTGGAAAATTCAGGAATTTTAAAGAGGTAAATGTGCTACCCACTGTTTCAGATGCCAAATTGCTATTTCTTCACTTGTCCCTGAGATTGTTATGAAATGTAAGCTTGAGCTGAACTGAGTTTATATTCACCTTTCAAAGGCTAGAAATGTACAGTATAAGTGGAAAAAAATAACACATTATTAGCTTTCCAGCCTTTGTTAAAAATGAAGGAAAAGGTGCATGAAGTGACATCATTTGCCATTCTATGCTGTTAGAGTAACATCACTTTTGTCCCAGAAAAGTCACATGCATCCTTCAGGCAATATCAGAATAAATGCAAAAAACCTTGAAATCCAGATATATCATGCTAGCTGCCACAGAGCTTCCAGGGAAGTATCTTAGTGCAAGGCATTGCCCAAATGGTTCTGTTTCATTGCACAGTGCTCAGAAAATGATGGCTGCATTGTTTTGGTATAGTCTTCCCATTCCCCCATCCTATTTTTGCATAACATTCAATCCTTGGCACACAAGAAGCATCGGCCCATTTGCCTAACATGACCTATACAAAAATAAACTGCAGATGACTGATCTTTAGTATTTTCAGCAGATGGCAAAAGAGGTTCATACTAAACAGCATGAACTTCCTAAAACTGAGCACAGCAGCAGCTGACTTCAATTAGACCAAAGGGAAACATCCCTTCTTCTGTTACAGTAACAAAATTGTGCTGAGCTGATATCTGAGAGTATTAGAAGAAATATACTTTATCCCAAATTTTACACTGAAACTAGACCCTTAAATAAACCACATCAATGATACAAAAACCTTTCTTTCTGCTTTTCCCTGACAGACCTTCTTCTCTAGCACTTATTTTTGTCAGTCTTTTCTGATGTTGTTCTCTCTGGAGGTTTAAGGAAATGGCACAAATGACACTGTCTGCAATGACTGTGTGGATCACCTGCACAACTTGTGTGATTTATATGTTATCTGAATCTCACACCCCTGTAGTTTTGTTTCTGTGCATTACTTTTTTCCTCAGGGTCGTGACCTTATTTACAGTGAATTACAATCTAGAAGAGAAACAAATAGGAAGTAAAAACTGCTGACATTGATGCCACTACTTTGTATTAATCTGTAAACTGATACTGTCTTCTCCAGCCTTCCCAACACACGAGCGCTCCCACTCATCACCAGATGCTCTATTTCAAAAGAAACCAAACCCAAAAATCAAAACCATCACCACCTGAATGATACACTTCCTGTGTCATAAATTCTCACAAATGTGTAGTACTAGCCAAAACAGAAGTTAAGAATAGCAAAAGCTGAGAAATATATGGGAAGAATCACAGGTCAGATTGGATCAAGGATTCCTAATATCTCTGTTTCTTCAAATATAAAAGACAGTAAATAATTTTGCTTTTTTCCCCCTTCATTGGCTAACAATGACAACATGAAACAGCTGATTTCTATGCTATTCACTGCTATTAAGAATTGCTTTAATTTTTATTCTGTAATGTAATCTTGATTTTTGAGTAGCATCAGTACTTTTTCAGTGAAGTTGCAGGAAAAATGCACCAGATGGCTCTATGGTGACATTTGTCTGGCATAGACTGCCAATAATTTGATCAGAGTATCTGTAATCTTCATTCCATGAAAATATAACTGGAATAGCTATTTTAAAACTCTGGATACATACCTTTATATTTTTATATTTGAACCTATGAGCAGGACTGAGAGAGTGGTTGAAAAAAAGGCAGAAAATAGTATTGAAATTTATTACCTTGACTATGAAACAAAATCAAAATAAATCTCAGTCAAGGTAGGACTGAATGGATATTCAGAATCACATTTCAGGATGTGATTCTTGACTTATTCCTTGAGTGCTAATCACCTACAAGGAAATTAAATCTGATTTAGTACTATACTAAATGAGAATGGCTCCTTATTTGTGTACAACCAGAAAATGGCTAATCAATTTTTCTTCATTTTATAGGCAGGTTTTTTGAATCTTCATGTCTCTTTTTCAGCTTTTTGCATGAAGTTGTGCCTCTTAAGGCAGGAATAGCTCAAGTCTTAATAAAAGCTTTTGGGTTTAACAGGGGTTTTAAAATGAATTCAGCTTTTGATTTGGAAGGGAGGAATGAGAGAATTTTGGAGCTGTGTTTCTGCTGGGCCTAGCACTTTTTGGCAGTGCAGGAGGAGCAGATGCAGCCTGGCATACAGAGGATGTGGAAAGTCAGGGCAAGGCATAGATTTCATGCTTTGCAGAGCAGCTGCAGGACAGAGATGAGATGGGTCATTAGCTGGTTTTGGAGGAACTGAGAGGTGGTGAGCTCTAAGCTCCAGCCAAGAGTGAGAGTTGCTGGTGGCACAGCAGGTGATTGTGTAGAGGGGTGGATGGGGGAGCAAAGAGCCCTCTCCAGCTTTCCCAGTCAGATCATGACTTATAAACTTCGGCTTCACTGAAAGTTTCAAACGAGTAAAAAGATTAATTTGAGAAGAAAATATTTCTATGAATTTTTTCAGAAGATCAAAACATTATAGAGAAAGATGGTAAGGCTTTTTCAAAAAATATTGTCTATCCTATTCATTAAGGTATTCAAGTTTTACAGAGAAACCTAGATATATATTGATCATCAGGCCAAAAAGATAGCAAATAAAAATACATAAATGTTAATAATTTCCATTTAATCAGTATTCAACTAATGAAAGCACAGTAAAGAAATCAGACTGTTCATATTTGAGATAATTACCAGCAATATATATGTTTCCCAGAATCTGACTCTACTGAGATTTTTGTAATAGCAAGTGATGAGAAAGTGTCATTTACTCACTCATTTTTAAAAGATCAGTTCCTTAAATCATCACTGTAAGAGAAGGCAGAGCTTTTTCATTTTAAGTCCTCTTTGTAAAGGCATTACACAATGCAAAAAAACCCAATACCCTGATAAACTAGAGTACTATAATAATATTTCATGAGATGCAAAACCATTTTGGGAAACACATGGGATATTAAAGAAAAGTTAGAGTACTGACAGAATAAATGAGAAGAAACAGTACCTGCACAAAATTTCCAAGATTTTATGGTACTTGTATTACCACCAAAAATAAAATTAATAGCAAAAATCTGATTCTTTAGTGTTTACATATAAAAGCTCATAGTTCTATTTCAGAAAATGTTTTCAGGTATAATGCGACCAAAATGTATGCTTTCACTTAGTTTTCTCTGCAATTTTTCAGCGAATATTTAGAAAGTGCCACACAATAAATCCTGATCTCTCTCACTGTCTTTCTATATTTCAAACTATCAATAGTTGACTAAGCCCTGTAAATCTGTAGCCAAAATGGTGGAATCACAAAAATGGAAAAGACTATAAGATGTCTTTCAATCTTCAGCTTTCTCACTTGGAACATTTAGAATTTTAACATTTTTAACTGACCTTCACAGAATCATGGAGTTGCTTGCCTTGAAAGGGACTTTAAGTTCCAGCATTCGTCTAACATATTCATAAAGACATTCTGTGATACAGATTTCACAGACTTGACAGATGTATCAACTACTTCTCTGTCCTTATTGGAATGAATCTCTTCCTTTCTATGTAGCCTGTCTTTGTTGCTCTAATTTAAACCCACTAATTCTTGTCTTATGGACACAGAGTAAAAACTGTTCTCCCCATTTCTATAGCAGCAGCTTACAAATTTGAAGGTCATGTACCATTTCCTCTATGTTCTTATGAACATACAGTCTGAGACTTGCTTAAAGACACTGTAAGCATCAGTCAAACATAATTTCCACTGATGGGCAGTAACAAATTTCTTTATATGTTCTCCAGTCTGAGAGCCACTGTTTTCAGGATGATGCTCTGTTCTAGCCACAGAACAGAGCAGAAGTCTTCTATATAGTATCTGTTTACTTACTTCTGACTGTGCTGTCCTGCTCTAATCATAACATACTCAATTCATACTCAAGTACTTTTTCTTCATCTTTCTGACAATGAAAAAGAGTTGGGGAAGTGGTGGTGAAATAAGGAGGAAAAGGAGGCCAGTATAATGCACCTCTACCGAAAGCAAAGCTTTCATTAAACTCACTGAAAGACTTGTCTGAGATAGAACTGAAGTGACACAGAAAATGGGCTGTTTAGCTCACCTTCAAGTCATTAGATGAGGCTTCCATGACTCAATAAGAGTACATTTAAATTTGTATTATGCCCTTTATTCAGTGGAGTACTTGAGAAATAGAAAACAGCAAGGGCATATAAGGAGGGTATTACTTTTGTTTCCCTCTTTCATTAATTTTGTCTTCTCAGATATACTTAAAATTCTCTTTATAGAGGCACAGAACTCCCACTAGTTTACTATCACTAAGCATTTTATTTTGAAAATATAAATAAGAATAAATTTTAGCTTTCTTACTATATTTGCTATTTCAGCTGCTGTACTGGATTTCTGAAACTGTTATGATTTAGTCATCCTGCCTAATACTGTTATAAGATATGCAGGGTAATATCTATGTCCCATTAATTTTACTCTCCTGGAGGACAGATATCATGAACATGCCAGTATTACACAGGAGAGATGACAAACAGCAGTCTCTTAACAAGAAAAGGAACTCTGTGTAAGGGTTTTTATTTTCCCACGGACCCAGAAAAGATCACATTCAGCTCCTGCCATAATTACAACTAACTGGACTCTTTATATTAGCAGGATTTTACCATTTAGATTAAATTATGTAGAGCTATACAATTAATCCACTTTCTCACATGGAAAAAAAGATGTTGCTAATACCTGACTGAGTCAGACAAATGCTGGTGCTTGTCTGAAACCAACCACAATTTCATTTTGTTTCATAATTACAGTGAGTGCAGAATCCCCTATGAAGGAGGAGAGTCAACTGAAAGAGGCAAGCTTGTATTCATATAAAGAAAAATCTATTCCCATCATTTTTACAGATAAAGCAGAGAATAAGGAAAGATTAGGTGAGAAGATAAAACAGGAAGTATATGGGGAGTCTTATTCTCTTTTATATATAAGAGAACAAGACTCTTGGAGAGACTGTTTTCTCTGTAGTATTTTGTAACTTTTCCACAGATCTTTTTCTCACATTTTATCTGCCAGCAAAAACCAGTTGTTTAAGAAGTCCCTTTCAACATTTTTTATGACTCTTAGTTTCACTGCTACTTGGGAAGAAAATACTGCAGTTCTGCACTTGGTCACACAAGAATATATGAAATGGCTCTGTGTCTGCAGCACTCAGGTAACACAGAAAAACTGCAAGTGAGTGCCATGTAGAAAGACAGGCATCAACTCTGAAAAACTGGGAGCTAATCACTCTCTGAACATGGCTGTAGGCAGCTGGACCATACCTCATACTAAGGGCTGCTTGGCAGGTGACCTACACAAGTGTCAGTGAGGTCTGAACTATCCAATCCTGTATAGAGCAACTGCAAACACGATCTACATATGTTAGTAGTGAGGCGCTGCTCCTATAAAGAAAGGCAGTCCAAATCATCACATTTCCTCCATGAGGGAATTCAGAAGGCATTTTGAGAAGTTTCCTGCAGTATTTTTCAAGTGCTGAATTCCCCCTATGATATTCCAGATTTTCTAAAAACACCAGGTAGGTGAGGAAATAAAGGTCTTGTCTCTGTTCCTGGTATCTCCAGCTGGGTAGATTTTTCCAAATGACCAGCTGGTATCCTGACAGAAATGAAGCAATCAAAAAGCAATCAAAAGAAAAATAAATTCCCAAGCTACTGTTTAAATGGAGAATGATAAAAGCTGTGTGCTAACAGAAAGGAGAAGTAAGCAGGAAGATGTTAATTCTTTCGCGTTTGTGTAACTGCTCAGTGAAAATATCTGAGAGATTGTGCAGGGACTCCGCTAATCACATGTGGAAGGTGCCAAGACAGGAGCAGTCATGCTATAACAACACCATATTCTGCCAATTGCCTAACAGCAGCAGAAGGATTCTATTCTAAATCCCTTTCATTGACATAAATTAAATCTGGAGTTATTAAGATGACTAAAGAAAACTTACAAATGTTCCATGGGGAAATTTGATGCCAGTCCTGCTCCTAGGTGGTGTCAAAAGCCTACTGATGAGCTGACCAGAAGAGGAGACATCTGTAGCATTTCTACACACATTTCTCATTAAAACACTAAGAACAGTAAATAAATGAAGCTGACATATGTTCCTCTCTCTTTTTCCATCTTCTGCAAATAGATAGTAGCATATGCTGAAAATGTTATTCAACAAGTGGAAAATTCAAGGCAGACAAGTGTTTATAGGTCTACCTAGAGAGAACTGGCAATAAAAACTGGTGGATGCCTTCAGATCTCTAAAAATCTAACAGAAATGCACATACTGAAGAGTGGACTCAGTTCTCACACTGACTGCACTTCAGTTCCAATCACCTGTGGTAGGAAATAAAATTGTCTTTAGCATTCAACAGTGTATATTGTAGCACTGAAATAAAATCATCGTGCTCTGTGCAAATCTTACTTCTTGGGGTAACAGTAATTCAAGCTGCTCTCAGCAGAAAGTGAAAAATCTAACAGAAAAATACAAAATCCAATGGCAAACTCTAGCTTGCTGTAGTAACTAGAGTCTTGATTAACAATGAGGGAATATTCAAATGAATGTCCATAACATCAAGAATGAAACCTAATAATAAAGCAGGATGCAACACCATATGAATTATATTCCCCATTGCAGCATATCATCACTGTGACACAGGATGCCTAAACATCCAGTGCTTTCAGCTCTACTTAAAATGGTGATGCAGCCACAAATCAAGGGAACTGTTGATAGATGGGGAATGCAATTGAAGCATTTCTCATGCATACATGTACAATCTCAGTCATGAGAAAAATCTGTCTATTAGAAAATCCAAATCTCTCTCCTGGCTATGACAAGATCTAATGGGAGAAGAGGGAGAGAAAAATGTTTTGGAAGTTGTTCAACATAGCTCAGTGTCTGAAGACAGAAAAATAGGGGAATAAGATGGAGAAGAAGAAAAGTGAAAAAGGCTTCCTTGTAGAGAAAGTAATACCTAATAACATGCTATAGTGTCAAAACAAGATGAAGCCAACTTGTAGCTGTTGTATGCCTAGATTAATTACAAAACAGGCAACCTGCAACTGCAGAAATTTCAGGATTTCTTTCCACTAGCTCTAGGGCCTGACTTGTCAGAGGCATATGTTGATGTATCTAACATCAAAACTAATGTATATTAGCTGCACTCATAATTGTTTCAAATCCTTTTACATTTCATGCTCTTTTTCCTTTGTCATGAAGAAATCACTGCAATGTAAGCAATTACACTTGACAAAATCTTGCAGATAAATTGCAGTAAGTGATGGCTCTGTTCTTCACTGCTCAAAGAACACACAATAAATTTTCTTGCTACTATCAAATAACTTTAACCCAATTTCTATTGCATTAGTTTCCAGAAGAGAGTAATAAAAGTGGTCCATAGGCAGGTGGTCCAATCTAATCTTGATTAGATCTTTACCATCACTTTATGCAAATTTATCTAGAGCTATGTGATAAAAGGCAGCAAAAAGTTACTTATGGGGTAAACAATTAATATACATGAAACAATAATTTTATTTAGCGGAAAGCTAACCCCTTCTCTTAAGGTTGAAGTATCTGTAACTTTTATTTTCCTTTAAAGGCAAATCCAAGATAACTCCATAGCATTGCAACTTGCAAAGTCTTACCAACATATCAAACTTGTCACAAAAATGGCCAGCGGACTTTCACTGAAGTATGAATAACTTCAACTACCACGTGTTATGAGAGCATGCCTCTTTCCCGGTACTGATGCTGGCACTTTTCTGACACTGAAATAACACCCCAGACAAGACAACCATCTATCCAGAACAGCTGTCTGAATCAACCTACCCTTGAATCAGGGTAGCTCTGTGCTGGCCAGGGACAGCATGGGTCATCAGCTGCCAGGGTAGAACGGACAGTAGGATTTCAGCAACCTATGCTTAGGTCAGTGCTTCCATGGCAGAGTTCATGCCCAAGTGGTCAGGTAGTATTCCTACTGTTGTCAGCCAGGACAGAGTAAATTTCACCCAGGGAAAATCAACTTTTTTTCACAAAAGAGGTAATTCCTGATCACAATCAAAGTCTGTTATTAGAAATATCTCAGTAAAGGGAAAAAAAGAAAGGAATACCAACTTTACCACTTACTTCATTGTGAATAAAATGCAGGCAAAAAAGAAAATACAGGATTGTTTCAAGTCAGAAAAAGGTTAACTGTATTTCATTTCTCCATGCAGGAATCCACAGCAATAGTGGCAGGCATTGAAGCTAAAACACGGTCAAACAAGTGGGATTAAGCAATGTTCTACTGGCTGGAGCCAGTCATACTCAGATTGTTAATTTCTAGCCTAACAAATTACTGAGGCATAACTGAAAGAACTGTCAACTTGTGGCTTTTACAGAATGTCATGACTGCTATTAATACCGTACTTCAGGTAATTTAGTTGTCAGGACATGACAACAGTATTCAGAAGACCTATAGTATCACACTGCAAAAATGTAGTATAAGATTTATCAAGATAATTGTGTTGCCTGAAAATATCTAACGTACTTGATGGTAATCAGTAGCTTCTCTTGGAAATTAATTTCTCTTATAGATTTCAGCCCTCCTCCCACCACCAGATGCATATGAGTCAGTGGGCTAAGGAGTGTTGTACTTGTTTCAAAAGATTGCTCTGACCGCCTCCGCCAACAGCCATACTAATATGGACAGACTTTGGGAATTACACTCTGCAACCACTGTTAGCAGCAATGATGACAGACGTTGAAAGGCGGGATGGATGAGCACCGTGAGCAGTAACGTGTGGTGGAAAGTGAAGAATTCATCTCTCTGGTATTCAGAAAGTGCCAGTCATCTGAATGTCTGCCTAGAAATAAAGCATCAGCCACAAACGCTGCTCGTAGCATGACTGTCTGCTGCAAAGACAGACACCTCATGCATTAGGCCTAGAAGACAGTTTGGTCAGGAAGGCAAAGAACCACAGGGCCAAATAAGGGAACTCAAACTGACTCAGACATTTTACTGCTGTTATTTAAGATTCATATTCAAATAAAGTCATTATTTACTAACCCCAGAAGTCATCTGTCATTGATGGAGCTCTCCCACAATATCTGTAACACTCCATGAAATATTATTCTAATCTGATAGCTGTAAATACTGAGGTCCCTGGGTGGAGAGTTTAGCTGTACTTTCACCCTAATTCTGCTGAGAATTGCCGTTCCAGTGAAACTCCATATCATGATTTGCTGTCTTTACATCTTTGGTCTCAGTAGGGCTAAAGACTTCATAAGGAGAAAGATAAAATCAGTCTCCCATGTCAGCAGAGGACTGATGCTTCCCATGCAGCCTGCAGCACTGGGACAAGACAAGAAAAGGTCTGTCGTTTTTCTGGATGCACACAGATGAGCAGAATTTCAGTCAGTTCTCTTTCGTGTACCAACACATCACTCATGCTAAAGTGTTAAATGCTATTTAATTTGTTAAGTGCTTATTAAAGTTGTAATCATATCAATACCTGCATGGTTCACATCCAGACTAGAAACAATGGCCAGTTTACTTTACATATGTTCTAACCCTTTTAACATTGTCATCTACTTCTTCAGTTTTCTAAATACAGACTATCAGAAGACACGCTGGTGTTGTATTAAGATATCTTAATTCCAGACCAATGATAACCCTATTAATTCTATTTGTAGTTGATTGCACCTTGATTTCGAATATCCTTTCATGTTTTTGTGAGTTCCCTGGAAATGAATGAGAGGCCTCTTCCCATGGCAGTGGTAGTTCACACTTGCACTTTAGCCCAATCTGTAGAGTTTATTTCAGTAAGAACAATATATGGGTCTTTTTCTGCTACATATGTTTCTCCTCAGAAAACCAAGTTAGGAACAGGAAAACTCAGAACACTTAGGTTAAACAGTCATTATTTTGTCTGTTTCTGTTTTCTAAAATTTTCTCTCACTGCTCACTACAAGGTTTGCTATGAAATAAACCTGAATGCAGTGCAAAGCAGAGACACCAAACCTCATCTCTTTCACTAGAGTGTGAGTAGTAGAAGTGCAAGCTTTCTCTTTTTTTACTTTTTCTAAGATTTATACTTTTTGCTATAGATAAGTGGGGAAGAGTTCACCTGTCATCACTCACACAGTGACAGTATTGCTACTGTGTCCTTAATTCTAAGTCTTTACATTGCATTACTCTGCACCACCATCTACTTACTGAAACATTTTCTCCACAACAACCGCTGGAGTAATGTAATTTTCATAATCCACTTAATAGCTTTATGGATGGAAAATATTAAGAAGAACTAGTGAAAAAAGAAAAGTATATTTATCTTGTCCTCAGGACACATAGTACACAGGAACCACATCCGCACAAGGGACATCTGCCCTTATGATGCTGAGGACTCTCCCATTCTCCATTTTTGTTTGTCCACTGAGCTTAGAAGCCATACAAGCAGAATAAGCTCACCACAAAGTTTGTAACAAGCAACTCTGACCAGTCCTATTTGCAATGCCAACTGATTGCTATGGCTGAAGTCCGCTGACTGGCAATAGGACCATCTTAGCAAACAGTGAAACATATCCAGTAGCCATGCCACAACAGACTATTAAGAAATTATTTCCTATATTTGTTCTGAGATGAAAAGGAAAACACTGCTCTTTGCTCAAAAATATATTTCTTTCTTGAATACTGCTTCGACCCAGGAGCTGAGAAAAATGAGAGAACAGAGTGTGTAGATAGAAGGCTCTTTAGTGTTGAATTTTTGCCTCTGGTCATACCTTTCAATGCATTTCTCCTCAGTGCAAAGTCTTTGCCAGTACATCTGACATCCAGATACATCTGGAAACCTTTTCAGTGTTCAAATTTTACATTATCATCTAAGCCATACTTAGCTCACATTTCAAGAAGCTGTTCACTATCAAGAATCAAAAAGACTTTACTATAAGATAACCATAACATTCAGGTCACTGTGCAGAGCTGACAATTTGCTACAAAACATACAAAAATAATAGTAAAAGACCTAAATTACCACTTGCAGATGTCTGAATCACACTATTCTTTATTTAAGTTTATATGCTGAATGTAATTCTTTCTTTTCATTCTTCCACCTATACTTAGCCTATTATCATGCCTACCCGAAAATACACAAAAATAATAATACTTTTAATTTCTTTGGTATCTAGGTATCAGAATACTATAATTCAATGCACTGAAGATCTAGTTAACGTATTTAGTTAACATTTTTTCCCACAAAGTTGTGCTACTTCCAGCACTCCAGAGGATCAGTTCAGAGTGACACCTTGCCATGCCTAACCATATGAGCTGGTGCTGCTCCAGGAACCACCACTGGAAGAGCAGTAAAGCAGGTAAAGCTGCCCAGAGGGTGACCAAGGACTTCCTCAACTCCATTCCTGCTATGAGACATGGAGGGATCTGGCTACCATTGCTGCTGTTGTTTGGTGTCTTCAATGAGCTTCTGTGTCTTACTTCTGTCACTAAAATTGAGTTCCCAGTGGCACTATGCAGAGGCAGGTATGTTGTTCCTTCTGAGCTGGGCACTGTTGCATTAACACCTGTTTTCTGGATAGAAAGTTCTCCTTTTGGAGCTATCTGATCATAGGGGTCAGATCTGGATTCTTGCTCAGCTGAGACAAGGGTTCCATGCCCTGATTCATCTTCCAATCTTCTTGGACTTATAGTCATTGCTCAAAAATGTGGATATCAAACTCCCAAGGAGTGAGGTGACAAACTCCCCTACTTTGATCCTGCACACTTTAATTTTAAATAGAGGTGGTTCTTACTGGTAAATGTCTGCAGCATGTACTGTGTTAGTGGCACTATTTTGGACAGAGCACTTGAATAAAGCAAAATCCTGCTGCTCCTGCATGAATGACTTAACCTGGCCTGAAGGAGTAACTTTAAGAAAGGCCAAAACCAGGTTTAATAAAAACTTAACCTTGTCTTCTTTAAATGCAGTAATACCACATAACCAAGTAATCTGTGATATCGACAATGAGTTGCTGAGATTTTCACCAACAGCTGAACAATATAACTATAGACTGGTTTAATGGAGGGGAAAAGTTACTGTCTTTGAAAGATACTGTAGTATCTAATGAAAACATCTCAATCAGAAGACTCTGTACTAAGATCAGCCTCATATTTTTCTTATTTTTCATTTATATCCACCTAGTTATTTTAAACTCAAGTTTTATATTATGATAAACATGCAACTTGTCCACTAACATGTAAATCAGTTTTTAGTATATATGAGTAAAGTGTAGGCAAATCCACACAGCTGGAAGTAAACAGAGTATCTTATCTATAATATCTAAGCAAGGAATAATACCTTGAAATAAATCCTTAGAAGAGAAACTCCAATAACTAAAATTCACAATATTTTCAATGCTTAGTTTCATTTCAAGCTGACATCAACCTCATCCCATGCCTGAGCTGGAAACAGAAATAAACATTGAAAATAATTTTACAATATTTTAATTTATTGTGAGAGGAAGGTATGAAATATAAGATATAAATATAATTATTTTATTGTATATTTTTTCTTCCATGTGCAGAGTGTGTTTCTGTTTATTTTTAAATCTTTCATCCTTCAAGTGAATGCTGCCTTGACCAGAAACTTGAATAGTAAACCAATTAAACTGGCAAAACCAAATGAGCTGTGGAACTGGATATTTGGCTTTGTAAAGCTGATTGTCTAAAGATTTTTTCATGCTTTATACTGGAAAGAGCTTCACTTAGACATGAAGGTAGACAGATGTTGTTGTAAAATCCAGATCATTTGCAAAGAGAAACGGAGAAAGACTTATACACATTTCTTTCCATTTTATAGCAATTTTAATCTACTTTAAAATGCACAGAAAAGCACTGGGAGGCCCCATGATCTTTTGGTTCTGTCAAACCGTCTGTTTCAACTTCAGACCTAGCCACAGTGTCTGCTGTTTGAAGCCTTTGAAGTATCTACAGATTGGACTTACACTGCCCTCAGCAACTCGAGGGAGGAACCAGTGATTTGAAAGAGAAAAAAATCCTCTGCTCTCAGCCAAGTTTTGACTTATCTGTCAGATTTGGTCCAATCCAAAGTTACTTCAAAAGGCTTCAAAGTGCAGACACAGTGGCTGGGGCTGAAGTTGACTTTGGAGATTTTAGGATCCAGGACTCAATAACATTTTCCAAAATTAAATTGCAAATGGATTAAAATGAAGTCATATAATTAAATATATACACCAACTCCTTTTCTATCTCATTACAATCTACTGATAAAATGTACTCTAGAAAAGGTAGACATTTGACAACCAAAAATTATTTAATTGTGGTTCAATTTAATTTAATAACCTCTGTTCTACCTGTGAAACAACATGAAAGGTTATTAAGAGATTGCTGCCTGCCTCAGGTGCTGAGTAAAGCTGGCATTTCACCCTACTGCTGAGCTCAACGTGAGTCACTGCTTTCTTATATTGTTATGCGCAGACTCTTGAAGTATTTAAAACCTATATTGAGATTTATGAATACTCTGGCTCACTGCTCCCCTCATTTCTCAGGTTTTTTTCACAACCAGAATATCAGCAGTGTTTTAAAACAATACTTTATCAAAATACACTAATTTAAGTAAATCTAATTAATGTGGAATTCCAAGGCCTCCCAACTAAACACAGTGTCATTCTTAAGGCTAAACTTTTTACTAGAAAGTGGTTTTTTGGTGAGAGGAGAACAAGCATGGCAAAAGGGTGCTTTGGGGAATGCCACTTTGGATGCCCATTGAATCTCCATTCTTCCTGGTCAACAACAACAAAGTGAACTGTAGTTGTCATATCCTAACAAGATCCTGTAGCCAATTAAGTAAATTGAAAAAATTCTGTCTCTGTGTCTTCCTTTTTGAAGTTGCTCCTAGAATTGTTTAGGTTGGAAAAGACTTCTGGGATGATCAAGTCCTTAACACGACCAAGTCCTCCTACATTAGGCAAATAAATATTTCCTTGTCTAGGAAAATGGAAACTGATCCTGCATTAAAATATCTCTGCAAAATGGGAAAAGGTCAGGTAGTATATATCTGTTATTGTGACCATACACTTTCTGTTCAAGATGAAACTAGTTTAGGAAAAGAGGTGAAAAACTCAGTCTGGGATATAACAAAACCTGTTGATTAGTCAGTCTTCTGAAATGCAGGAGCAAGTAGATATTTCAGGTAGGTGGATTCAGGGGAAAGAAAGGAGATTTCCATTTGTGTCCAATGTTTTTGTGACCTCTCAGTAACTGATTGCCCTGCAGACTTGAAAGAGATACATACAATGACTTTTTGCTCTGTCATTCAGCACAGAAGTTGTCTAGCTGTGGAAAAACAGGAAGATTTGTGCTGGCCTCTCTGTGTTTTAGCATCTGTAGGTTTTGTTGAGTTGAGTGAGTTTCAGATCCTTCTGGCACCTACTCTGTGGGTTTTGCCCACTTTGGTTGCAGTAAAGAGAAGCAGTAAAATCTGTTCCAGACTACTTTTGTTACAGTGAGGTAGCCAAACCTGGATGATTCTTGCAGAACTTGCCCAAAAGCTGAAAAGTGTTTGCTCTTAAGGACAGAAGTATTATTCTCTATTCTCATCAAAAAGGCTTTTTTCATAGGCACAGAAATTATTCAAAGTGGTCTCATTATTATCAAACACTAGAAAACTCTAGTAAAGAAGGGAAACAATGAAATGATGACCTTATTTGTGCTGACATGCCTCTCATCAGGGATGGAAGACTATCATAGAAGAGAATCCAGTCAGTTAAATTCACATGTTACAGACTAAATTTGTAACATAGTAGACATATAAAAGACATAAAATGCATTTCAAAAGAGCTGGAGAAGCATGTTCATATAGCGCAAAAGGAAAAATTTATTTATTTAGAATGTGCTGGGAATCCTTATTGGTAATCATCAATCTAATACTTGGCATCAACATTTCTCGTTAAACGGATTAATGCAACTGTCTAATTATATGAAGAACTGTAGAATTCCCTTTAGATGCACAATTGTTAATTAAACAGAATACTGTCATTTAATTTTCCACACACAGCTACTTCTTGCTACGCCAAACATTTCCACTGATATACGGTCACACTTAAGACAACATGGAAATTTAATGAAAGAGCTTAGGGCAGGAAGCAGAAGTAAATGCTTCACATAGCTGAAAATTAATTTGGGTAAGCAGGACATAAACACCCTTATTTGGCTAACTCTCTAACCAAATAAGTGAAAACAGTTCAGATATCATTAAAGTCCACGTTGTGAATATGTGATCTCTTGTGCCTTTTTCTTTTCATCCTACAGGTACACCTCTAACATCTTCATTAATATTTTGTTAAAACAGTCAATATACCAATTGGCTGAGCAATTTCCTTATTGCTGGGATGGAGTTAACTTTCTTCATATGGTGCTGTGCTTTGCATTTGTGGATGAAGCAGTGTTGATAACACACCAGTGTTTTTGCTGTGGCTGAGCAATGCTTGTACAGCATCAAGCATTTCCCTCTAAACACCTGCATCCCCAAAGGCCAGTAAACTGGGTGAAAGTCAAAGGCTGGGAGGGAACATGACTGAAACAGCTGACCCAAACTGACCAAAGGGGTATTCTGAGTTTCTTTTCTCCCTTTGAGATGGAAAAGAATTCAGATAAAAAAGAACAAAACACTTTATATATTACTAAATGAAATCTTCTTTGTCCAGACAAATCCTCAAGTTTTAAAGGCTCAGACTGAAGAAAGAGTCACTCTTCCCCATTGCTTTCTGAAGACATAGAGGGGCTATCCTTCTAAAAGAGATTATTTGGCTTTCTTAATGACTTTGCTACCCAAAGTTCAAGGATGAAGAAACTGTGTATGAATTTTTGTCTTATATGGGTGAAAAAATACAAATGTGGAGAGAGATGAAAAAAAGAAAGATGCACTTTCATAAAGTTAGAAAAACAGAAGCTCAGAATCTTGAACAGTAGAAAACTATTTAAATTTTTAGAAGGCTTTTCAGCTAGAAATCAGAAATATCTGTTTAAAAAAGCAGTCACCAAACTAATTTTAAATTTAAAGACTCTTCTAATCAGAAAAAGTCTTATGTTAAATTTTGTATTCATATTTAAAAAATAAGGAATGGAGTACAGCAAATATTGAATGACTAAGTCCTCCTTCAGCAACTAATACACAGAAAGTTTCAGTGAAAATATCAGCTATAGGCATATTTGGAGGCAAAGACAGAGGTGCTAATTTCCCTTTTGTACCTCTCTCCCACCGAAAAAAATCTTCTCTCAGGTACAGAACAGCATTTCTAAATTATTATTTTTTGAGACAGATGAGGATATTTCAAGAAAAATCCAGGAAGTATTGCCTCTCAGTTTTCTGAAGTTGAAACCAAAAATAAGTATTTCCAAAAAGCACACTACTCTCATGGGAATGAAAAGTTTGACCAAGACACAGAAAAACACAGTGAAGGAGAAATAACATGATCTTGTATTATTCTATACCAGACTTCAACTTGTAGGTAGTTATAACTGTAGCTTTAAACAACAAAAGGAGAAGATAAGCATGCATTCTTCAATATCTAGCATCTCATTTTCCTATTCCTACACCTGTCTGTTTTTAAAATGTTTCGTAAAGCACTTACACTAAAATTAAAGAGAAAAGGAATAGAAAAAAAAATTTAAAAAAGGAAAATGAGAATCTTCAGGGCCCAAGAGTCATTTAGGTATGTCTCAACTTGTTCCAGGTTGTGAATCAAGGTACGACATTTTGCAGGATAGTAATGAGCAAGTAAGTTATTTTATCGGAATAATCAATTTAAAATTGCTTCACATCCTTCATCTTGTAATCACTTTTAGTTATTTTTAGTTTGCATGTCCTATGATTTTTAATCTGACTTTTGTTCCCTGCAGGTAAAGCATACTAAAGAGTAAGCAGAAATACCCATTGCCCCACAGCTAATAAAAGTCAGAGTTGTTCTAATTAAGAAGTTAGGATGACTCATTATTCATAAATGTTGGGATCAAATATGGTTTTCAGAGCAAGATGTATGGAGATAATTTAGCCCTACAGAAGATTACTAGAGCCAAGATTCTATGATTTACCAAATGGATTTGCACCCTTTACAGTATAGTTAGAACTCTTCTCACTGACTTTTGGAAATGTTGCATGATCTTTCTTATAATCACTTCATAACATTCATTAGCTTTTGTTAACTACCCGGATAATGGCTCTTTGTTAATCCTTCTAGTTACTTAACCCTTTAGGACAACTTGTTTTGTTTTACAGCTAAATTTCAGCTGTGTTTTCTTGACGTCCAAGGGAGACTAAATTACACAGTGAAACAAGGACGTGGCACAGAAGCATTGAAAAGTTCTTTTTCCCATGCAAAAAATTCAGAAGGAACTTGAAGAGGAATATTGGTTTATTTTACTTTCAGCAGGTTGCTCAAATTCAGTTCAATGTGCAATGGAATTCTAAGGTGGATCGAAGAAACCAAGAACTGTTTTATGTCAAAGTTATCCTTCGTTTCTAGGAAACAAGGTGCAGAAATAACAAATTAAAATCAGAATGGTCTAGAATACGGCAATTCACAAATAGTTCATTTGTTGTAAAATTAAACAAAAGCCAATTTATGCTTAGAATTAAAAGCGAAAATTTGGGGAGTTTTGTATCAGAATTTTAAAAATTTAAATACAGTTGTTAACAGGAGTATGTTTTTCAACACAATGCTAAAAAGTCCATAAAGAGAGGGAAAAAAGCAGTGCTTATTTTTGCTGATGGGAATACCACGACTTACTTTATCACATTATCTTGAAACATTCTATTTGACCTTGGGGACCTATCTGGGAAGAAAAGACTTTCTTAATATTTTTTGGCACAAGACAGGTCAGAAGATACAAACAAAGAGGCATCCGAGAAAACTAATCCTAACAACTCTGAAGTAAGTGTACTGTTTGAGAGATAATAGTGCTGGGAAGTAATGGGGAGAGCATTTGAAGGAATTTATGACCACTACAATTAATAAGTATATGTGTTTTCTCTTCACAAGCCTGAAACTGTCTCTTGTTTTAGCAGTAGATGGATGTTAGTGCCGTAAATGATGAAAACCACAATGTATAGCAAGCATTTTTGTTGAGGAAGATGAAATAGGAAAGCCTTATAAATATGATTACCTGGCAAAAGATGCTGAGAATATGGAAACTATAGGCGAGATTGAAATGAAAACAAGCTTTGAGTTACCAAACCCCAGTTACTGAACAACTGGAAAACAATGGTATGGCCGACTGAAGATAATCCCCCCTTTGATTAAACAATACCCTCTGCTTGCAGACAGGTCCAAGGGTCAGAGCAGACCCTGTCAACTTGGCAGAGGGTCCAAAAAGTAGATTTTAGAGTTTAAAATATATCGCCAAATGGTAATGCAATGATTCTTATAGCCTGTATGTAAACGTTATAGGATTTGTGGCTTATACCAGATTGGTTAATGAAAATTAGAATATTCAGCACAGAAGATGATTTATTGGATTGTAAACGGGAACCACACACCCTTTCTACCCTTTCTACGACCCTTTCTACACCTTTTATTTACGCTCTTTCTCTTGCTTGCTCTCTTACTTCTCTGACCTGCTTCGAGCTGCGTCTGGCAGCTCCTAGCAGGCCCCCTACACACACGCCCTTCCACAATAAACCTCATGCTCTAAGACCTGAGTTCAGAGATCTCTCGTCTCCATCCGTCCCAACCGTCCAAAATGGAACAACACATCCCCGCACTTTTTAAAGTATTTATATTTATAATTACATGTTATATAGATGTAATTTATATAGATGATGTTAGGCTTCAGGCTCCTTTGTGGGCTCAGAAAAGCAGTTGAAAAACAGAAATTCCGTTCCACTTCTGTCTGACCCAGAAGTGTCTTTCAATTCACTGCATCAGCATTTCTCTTCCTGATGTACTTTGGATTGTCAGTCCCCCAAGGCAAGGACTGTCTGTGATTTCTGTGCATGTAAATAGCACAGAGCAGTTTCAGGCTCAGCTGAGGTGTTCAAGGTTATGCTGTGTGTTCATAGGTGTTTGTGTAACCAAGAACTTATTTCAATTTCTGATAAGGTCTCATTAGTTTCACAAAATTGCAAGTCCTCCTAATTTGCAGTAATTGTTGGCAATTTTGTTGGTGCACTCCCAAATCTTGATTAGGAATTTCAAAGAGGCAAACTACCAGCTCCCTTTTCTCATTCTCCGTGAAAACATACACAGTTTAATAACTGTCCCTCTTTCTCCAAAAATTCAAATGCTATCTGCAGCTGGATACAAATCTCAAAAATTCTATGTTGTCTGGACGAAAAGTTGTCAAGGAAAATGTCCAGTCTCAGGTAAACATTACAGAATTGTGGCTAAGCAGGAATACCAAATACAAATCATATAGACTATGTTGAAATGTCTGGAAATTGTTTCAGGTAGTATTTGTGTTCAAGTCATCCTTGATTAAAAATGCAAACTAAATACCATACTAAGTATTTTCTAATCATGAGCAGAGAAAAAGATGTATAAGGGCTTAAATAGAAAGGACAGAAGACCTTACAATGATAACAAATTTTTTTGCTATTAATGTATCACTCAATCTGTCACTGGAACTCTAGAAGGGACCTTGTAATAGGGAGAGGGAACATTGCCAGTCCGTGATCCAGTGTTGCTACACTTGTGGCTTTGGAATAAAAGCACAGTCTCAAAACACTAGGTTAACTTGCAGTGGGAGTGCTGTTTTTCATGAGTAGCATAAAGGCAAAGCCTTCAAAGATTAAGGTTTTTTAAAAAAAATTAATTTGGCAGTGCTGTGAAATCAGTATCACGTTTTTGCTTTTGCACTTTGCCCCCCTGTCCTCTCAGACTTTGTTCAGGTTTGGATGCTTAGTGAGCTTAATCTAGCAGCAGACGCAAGTAAACTCCTTTTCCTGAACCTCCAGGGCCCCCACGAGGGCAGTGAGAGTGGAAAGCAGCTATTCAGAGAAATTTCAAGGCTTCTATAAAAAATAGTCAGAATAGTCCTGTTCTATTAATTGTCTTTAAAAACATGAGAAAGTTCTGTCATTGTGATAAGTAAAATGGGAAAGGAGAACAGAGAAAGGTGTGCTTTTTGGCCACATAGGAAAGGTGGCTTCTACCCAAGTATCATTGTATCATAAGCAAGCGTAATGCCAAGTGCCATTACCAAAGTCAGGGGCCTAAAGTCAGTTAAAAGATTTTTTACCAATCTTGCTATTAATAGCAATGGTATTGCTATTACCACTATTGAATAAGTGAAAGTAAAAGAGCATTATGAGAAAACATAGAAGTAGTTATCTGTGGTTCAAAGCAAAAAGGAAAAATGCCATCCAGAACCTCAGGGAGCTCTCACTTAGTCTTGAAGGATCTTGGCACAGAGGGCTCACTGCAGATGCATACATAGCTCATGAAACTAAGTACACTTTTCTTAAAAGCCCAGAAATGGGACATGGTTTGAAAGTCATAAGAGAAAATTCAGATACTGAAGAAAACCAAGTTAGCTTGAAAAAGTTTGAATTAGCAGCAGCTATGCTAGTTATAAATGACATAGGTAGCTAATGATATTGCTTGTATATAATGCTTCTTAATTTCATAAATTAACCACAAGCCTAATCACCCATTGTTATGCCACTTGTGAGGTTTTTTTAGGCAAACCACATTAAAAATTGCTGTCTCAGAATCATTTGACATGCAGAGAACACAGTTTTACTCAGAGTAATCACGACAGATTTAATAGCTATACAAATATAAGTGATATTCTTTAACTTATGTCAGTTTAGGGAACAAAAGTTGAAAAAAAAATAGTTTGTGGGAAAATTCAAGGAAATTAATCTGAAGGACAAAAGTAGGAACTGAGGGTTCCTTATGAACTGCTATCTGTGCTTCAGATGCCCAGAATATTAATGACTGGAAGACATGAAAAACCAAGATTAGGAGTCAGAGCAAATGTTCACAGATGAAAGAAGGAACTGAGATCTAAGTCCAGTTAATAAAAAGGAGAGTGCTTTTAAGAAACATTGGTTTATCTTACAATATTCATGGAAGAAACATCATTTTAGATCTAAAAAAAACCCCAAAACCCAGAGTGAAATACTTTCTACACTCAAAGTGATACCTTATTTCATTTCAGTCAGATATAAAATTCCTTTTTTTTTTCTATATCATTGTTAAGTTCCACTGTAAGAGATACCTTGAAAGAACAGGTACTGCAATTGCTCTTTGATATCCATTTAAAATCAGGTATCTTGGAAGTGCTGCAAAACAGAAATCCTTGAATGGTTCACACCAATTGAACCTAACATTTTTTAGAGAATCATAGGCTATCCCAAGTGCAAAGGGACCCACAAGGATTATCAAAGTCCAACATTGAGCCCTGTGTAAGACACCTCAAGAGTTAGCCACGTGCCTGAGAGCATTGTCCAAATACTTCTTGAATTCTGTCAGGCTGTGATCATTTCCCTGGGGAGCCTGTTTCAGTGGAAAAGAACCTCCGGAAAAGAACCTTTTCCTGATATCCAAACTAAGCCTTCCCTGACACAACTTCATGCTGTTGCACTTACCCTCAAAAGGAAGCTGTAAAACTACTTAATCTATTTAATCTTGGTTTTTTTATTCCTAAGCAAAATCTTGAGTAATCAAAATTTACTTATACACCAACAATCTACATCAAAGGCACCAACAGATGCTACAATGCAATCTAGTTTTGATAATGAGAAACTTGGTGTATTGTGTCTTTCGGGAATGAGGATAATATTCAAACTACCTCTGTTAACTGTGCAGATTCTAGCTGATTACATCAGGCTAAATCAAATTGACCTTTTGGAAGTACAGATGGAAAAATAATAGTCAAAACAACTATGGAGAAATAATTAGAATTTGAAGAATGGTGATAAAGGTGCTTATGGGAAAAATGCTATTTCTAGATGTCATCCAAAGTTGCAAAACTATTTTCCAATGCTGTGATCCAAAGAAAATGCGAAAGGTAATTATTGAGAAAGAATTTAGATGGTATAAGAAAAAGGTTCAATGAGTATCCAGTACTCTAGATGAAACAGCAGTGAGGCTATTTGACATAAAACCTGGGAAGCAACCTGGCAGCGATGCTCAGTCATAGTAGATGATACTTCTGGAGTAAGACCCAGCTGTTTATACTTTTAATTACTTTCTCCCCCACTTACCAAGCATGTGCAGGCAAAAAAAAAAAAAAAAAGTTTAAGACATTGCATACCACCTTGTCTTTATTGTTCTGTACAAGTTAAATATAAATCAGCTTGTCCAACAGTACTCATTCAAACAAAGACCGCAAAGGCAAATGTAGGAGGAAAAAAGGTATCTGATTATCTTTAATGAAAGGGGGAGAAAAACAAAAGTCTAAATCTGTAAAACACCTTTGCTGCAGGTAATATCATGTACCATTCCAAGTGCTATGACACTTTTCTGGCACTGTATTATTTTACAAGAGTTAAGCAGATAATTTCTGTGCACATCTGAATGGTGTTTTTCAAGAATTATAAACTTATAGATGATGCAGATTGTAAAGGTTCTGGGACAAGCTACTTTGGTCTGATAAATGAGAGGAACCTCTAGATCCTGAGTCGGTTAACTCATTCCTATTGTCTACAAGTAATAGTTCTGGAAAATCTGTCCCTAAATGATGTGCCATAGTATGGTTGGCCTGTGTATTTATGGTAGAGGTAATACTGCCAGCTGGCTCCAACAAAACCACTGTTCTCTCAGGCTCAGAAAATGGAAAATTCCCTACTAGTGAGAAGGTAACGTGGGAGAGATTCCCCTTGTCCTTTTCAGGGAGAATGAGATACAACACAAAGAAAACTGCTGTTAATATTTTTGATATGGTCATTCCATAGAGGGTCATATATCGGTGTTGTTGATCTTGATTGGATCAGGTGCCCACAAGAGCCACTTCATCACACCTCTTCCTTAATTGGACAGGGGACAGAAAATACAAAGAAAGGCTCGTAGATTTGAAATAAGAAACAGGAAGAAATCACACAGTAATTGTTGCCACAGGCAAAATAGACTTGACTGGGGAAAATTAATTTAATTTATTATCAATCAAATCAGAGCAGGGTAATGAGAAATTAAATCTTAAAACACCTTTCCTCCACTCCTGCCTTCTTTCCAGGCTCAAGTTTACTACTGATTTTCTCTATCTCATCCCCCAAGAGGCTCAGGGGGATGAAGACTGAGGGTTTGGTCAGTTCATCACATTGTCTCTGTCACTCCTTCTTCCACAGGGGGAGGGCTTCTCATACTCTTCTGCTACTCCAGCATGAGGTCCTTCCATGGGAAGATGTCCTCCACGAACTGTATCAGCATGAGTCCTTCCACAGACTGCAGTTCTTCATGTACCACTTCAGTGTGGGTCCTTTCCACAGGGTGCTGTCTTTTGGGAAAACACTATTCCAGTGTTGGTGCTCCGTGGGGTCACCAGTCCTGCCAGAAAACCTGTTTCAGTGCGGGCTCCACTTTCCATGAAGTCACAGGTCCTGCACCAGGGATAACAGCCTCCTTCAGGCATCCACCTGCTCCTTCAGGTCTACCTGGTGCGGGGTCCTCCAAGGTCTACAGCTGGGTATCTGCTCCACTGTGGACCTCCGTAGGCTGCAGGGCCACAGCTGCCTTACTGTGGTCTTCATCACAAGCGTCAGGGGAATCTCAGCTCCAGTGCATGGAGTACTTCTCCTGCGCTGACCGTGGTGTTTGCAGGGGCTGGTTCTCTCATATTGTCGCTCATCTGGCTGCAATTGCTGTTGCGCCGTTGGGTTTTTTCCCCCTTCTTAAATCTGTTGCCACAGAGGTGCTGCCACTGTCACAGACAGGCTGAGCTTTGGCCAGCAGCAGGTCTGTCTTGGAGCTGGCTGGCACTGACTGTGTCAGACACAGGGGAATTGTCTGGCAGCTTCTTACAGAAGCCATCCCTGCAGCCCCCCTCCTACCAAAATCTTGCCACACCCACCCAATACAATTGGATATCTAGAATACTTTGCACCACCTTTTCCTTCACTTATCCTGCAATTAATCTAATCAATAAAAACTTGTGGATCTATGAAGTTGTCATTGTGCAGTTTCTTGACAAAAACACATTCAGGGAGCAATTGCCAATTCTGCAGTCTGAGGGCACAATCTCACAAGCACGTGTGCTCCCCAAGACAGGTTTCAAGTTCCACCAACATTCCTTTATCTGAGCTGCCACCTGAACTGCTGTAAGGACTTACAAGAACGTAGTTAACTGTCTCAAAACACTGTCAAAAAAGGAACTTCCCATAAAATAAGACAGCACGAAGGAACTTGAGATAGACACAGCTGACACAGCAGGAGGGAGATAATTCCAGGCCTAATGGAAGTTAAACTTTGGTTAGCACCTGGACAAAAATTCCCACTGTGGCAAACTGTGGGCAAGGAAGCAAGTGGTTATACATTTGCCATCTCAAGTTATGGGAATGGCATCTAGGCCCCGTAGATAGGGACTTGGGCTGTATAAAAGTGGTACCTCCAGAAGAAAGGCTCACTTACCTCAACTCTGAGAAGACCAGGGTGAAGAAAGACCAGCAGGTTGCCACAGGAATCCACATAGTGTTGATATCTTTGCTTAATGTCTCTCTCTCTCTCTCTCTCTCCCCTTCCCTTCCCCTCCTTGTCCCCAGTTCCTATTTCTCCCTATCTCTCTACCTCACATTTACTGTTAAATAAAATCTGTACTGTTGGCTTTGCCATAAGGCCTCGTTTGCACTTTAATTCAGGCAAAGGCATATCTTATAATCAGATCATAACAACTGCAGATTGCAAATGTAATAGTATTCTCCGAAAGCTTTAAAATCCATTATTGAATGGTCAAGCTTTAGAATGTTATCACTCCTTAATCACCAGCCTCACTACCAGGCACATTTGCTACCACCATATTTACTGCTTCTTTTCCAGGTATTCCTTCAGGTCATTGACCACCTTTTGGAATTTCATCATTTGTGCTGAAGTTCCACATAAATCAGTCATAAAACTGTTACTGAATTTCCCGTATCCATTATTTAAGCCATTTAAAACCAGCTGGGTAAAACAGTTTGACAATATGCTGAAGAAAAGTACTAAAGAATTTAATTTCTTGCTGTGAAAGTGGGAGTGATAAGATAAACTAATGTAGCATCTCCATGTCCAATATCCATAGTCTTTTGATCATTGAGGCCCTAAAAAGATGATTAATTAAGGCAGCTGCTTCTCAGCTTCACTTGATTTGTTTTCTTTCTTTCTTTTCTTTTTTCTTTTTTTTTTTTTTTTTTACATTTAGGCATTAATTTCTCAGTATGATGGCACATTTTTAAAATACTTTTGTTAACAGCAGTAGTTTTTTTACTACATCTATCTTCATTAATCTCCATTACTATCTGGTTATATGTCTCTAAAGCACTCAGCTCCTCTGCACCTCAGAGGACAATTCACACCATACATCATTTCACACAGTCAGTTATGACATTGCACTTCTCAAGAGAGAAGGAAAGGGAAAAAGATTCCTGCAGCAAGATTTTCACTTGAATCCCTTTCTGAATATGCAACAGCAACCATCACACAGTAAATCCATCATCTGGGAGTCAGACTTCTTTGTATAGACTGTATTCACAAATGCATTTTTTTTATAAAAAGGAAAAAAAGGCTCCAATGAAGATGATAACATTACATTTGAAAACAAAGCCAGTAGTAAATATTGTTCTTAAAGGACACTTGCTACTAAAGGAAATTTTCATTTTACAGCTTTGAAAGTTTGGAAAAAAAATCTTTTCTTTTAGAGATTAACCCCAAATTTTTTTCAAGAGTTGTTCTGCAATCTTCCAACTTGCTCTTCCTTTGAATTCTTACTGTTAAATATCTTCCATCTTTTTATGTATTGCACTTCTTATTAGAAATCTTACTACTGATAAAGTTGTAGAGCAATGTCTTTCAGACAAAAGAGTTTTTTGATCTAGTGATATGTTTTGTAGATTCTAATAAAATCTATTCAACATTTCAGATTGAATTGATTGTTATTGTTTAATAAATTACACACTTGAATTGATATTTCATTTGTGAATGTTGTATTTATCCTTTTCTTTATAAAATCACCTTAAAAGTTATTGTAATAAAATGTGTGAAACTGACAAATTATTCTAACGAAGACTGCAAACAACCTGAAACAGGTTGATTTTATTGAATTGTTTATCCTAAAAATGACAAATGTGGAAAAACAACCATAGTTACTCAGAACCGGATCAACACAGTTTTGTAATATGACATTAGAGGTTGAAATAAGTTTTCAGTATTTTTTCCTGCTTTCTTGCTTTTTTTCCTTGCATTAAGTCAAGCATTTCCACTGTAAAAAAAGAATCTTTGTGCTGCACTGATATATAGCATTGGTCACTATTTTAGTCCTCATCACAAGGAAACCATCCATCAGATCTAGGACAGTCAGCAGTTTAAGTTACACTCAAGTCAGAAGGCAGAAAGTTATGCATCTGTTCCACAACATTCAGAAGTTTAAAAATTCATTAAAAAAAAAAAAAAAAGTCCAGTGGGGCAGTCTTAGCAGATTTCTTTTGTATGATAGATGCAAAACATAACATAAGCAAAGTAGGTAGTAATGTTTCTAACTAGCAAAGCAATGAGGCTTTGGAATAACTTTGTACTTATAGCAGCAGAGAAAACAATGTATATAGAATTTTGATGAGTACTGAGAGGTTTGTAATATGAATAAAAGGATGATGTCTTCTGCCATAGTGGGTATGTTCCATTAATTTATTTCTTTCTGTCTTTCCTCTTTGCTATCTTCATGCACTAAATTTGAAGACAGTTTGCTCGAAAGAAAGTGGAAGATACTTTTGGCATGTAAATAGCCCATAGATGATTATACTCAAATATCCTTAACTTTACTTGTGTCTTCTACAGAGTTTTCAGAAATGAACTATAGGATTTACATTTAGAAAATAAAATTTAAGACAGAAATCATTGGGAAAAAAATGGATGTGGAAACTGGCAAGACTTAGTTAACATAGATCTCACTTTATTTATATCCCACAGAACTAGATTATCTCTTAAGAAGGACAAAAGAAGAAATAGCAGAGAAAGAGACTTCAAGCATATCCAGAGGAAAAAGAATGGATATAATATTTTGAAATTTTAAGAAGGACTTAAGAACTGGTGGAAGGAAGAAGAAATATTTGCTAGAGAGGCTATTAATAATAAAATTCGGAGGGGGGGAGAGGGGATTTTTTATTACTTTTAACCAGATTTTAAATTGATATGAATGTAAATAAAATATAGAGGGAAACAGAAGTAAATTTCTATGTGTATTCACAATATTTTAGTAGTATTATTCATGTAATGATTATAAAAAATATGTTTGCAATCATACATTTACACAGAATTTCACAATAGAATAAAACAGCTTTTGTTTTCTGCAGAACTCAGGTAGCAGTCAAGGACAAATTCCTCTTCCTCAAACATGTATCTTAACTGGAATGATGTCAACCTGATGGTGCTCTGTAACCACTACCAGACAACAAGCAATGTATTTTACCATAGGCTTCAAGGCCACTGAGAACAGTGTCAAAAGAATTTCTTGTTAGCATAAGCAATGTTTTTAGTTAAAATAATATCAAAGACCCACAAGCTGCTTAAATACATCTACAGAAAATACAACAAAAGGAAAGAAAAGTACTTCCCATAATTATAATTGTTAATGGCAATCTCCTGATTTTTAGTTGTTTAATGAGGAAAAAAATATTAGAGATGGCTGATCTGATACATGAGGTCATTTTCCATTGCAGACAACTTAGTATAGAACCACCACTGGTGATTACTTTTGCTTATATTGCAGCTCTCATGGAGAACTAATATACTGAAGCATTCAGTTTTTAGGTACTGGTGAACACCTGGATATGATAGCCTGCAAGACCAATTACATTCCTAATGCAATCTTGTGATTTTAAGAAATTTATAACTAGACCACTAATTATCTCTCATTCCTGCCTGCACTTTCATATGTGTTACAGAATCACAGAATCACA
>VZTJ01001497.1:410514-452263 GCA_013397795.1 Orthonyx spaldingii | reverse complement strand
ACCCTCGCCGGGCTGCTGGGCACCCCCTCGGGGGGCTCGGACCGACCCCGGGCAGGGGCTCGGCGCTGCGGTTTTGAAACCCGCGCAACAAAGAATATTGGCCGCGAATGTGCTGCTGCTGTCAGTGGCGTTTGGGGTAGGCGAGGGGCCTTGGTGATGGCACACGGGGAGATGCGGGGTCTTCCTTCGCTGAAGGACCTTTAGTGGGTGCTGAAAAGTTTGAGGAGGCTCCTTTAGGCTCGCTTATTGTTGTGTTTTTACATTGAAGAGCTGTCGCGTTCAGTGTGGCAGCTCCCTTCAGGGGAGCGGCTCTACCCCACCCCAGCAGGTGTTTGGGATCTTGTGACCAGCACGGCTCCAGCCAGGAAGGGAACTCGCAGAGTTGTTTGGTGTAAGATCCGAGAGGGTGATGGCAGCCTCGCTCCCTGGCACAGGTAGAACAACCTGCAGGGAACCTCCAGTGAGTACCCTGAAAGCTGTCGCTGCTCAGCCTGGGCTGCTGTGCCCTAAAATGATCCGTGGTGGGGCCATGTGTTGGTGTGTGCTGGAGGGAGTGTGCCACGCTCAGTCCTGATGCCTCAGATTTAGGAGGAAGGGTAGGAAAAATCGAGTGCCTTGGCAACGTGAACCATTCTAGACTGAACAGAGAGAGAAGAGGACAAGAGAAAAACAAATCTATTTTCAAACAGAAGGCCAAATCTAACTCCAGCACAAAAGGAAAACACTTTCTCGTTGAAGCCTGTGGGGGCTGGGCTGGCATGAATTTAGCTGAAGAAGTGTGTCTGGTTGTGACTGAAGAACGAGGATGCCATGTGCTTGTTTGTCTCTGTGTGTGAGGAGCTGCATCCAAACCTGCTGCCAGGGGATGGTGAGTTGAAGGTTTCAAACCCAGCAAGGAGGAGAATGGGTCCAAGGCAAAAGACAATTGCACATTTCATTCCAGTTGACATCTTAAATACAGACTGTGTGGTCTGAGGTCAGCTTCCAGGCAGGAGACAAATTCTAGGGATCTGCTTAGGTATGGAAATTAGAGGGGGCAGCAGTGGTGTTAGCCAGATGTGTGTGATATTAACTTGCTGTTAAAAGCAGGATTTCTGCAGCAAAATAAATCCATCCTTTTGGTTTTAACATTTCTTAGAGTGGGTGCGGGCGTTGTTGGTCAGGGTTTGGTTTGTCCAGAAGAGGCTGTTGAGATCTGTAGGTTCTCTGGTGGCTGTTGCAGGGTTGTTTCCACACACCTTCAGTTCCCTCTGCCCCTCCCTGTCTTGTTTTGCACCAAGTGAGAGGCTGGGATTCCGTCCCTGGTGGCGTGAGTTTGCATGTAGATCCTCAGCCTGTTTTGGGAACAGCCTCTCCAGAGAAGTCATCCCTTCACAAGGAAGTGTGTGGGGGTTTGGCGTGCAGTGAGGGAATTAGATCCACGATCCAGCCCACCCTGATCACTCTCGTTTACCAGGTTTGCCTGCAGTGCCTCGGGCTCCATGCAGGAAGGCCATCCTGGTGAGGAGCTGCTGCTGGCTTCAGCAGGCCTGGAGGGTGCCAGGCCTGACCCAGGAGCTGCAGTGGCCTGGAGCTGTCACAGCCCTTGATCAGGGGACACTTTGGCTGCAAGCTCGTCCCTGCACTGTACAGAAGCCACAACCTTTCTGGGGCAGTTGTAACAGCACACTCAGTTTTCTCTCCCCATGTTCCCTGATCTGCAGTGAGATCCAACTGACAGCTCACATGCAGCTTCCATCTGCTTTTTTCCCTTTCTCTCCCCAAAGGGGAGGAAGCAGTTATGTGAGAAGCCAGCACTGCCGGTGAAGCCCAGCATGTCCTCTTGTGTTCCCTTGCAGCTTGACAAGGAGCTGAGCAGCCACCTCTGCCTCCAGGGAGGAAGAAAGGGTGGAAAAGGCCTGCCAGAGGCTGGAGGATGTGAGTTGGGCTGCAGTGTCCAAGAGCTGGTCCTGTGTGGGTGCTGAGAATGGATGAATTCGGTGGAGGCAGAGGAGAGTCTTAGAGATCTAGAAATGTGAGCTCTGCTTTAAAATGGTTTTGTTAGTACCTGACTAGTCATGTCTCAGCAACCTGGCTACTGGTAGCTGATACTGTTCCAGCCTAATATTATTCATGAGGCAGTTTTTCTATTTATGTTAATCACAGATACATTTGCATGTTAATGGCAGTGTTTGTCTCAAAGCTAATATTTTCACAGGAAGAGCAGGGAGGTGTTTGAACAGGCTTTTGGAATGGGTCATGGGAGGCTGAGTGGGGAGAATCAAGTGGAAATTTTTGGCCTTGTGTTCCAGGATTAGGCAGAAGGCAGTTCCTTCACAAGTGTCAACTGGATGGGTTTCCTAGCAGTGCTCGTGGTAGGGAAAGTGGAGAGATTAAGGAGTGTGAGATGCTAAACTGAGCTGCAGGGGAATATTCAGCAGGGGCAGGAGCAGCCCTCCTGCAGATGTGTGGACAGATGGGTGGCTTTTCCAGAGGGCAAGGGTACAACAACACCCTCAGCCCAACTTGCCTCCCTGGCAGCCCAGTTTTGACTCAGCTTCTGCAGGCTTGTGGATTAGCTCCCCACTGACTCCATGCTTCCCCTGGTGAAGTGTTCAATGTGATTTCTGATGCTAAGCAGGAGAGATCCCTCTCTCCTGCAAACTGACAGCCTTTTCTTGCTCAAGGCTTTAGACTGTTGATGTGTGGAGTAACGTTTAGGATCTGAAGGGACTGTGAATTCCAGAGTCAATGTGTAGTTCGTAGGGAGGATCAGGCACTGAGTATATATATATTTTTCTGCAGTCTCTTGCAAGTGGAACTAGGCTAGGTTCTGCTTTCAGGGAGCTGGAAACCCTCCTGGAGCCCATGGAAGTGGGGTGGTACCACCGACACTGATGGGACATAGAGGTTGTTTTAGGGATTTCTGGCAGAACAATGGTGGCCTGGCTTTGCAGAGAGTGCTCTGGGTGCTGTTCTGTGTCCCTGTGCTGGGAATGGGTCATTGGCACTGCCCGGGTGCCTGGGACCTTCCAGGCTGATGCTTCTCAGCACCCTGAGTGCTTTCTAACACCGTGTCCTGTGTCTCAGCAGGCACAGCTGACTTGGTGTTAGCAGTGCCCAGAGGGGCCTGAGCCTGTCTGAGCTTGCTGTTAACCAAAGCAGGAAATGTGAAAGTGAGAAAACCCAGTGAGAGTGACAGGCCCCTCCCCGCCTCTGTGGGCGTCTCTTCACTGTGCAGCAGATCCTGGGGTGGCTCGGTTAACCTCAAAGTTTTAGGAGCCCAAAGAAAGACATGGTGAGCAGAATCCTGTCACAGCATCCCAGGGAGCAGATGAAGAGTTAGTGTACAAGAGATAGTGGCTCTTCAGGAAGGACGTTTCCTTTCCCTAAATATTTCACAATTAGGCTTAGAGCACAGTGTTTCTGCCAGACCTTTTCCTGTGTTTCTGACCAGGACTTTGCAAAGAGAATGGAATTGACTCCTGCATCCCACCTCCAAAGCAGCTGGTCGTGGAAGGCAGTAATCATGTTTTCCAAAAGACATAGCTGGCATCTTTAGCTCCCTCCTTTCCACAGCCAGTGCAGCCTCCCAGGTTCCTGCTGTTGGGGAAGTAAGAATGAGATGAGATGACTGAGAGGGATGCCCTCAAACCTCAAAGGTTACAGATATGAAGAGATCAGGGATGGAGCAGTGGACCAGGGTATCCTGTGCCTGTAGCCCCAGCCCAGCCAGGATATTAGAGGCTGCCTGAGTGCTGCTTCGTGCTTGAGTGAAGGGAAGGAGCACAAGTGGCTTCTGCTGAGCAAATCCCCACATCCTTGTACAGCAGAGCAGCAGCGAGGATTGCCCTTGTGTTAGAGTGAGGCATCTTCAGGCTCCATAGTTACAGGATGTTTCTGTCTCTAGGAGCTGCTGCCTCTTGGTACCCGAGCTCCTCAAAGATGAACAGTGTTACTGCCTTTGCTGTAGGGAAAGAAGGACCAGGGGACTCTAGGGAGGGGATTCATGGCACTTCTTCACACTGGTGATGTGGGTGTTGCTGGGCTTTACAGATCCCTGATCTGGCATGGTGACAGTACCTCCTTGTGTGAGGAGTGTCTCACCTTTATCCCCACTAAATGGTGTGTCTTTGTCCAATCCTCATTTTTAGCTTGTCCTCCCGTGGACTGAGATTCTTGAGCCTGACAGTGTGCTTTGCCTCACTTTTGGTATTCCTGAGCACTGGAATATGGAACTTGAGGATGGGGTTTGCATACTTCATGTAGGCTTAACTCTGCTCTTATCCTAAGTTTTTTCTTAGGTTTGATTGCTGATGCTCCTGAGGCAAGGATGGTGCCTTCATTGCACGTGGGCATAGTACCAATGCATTGAAGCTCTTAGTGGAATAAATTGCTTATTCCCAACTGCTGACTTCAGAGTTTTGTGAGCTAAACCTGACCCAAATTATCTTAGAATGAGTCTTGCATGACTTGCAAAGCAGCAGACTGGAGCAGCAGGTGGAATTGGGTAAACATCCGTGTTTGAGGCTTTCGTGACCAAGCCTTCAAATCTGTTAGAAATAGATTACAGAGGTTTTACAGTCTGGTCTCTCTGGTTATAGAGGTGCTTTTGAGGCTTGATGTCTGACCAGTCCGTGGGGGAGAGTGAAAGCAGAGGGGAGCTTTCCCACCACAACAGGGCCAGCTGCCTTTGCCAGGAGCAGTGAAGTTTGCCTGCATTCTTCCTGGCCTCACTGCATTTGTTAAATTACCTGTTGGTTCCACATTTAACTTTGGTGCAGCATTCTTGGTGCAAAACCTGAGCAATAAGGAGCTTTAATGACCTCTTAGAGATATCTAGTGCTTGTGTGCTGTTTATGGAGGGTTTTTTTCCCCTGGCAAGAGGTGTGAGGACAGATGTGATTTGCTTACCTGCAGCAACTTCCTGGAGTTGGGGTGGAAGAATCAAGTTGCTGTGGCTGGGATTGTCCTGAGGAGCTGGCTTCTGCCTGGGCTAGGGGTCTTGTGTACCATGGAGTCACACTGGGGGTGGGAAGGGAGGGATCCAGACAGCCCCTGCATCTACCTTTGGATCCATGGAGAGCTTTGGAGTACCCCAAGCCAGGCAGAAGAACGTGGAGGCAGAAAAATGGGCCTCTGTGGCCATAACAATGCATCTGCAGCCCCAGCACAGCGGTGTGGACAGGGATGTTCAGCAGGAAGCCAGAGGGACTCGTCTGCCTCTGCTTGGGATGTGAAATGCCACTGTGGATAGGAGAGGGTGAGTGAGGGGGTCAGATGCATTCTGAGTCTATTCTCCAGTGCTTTGCCTACCCTCATCTGAAACAACTCAAGTGGCAGAGCTTCAGGCACTTCCCTGAGGAGATCATTCCACAGTCTAAATCTCTTTTTGCTAGGAAATGTTTCTTGATAACCAGCCAGATTTTCCCTTTGCTTATTCTTAGCATCAGAGCACCCAAAGCTGATCCCTCTTCTTCCTGGAGGGGCTACAACTCCTCCCCTCCTCCCTTGGCTCCAGTGTCTGTCTGAGATGTTGAGTCATATCTTGACTAAGAATGTCAGGATCTGGCCTTTCCTGTGTGCTTTTCATCTGGTTCTGAGGCTGGCCCTTGCAGAATGCACGATGCTTCACTGGGCTCTGGATTTCCCTTGTGGTGCATATGTCTGTTGGTGTGTGTTTGTGTGCATCAGATGGCTCAGAGGGCCAGGCCTCTCCTGCTATAGCTTTCCCTGATTTGTGAATCTGGATCACGGAGCTTTTGTATAAGCCGAAAATCCCAGATACTTTTCTTCTTTCCTTGCTTCTTTGCTTTTTTTTTTTTTTTAATCAGTAGTCATGCCAGTCCTTGCCTCTCTCCTGATCCTTGTGTTTGGGACTGTTTCTGCCACAGACAGGATCAGCTTCCCTTTTTCTCTCCCATTGTACCTCACCTTGTTCACCATCTGTGTCAAACCCACTTGATTCACTGGAACCTTTTTCCAGGACTTAACAGACTTTAGATGTGGCCTGCAAGTCCTTTAACGTTGTTTCTTTGTCTTTTTTCCCCTGGAGCCTTAGACACATCCAAATTACGTAACATTTGTGTTGATGTTCATCTGCAACTGCCTGTCTAACTTGACACTCGCTGTATCTGCTGCAGGTTGTGCATTCCTCACATACTGTGCCAGAGACTCTGCCATCAAAGCCCAGACAGCACTGCATGAACAGAAGACTTTGCCAGGGGTAAGTCCCAGTGAATTGTCTGGAGTTGATGCCGTGGGCAGGGGAATTGTCAGGGGAGGGAGCAAGGGCGAGGAGTGGCTTAGATCAATTTTCCTGCTTGTGGAAGAGGAGGGTGTTTCAGGGGTTAGAACAGGCATATGGGAGTGGAAGCACAGCGCTGTTCTTCACAGAGCTGCTGCTTTTTTCTCTGGCCAGGCCTGATTTTGTGCTGCTCTTTGCTCTCTGTGGTGTGACGTGACACCTTCAGCTCTCTGTCCCCGTCACTATGGAGCTGTGGGCTTTGGGGTGAGGTGTGTGGGTGCTGCCTGCACAGTGGGCATTGCTGGAAAACTCACACGAGATAAGACACCAGAGCCTTTTGCCAGGTGTGCAGAACCTCCTGCTCCATCCACTTCTACTCTGCCATTGCCCTGCAGGGTGCCTGGACAGAGCTCTGATGCAGTGGCTGAGTTGGATCAGCATCTCAAAAATACAAAAATACCCTTGCCACATGCCATTGTTTGGAAGAGAAATGGGTTGTTTAGGTGAGAGCAGGACTGCTGGTCTGTTCCTGGGTCTTGCTCACTCCATAGCTGGTCTTGGGAGCAAAGTTCAGTGGGATTTGAGGGAGGCTGGGCACTGTGGAACAGGTCCCTCTTTGCAGGCTGTCCTGTGTCTCCCTGGGACCTGCTAGAGAGCTAAAAGGAGTTCTGGATTGTTGCCCTTCCCATTTTGGTACGATTTAAGAGCTTTGACTGGGCAGTTCCCTTGCTGTACTGAGGGGGTTGATCAAGCACACTGAAAGGATTCATTTGGAGGTGAGTAGGAGGAGGAGTTGGGTACTTATAGATAGAAGCTCACAGGAGGCCCTGAGTGCTCAAGGCAACAGAATAATTAATGTAAACCAGGGGTCTCTGGAGGGTAGTTAGAAATTCTTAACCATAACATTTCCTCTTTAACCCATACAGGTCCAAAGAGCTTCCCTCATCTCTCCCAGCTGCCCTCAAGACCTCCACACACATACACACATCCTTTTCTCTATTTGTTTACCTGTGCTTTTTCTGCATGGGCCTGTGCTGGAAAATGCATGTAACTTAATTATCACTTAACAGGATCCTTATCTCAGGACAGCCAGCAGGGAGGGTACAGGTAACCAGCACAAATCTGCCTGAGTTATTTTTGTGTGATGGCAAATGGTCACCTGTTTGGACTAAAGCAGTGTAACCTCGTGACAGTGTCTGTAAGAACAAGTCAAAGGATGGAGGAGCAGTTGAGAGGAGTCATGGTACAGTGCTGGTAATGCAGTGGGGAAGTCAGACATGTCTCTGAAAATTTATTCATGTGGGGCTTGGTGGATTCAAGGCAATCTCAGCTTTGCTACAGTTCTACATCAGGAATTTGCTGCATGTTTCACTGTGTTCTCTGCTGTCTGTTCTCTCAGGGGTTATAGACAGCTGCGTGGAGCAGTGTTTAAAGCAGCAGTTTATCTATGATGTGGTGATCTAAAGGCTTTTTATGTTAAGGGAGGTGTAAGACACTGCCTGGGAACAGTAAGAAGTCTGTGGTAGGTGAGTACTTTTGAACATACTTGTCTGGAGACAGTTAATGAGCAGTGTGGTGTAATTATGTTTCAGGATTAGGATGGAGATGAGCTGTGCTGCATTTGGAGCTGTCTATTTCAGGCTGCCAATGCACTGCTTCATCACATTTAGTTTCTCTTTTGTTCGGTCCCTCAGTGACCAAGGAGGCACAATTCTCTCTCTCTTTGGTCATTTAGAGATGGTTGCTTGGCGTGGCCATGGGCTGGGTGAGCTGAGGGAGCTTTCAGCTGTGGTTTGCTGCTGTCTGTGTAGCATCACCCATCCTTCTGGCCCAGCTGATCACGGGGAGCACTTTGGAAATGAATCACAGACAGAAGTGCCAGGCAATTGCTTCCCTGTTTTGGGAACGAGGATGTCAAATTTCATCTCTATACATTCACATCTGGCTCACCTTCTGATGAACTCCGGGGCAAAGCCTGTCTCCAGGAGTTTAGCCAGAGCCCCAGCACAGGGCAGAGCACAGAATGTACTGACCACACCACTGAGCTCTCAGTCACAGCCTGGTCTGAGCACCCAGACAGCTGAATTCTTGTGCATTTTCCCCATGTGCTCTCTCTGTATTGCACACAGCAGTAGAGGAAAGGAAGTTGAAGGGTATGTGAAGTGTAGGGTGACACAAACTGTCACCTGAATGCATGACCAAGCATCAGCAGGTTTAGAGACAGCCAGGGATCAGAGTGGCAGAGGAAGGACCTTGTGCTGATCCTTCACTTGCTGTTGTACCACCAAGCAATTCTGGATGCCACAAGAACCAAGGTACCTTCCTTTGCTGGTCTCAGTGCAGAGAGCTGTGGTTGAACTCAACAGTTCATGAACCTGAATAGAGACAAATGACTTTCTTGGTCTAGACTGAGGATTTGGTAAGGACAGATTTGTGGAAGTGCTTTGATATGGTTTCTGAGACGTCCTTAGGCTGGTATCAGGCTGGGAGCAGAACTTCTGGGTTCTCTTCCAGGCTGTCACTGGGTGGGTCTGGGCCCACAGAGGTGTTGCTTAGGTCCTCCAGGCCTGATGCCAGCAGTGTCAGCCCACCTGCAGGGCCATGAGTGCAGTGTAGCTTTCCTAAGCTTTTATGTATCTAGTTATATTCATATTTTGGGTTTTCCACATAAGTCAGTGGGGATCATTGTGGTCTGTATTTATTCTTGTGGTATTTGGGGCAAGTTCTCTTTGTGTGAGATCAAAATTCTCTTTTGTTTCTGAATTGAATGCTGTTAGATGTATGGGAACTGAATGGAATTTAAACTCTAAAAAGCTTATTTTTTGACAGTGAGGCTCAGCATCTTTTTCTGAGGTAGACAGAATTTTGGCTTTTACATTCTTCTGTATGGGCCAGTGTGCAAAGCAACAAGACTGTCATGAAATCATCAGGTTGGGAGAGACCTCTGGGCTCACTGAATCCAACCATTAACCCAGCACTGCCAAGTGCACTAAGCCATGTCCCTGAGTGCCACATGGACACATCCTTTAAATCTCCAGTGATGGCCACTCACCCAGTCTCACCTGTACAGCTCTACATTGTATTACCTAAAACACCTGTGCTGCCCTCAGAGCTCCAATTGTTGAAATCAGGCCTTTAAGGCTTTTTCCTAAATCCAGCCAGCCCAGCAGGGCAGTGTTTCACCTTCTCCCCACTCCCTGGCACACTCCTCCCTGCCTCGGTGAAATGATATTATATCTCAATAACCCATGCCTTTGATTCGTGATTGTGCCTTCACTTTGCTGAGTTCTGAAAGGAATTGGAGAGGTTATTAATGACACACAGTGATCACACAGCAAGTTAAAGCCTCTTGCTAAGTGAAATTTGAGGGAAAAGCATCCAGCTTTTCAATATTTCGCAGAAACGCTTTATGTCTCTTTTCATTTGCAGCCAGACAGTTGCAAATTACATAAAATTGCTCCTGAAGAAGAAGAGGAAGAAGAATAGAGGGAGGAAGTGGAGGGGGGGAGGTTTAAAAAAGTAATTCTTTCGGCAAGGTACAGTTACAGTTTTATTTCTATGCAGAACAAAGAGAGGCCTGCTGAAAGGTAGGCAAGTAAGTGGCAGAAATTGGTATTGATCCAAGCTGGGAATACGGGCAGTTTAAGAGCAGTGATGAGGGTACTGAAATGTGGCTACATCATAGGGAGAACTCATGGATGCAGGGACACAGGAATGGAAAATTACAGAGAGCAGCAGCATGAGAGCAGACAGAGACTCTGTGAATGCACCAGGGGTTGAGATGCTGCAGCACTAATTCAGGTGGTTGGGCACCAGGATTAGTGCAGACAGCCAGCAGAGCTGGAGCAGAGGGCAGCCCTGTGGGTAGGCTGTGTCCTGTGCTGCCAGCAGCAAGGGCTCACCTGGGCCATCTGTCAGGATCCACAGCCCGTGGTGGTGGGAGGGAGCACAGGTGACTGGAGGGACTTTGGTGGAGAATGCAAAGCATCTCATTCTTCCCTCCCCTCTCATTTGTGCAATGCTGGGCCAGTATTTCTGAAAGTTTCAGGTGGCCTGGATGTTTGGCTGAGGTTTGACGTTTGTTAATCTTTGCAGCTTGAACCCTTGAACAGGGCAGGGTGGAGAAGCTTTTCCCATGTCCATCCTGCAGGTTTGATAGACAACACCAGCAAGTTCCTGAGAGCCATGCAACTTTATCAGGTAGCAATACAGAGAGCATGCCAAGGCTGTCTCATGGAAATGGCAGCACCAGGACATGAAGGTGCTGGGCTAAAGCAGCTCCTGGGCAAGAAGCAGCAGAAGTGCCTGTTCAGTGCAGAGGGAATTGCAAATGCTTGTGCTGTTGAGGGTTTGGCTTGAGAGGTTAGAACTCTCAGTGAGGCAAGGCAGCTGCCCAGTGAGGTGCCTACACTGCAGAGCAAGCTGCCAAGGCAGACCTTGCCTCCCGTTCCCTGTGGAACTGGAAGAACAGTGAAACTAAAGATCAGCTCCTGTTCCCACGTGCTGACCAGTGGACACATGCAGGCTCTGTCCTGTGCACAAGGGGTCTTCCTTTCTCCAGAGAAATTGCACAGCCAGGTCCTGGCATCTCCTTGCAGCACAGAGCTTTCACTTTTGCCTCCCGAAGCTGGGTCTTCCCTGGTGATCTCACTTAGCTGTGCTTGTGAACACAGCTGTACCTGCACACAGCCCACACAGACCTTGGTCCTTGCAAAGGCACCACCCTCCTGAGCAAGGCTCCACATTCCTGCCTCCATGGGGTTATTTGGGGTGTGTGCCTGCACACAAGTGTTTGTGAATATGAATATAGATGGGATCATAGGATAATTTATGGGTGGAAGAGACCTCTGGGGTCTGTGCTCCAAGCCCACTTAAAGCAGGGCTGACTACGCCAGATCACTGAGGGCCTTCTCCAAATGAGGTTTGACTGTCTCCAGGGGGACCCTGCAGCCACCTGGGGCCTCTTTTCTAGTCTGCCAGCACCCCTAAAGGGAAACAGCTCATCTCATATGAGCCCAGAAGTGGCTCAGGGGATTCATTTGGTGGTGCTGGGGCTTGGGCCCGTTTTGGGTGGATTTTCCCGTGGGTGCGTCATTATCGCCGGAGGTTTTGCTCGGCTCGGATTGTCGGTGTTAGTGGTTGCCAAGGGAACTGGCACAGCCTCTCCGTGTGCAGGCAGAGGGTCCCTGTGCCTGGGCCCCTCTGTTACATCAGCAGAGATGTCTTTTCCTGGCCACTGTCATTACCCTGCCACGAGGGAGGAGAAGGGCACGGCTGCAGCAGCCCGGTGGCAGCCTGTGAAGCTGCCAGCACGGCCAGGGGAGGCTGGGCAGGCCCTGCAGAGCTGCTGTGTCCATCAGCTCAGACTCTGCTGCCCCAGGCTCTGCCCTTCCCTGCTTCTCTGGGGTCCTTGGAGGCTGCAGCTTGTGCACAGAGAAGCAGCTGAATGTGCTCGCTGAGCCAGTGGTGCACCAGTGGGCACAGGGAGAGGCACAGGGTGCTGGGTGTCTGTTCCAGTGGAAAGATCGAAGCCAGCTGAGGGTGGCAGTGCTCCCAGGTTTTCCCTGTGCAGCTTTCTTGCACTTGCTCAGAGTAACTTGGGGACCCATCTCACAGCATCTTACTCCTGGTTTTTGCAGGTGTTGAGCATTCCTTAGGCCTGCTTAAGCACTTTGTGCCTGGGTGAGAGTGATGAATGTGGCAAATCTGTCTCTGCTGAAGCAAGATGCTGCAGCTGACACAGGACTGTGGGTCTGAGCACCCAGCCATGCCTGGGTCCTCAGGCCCATGGCTTTCTGGAGGCCAGAACAATCTCTTGTGGTCTGGATGAACTTTCTAGAGGAGTTTTTGGGTTTTCAGTTTTATCAGTCCTTCAGCAGTCTTCCTTGCTCATGCAGAAAGATATAGCTGAGCCATGCAGGCAGGAGCTGTGTGGTTTGTACTCTGGGACTCACATCCTGCTTCTGCCACAGACTTCCAGCATGATCTTCATTGCCACATGCCTCGATTCCTCCACCTGGAACACACTGCTCATAATTATCCTTGTCTCCTCCATAGTGGGTTTGAACGAGGTGAATTCATAAGCAGCCTTTAGAGCTGTGCCAGAACTTGGTACTAACGTTGCTCATGTTTCTGTATGAGACAACTTCCCTTTCTCAGGGGAGGATGGTTCTCCTGGACAGGACTAAGGCACACTGAGATGTCAGAGGGAAGATGCAAGCGGGATACTCGAGCACTGAGACTGGCACCAATCCACCCCTGCTTGCGTGCCTGATCAGAAACGGAATCCAAATTAACAAATTAGCATTTAGATTTATGTGCTCTGCCCAGTTAGAAATTACTATGATCATTCAGGCAGGGCATTTTTAACTGGCCAGAGGAGGACAAGCCCACGATTTGTAAAGCTGAAGAGCCCAGGACCTAATTTTGCCAATGGCCTTGGATGCCTTTTGGTTCCTGACATCCCAGAGGAGCCAGCCTGCATTGTGTGTTTCATACACTGTGCTTCTGACCCTCTTAACACTGTGAGGTTCCCCTGCACTGCACCTAAGGGGCTACTTTACATCACTTACTCATAATTAATAGAGAGGCTTGCCCTGCTGTCCCAGGGGGCTTTTTCCTTCTCTCCAGCTTTTTCTGTTTGAAAGCTGAAGAAGCAGGGTCTGGGAGTCACTGCTTCTCCTTGGAGCACAGGGCTACCAGATTGCTGAGCTGACTGACAGCTCATGCTGGGCACTGATGAAACATGGGGAGCCAGTTCACCTCCAGAAGTCTTTTTTTGGGGTGTGGTCAGAGAAGTGGTGCATTTTGGCCTTGGTGAAACCAATAGTAAAGCTTCCTCTGACTTTAGGAGTGCCAGGAATTTTCCTTAGATCCTTAATCCCAAGAGTGCCGCCAAGGTGGGGAGCATTTCCTCAAAAACAGGGGGCAAGCCCAAGCAGAATGGGGTTCGCTGCTTCTCTGTGCTGCCCAGCTCCTGGGAATGGGCTGGGATGTGATCCAGACACTTGTCAGGGAGGCCTCTCAGCCTTGTCTCCTCCCTGGAAGTGCCAGGGCTCCTCTGGGTTGTGGTGACTCTCCCTGTGGGTGTCCTCACTGTTCCCAGGGGATATGTGGCTGCTGTGCTTTGTGTGACACTCCTGAGGTTGGGATGGCCTTGTCCCCATCTGTCTGCCCCGTTGCTTCCCACCAATAACCCCCCAAAAAAGCCAACAGTGGCTGCAGGCTTGAGAGAGAGAGTGGTGCAGGCAGAGAAACATGGTCTGTGAGAGCTGTGAGCAGGGTAGGGACAGCTGTGTTGGGGAAGCTGTGGATCCAGCCAGGAGGGAAATGTGAGGGAGAAGCTGGAGCAGGGCAGTAGGAGCTTTGCTGCCCATCTGGTGCCCACTGCTGCTCCAGAGGATTTCTTGAGAGCAGTGGGTCATGGAGCTGACAGCCTGTAGAGTGTACACAGGACCCTGAACCGTGAGGGTGAGGGGTTTGGGGCAGGGGACATTTGGCCCACGGTGTCCTGACAGCATGTGCTCAGTGTTCATGTGCTGTTCTTAAGAAATGAAGACTAATAATGCTCAGCTGAATAATTTAACAAGGAAGATGAAGCTCAGCCTGTGAGGCAGGTGCAGGCTCATGAATCATTTGCTCGAGTTCTCCATCCTACACTGTGCTCACCTGTGTGTTCCTGTGTGGGAAAAGGCATCCAGGTCTGTGCATGTGCAGCTTCTCCACTCTGGGAATTTAAGGCAGCACATCCTGACTGCTGGATTCTGGGCCCAGCTGAGTATATACAAATACAGCTTTCTTACTGAGGTGTGCTCTCTGATCACAGCCTCGGGTGATGACTGGAGGCCAGGAGAATTTGTACTTCCAGAGTTTGCTGTGCAAGGCAGAAGAAGGTCCTCCCTGCTGCCCTGTTCCTCTCTTTCTCCCTCAATGGGGAGAGGTAAAGCTTAACCATGCTTACTGTGTGTTCCTGTAGGGGACAGAGCTCTTTGTCTGGGACCTGTGTACAAAGTTCAGGACCCCCCAGGGACAGTTCCCAAGGCCTTGAGGCCCGTGTGGTTGAGTTAAAGCTGCTGTGGACACCCTCTGCTTGAGAGGCCTTTGTTCATCTTTGGTGGCAACATGGGATTAGAAGGATTGAGGTGGTGGTGTCCTTCTTCATGGAAACTTCTGGGTGTCCACTTCTCTGCAAGGAGGACCATGCCTGCCTCTGCCTCAGCTGGGAGACCTCCTGTTTCAGGAAGAAGCCATCAGACAATCCTGCTGCTCTTCTCCAAGCCTCAGCATCTGGACAAATTTCTTGTATCTTGTTTCCTTCTCTTTACCCAAATCTTCCAGAGCAGATTAATGCCAGCCCAGACACCCAACCTGAGCTTGGTGGGTGTCTCTCAAAGTCTCTGGAGCTGGCAAGGCCTCTGGAAATGGGCAGCCCTTGACCCAGGGCTTGGTCTGACATGGGCAAAGGCAAAGTCTGCCTGTGCCCACCCCAGGTGCTGTTTCAGGTGGCAGCCGGGGGGTTCCCCTTGTAGCCCCAGCCAGGAACTGCCTCCAGGTTTGCAGCAGTACTAACCCACATCCCTGCAGTGGCACTGCCACCTCTCCTGCCAGGGCATCATGCTGTGGGCACGGCACCTCTCTGGGCCAGTGCAGCTTCGGTGGGGTCACCACCCCCGGGGTGAAGCCCCCCGGGATGGGGGAAAGGACAGGGATGGACAGATGGGTAGAGGGGGCCCCTTCCCCAGAGATCATATCAAAATGTCTCTTTTGTGCAAAGCAGAGGGAATGCCCCCAAGAGCTGGTTTCCATGGCAACTGCAAATGTCAGGTTCCATGTGGTGAATAACCGTTTCCATGACAACACCTCCTTTATCCTAGGTGCTGGGAGCTGGAGTGACAGCCCTGTTGGGGGAGGGGACAGGGAGATGGCCTCAGGTACTTAACCTCCCCCTCTCTCCCCTCATCCTTCCCGACTCCTTGCCCTCAGCCCCTGCATCCCTGGGAGGGCGGTGCTGGATTCATGTGCACTGCATTTCCACAGCATCCCTTCCGCCCCTCCTACCCCCAAATGGCTTTGGGGCTTTGGCTGCCTCACAGAAGCTGAGATTCGAGTCTGTCCCTCTGTCTCCCTCCCCATCAGTTCAGTTAGTGTAGCCCTGGTTTTGCATCCTGGGTGGAAACAAAACTATTCCTCGGTGCTGGGGAAGCAGTGGGATGTGACGTGGCCAGCTGCCTCTCCTGGCTCTGCACGGAGCCCTCTCTTCTGAGCACACATCTGGGCTGCCTGCCCTCTCCCACTCAGCCTGCTCCCACAGCTCTGCCAGCCTCAGCTCACACAGGCAGCCTGCCAGGGACCGTGAGCAGTGACAGCAGCCTCTGCCTCTCAGCAAGGAAATTGGAGGCTTTGTGGAACAATCTCTGACTGCAGACTCCTGAATCCCTGCCCCACATCCCACTCAGCTCAGGGAAGAGGTGCCAGGCCCTTGGCAGCTCCTGTGGGGAGCAGCAGCCCAGAGGCTGGCGAGTTCCAGTGCTGCCAGGGCTGGGGCCACACGGCAGCAGCAGCAGCAGGATACCAGGAGCTCTGCAAATCCATGCGGCTGATGGAGAGTGGGAAAAGGACCTGCAGCCTCTCCCTCTTCCCTAAATGATTCAGCAGCTCCTGAGGGATGGAGGTTGTTGTCTGTGGAGGTGCAGCACGGCAGCAGCTTGGCCTTCTTTCCTTCCTTTGGGGAGCTGCCAGCCCCTCTCTGGGCCATTAGCAGCAGCCCCACGGTCAGTGCTTGAGGCAGGAGTTGCCTGGGCATGCTCCCAGCCTCTGCTCATCCTGCCTGAGGTCCAGCAGTCAGGGGAAGCCAGCTCACAGCCCCCAGGTGCCAGGTTGTGTGCCATGCCGTGCCAGCCTGTCACCTCCTGGATGGCATCTCTGTCCTGCAAAGTTACCTCACGGATTTCCTCCAGCTGTTGGGAATGTGGGCTCTGCCTCTGGTTTCTGGCCAGTCTGGCTCAGCCACCACTTGGAGACTGACAGCCCTCCACGTATTGCATGCTGGCTTCTAAACACATTCCAGTTGGTGACTTTTATGGCTTGATTTCATTCTCTCTTTTGTTGCTGTTTTTCCTCAGGGGTTTCCTAAGAGAGGGGGCAGACTGTGCCTGGACCTGCAGCTCGTGTGCAGGCCTTCCCTGCGATATTCTGATTGTTTTTTATTGTGAATGTCACTGATTCAGGTCACTGTCAGCCTCTGTGAATGATGCTGAGAGACATGGAGTGAGATGTGCTGTGAATGTGGAAATCTGCCCTGTGCACCATTCCTCAGAGGATATTCTGGTGCAGTTGGATCCTGCTAGCTGGGAAAGGAGGCTACAGCTTGTCAGCTGCCTCTCTGGGCAGCACAGGACACACAGACCTGCCAGCAGATGAGTTTTGCCCTGCTTTTCAAATCAGACAGTTAAAGCTGTGGGTTCCTTAATGCAGCTGCTTCTGTCTTACCTGGAGAGTCCCCACACCACGTGAGCTAAGCTACCCTTCAGGCTTGTTTGTGGTTGGATTATTGCTGATGACACTAATGGCTGCAAGAGAAGGAAAAACCTCTTCTCCACAGCCAAGCGAGAGGAGTTTTGCCACTTCCAACCTGAGCGTTACCCCTGGGGGCCACAGATGTTGCTGGAGAGCAGCACTGCCCTTCTCAAGAGCTCCTCTGGTGCACAGAGCTGTTTGCATGAGGGCTGGGGAAGGGGAAACACGACGTGCCTGCTTGCTGTGCTGCTTCTGGCCAAGTTCAGAGGCAGCGTCTCTCCCCTGCTGCAAGGACAGCGAGTGGCTCAATTAGGTGACGTGGCCATGCCTGCACTGAGTCAGGGCAGACACAGGAAGGGCTTCCAGGCATAGTCTCACCTCAGGCCACCCTGACCACTGCTCAGTCACATGGTGATGAGCTGCTGCCAGACTCCTGTCTGTGCCACTTGCAGCACCTGAGGAGGCAGAGGTTTATGCACGGCGGGCATTTCCAGGAGAGCTGTTCTCTGGGGCGAGCGGCTGAGCAGGGAAAAGCACCAGGTTTCTCTTGGAACAAAAAAAACGCTCCCTTCTTCAAGGGTGCTGGTTGCCATCACAAGGTCTTGGTTTCCCTTGTGCCACTCTCCTGCTGCCCTGTTGCCAGTGCCTCTAGCAGCGTGTGCTGGGCACTGGGCCAAGCCATAACCTCTGCATTTCTCTTCCCTTGCAGATGGCGCGCCCGATCCAGGTGAAGCCTGCGGATAGCGAGAGCCGTGGAGGTAGTTGTCATCTCTCCTTGTTTCTCCTTTGGCGGCCCTGTGCTTGTGAGGGGGACCAGGAAATGAGACAGGGTCCTGACCTTGCCTTCCTCTGTCTGAGGAGGAGTCTGTGTGTGTGGCAGAGATCTGGGGGGCAGGAGGGACACAGCAGTGTCACACTGGCAGTGTAGGGACACAGCTGGCCACAGCAGGCAGCTGGCAGCACACCAGCTCCTAAGGGTGATGATGTGGCTCCCCGTCCACTCTGTCTCCCAGCTGTCTGAGGGTGCCATCAGCCTGGCAGGGTCTGTCCCAGGACGTCACTGAAGTAGCCCTGTGTGGCACTGGGGCTCCTGAAGCTCTTGGGAGAGGTTCCTTCGTTCCTACACCCAATCAGCCCAATAAGAGCCAGATCCCTGCAGCAGCACTGGCTTTTTAACGTGTTCAGCTCACTGCTCTGCATCTGATTCCCCTGTCTGCAGCTCCCTCCACTGCCTCCCTCATCACTGCTGAGCTGTCTCAGCCCTGCCACTCTCAGTCCTGCAGCAGCCCCCAGCACATTGTCAAGGCCAAAATGCTGTTGCAGAAAAGATCACATGATGGGGAAATAATGTCTGAAGGGAAAGAAAGGGTCCTGAGATGGAGGTGCTGTCAGCCTGCAGGGGACCAGCTTGGTCAGAGCAGCATTTACTGAGAAGTTCAGAGCTGGGAGCTTGGGAACAAGAGAATCTGGTAATTTAACTGGGAGCTCTCAGCAGCGCAAATGCCTCCTCCAGGTGGAGAAGGTTCGCAACTTCAGCCCTTTCCAAATCCATTAACTCATTTTGCTTCTTTTCCTTGCCTTGCTGATCTGTTTCTTTTCCTTTTCTCTCCATTCCTCCATCTGCCTCTCCATGCCCCGTGCTGTTGGTGCTGCCCCTGAAAGCAGTTTAGTAGAAGCAAGGGGAGGGTTTGTGTGCTGCTGTTTGTGCTGTGGGGACAGCATGCCCTGCATGCTTTATTTAGATTTGGAAGGCTTTTGTTTTCAATTTCCAAACAGTTTGTAGGGGCTGTCAGTTATTGCACTGTCAAGAAGATGAGATATATTTTATAACATTTTATATGAATGTGTGTATTTATGGTTGTGTGATCCTCCTTCGTAAAAAAAGTCTGTTTAAGTCAGAATCTGTAACTTTTGGTTATTTTCTTGAGGAATAGTACACCTAACTTTTACTGAAGTCTGGGCATTTTCCTTCAGCCCTTTGGTTTAGGGTTTTTAAGGTCCTTGTCTGTGCTACAGACAACAAAAAGAGACCAGAATCTTTAGGGTGTTTCACTCTCACTGTTGAAAATAATGTTATGAATGGATGAGAGATCCTGCAGAGATGCCTGCAGTGGGTGTAGAGGGGGCTGGCTTCTCACTGACACCTCATATTGCCTCTGCATTCAACTATTAGGTGGACAATCCTTCCCCTACCACATTGATTAAGAAAAAAAAAGTTTGTGTGTCTGATGAGTGCAACTCTGGAGTCTCTGGTGTCTAATCTAGGCTGAGGCTGTCTCTGCATCTCTCTTTTGCTGGGGCACTACTGGGGACTCTTCTATGCTCACCCACCTTGTATTAAGTGTTGGGATGTGACATCTCTGATGCCTCTGTCAAATCGAGCTGAAACAGATCAGCAGCTCAAAAACCAGGGTGCTGATTTGGAAACAAGCTTTTGGCCAAGGCACTGGACTCTGAAATCTCCAAGTTTATGAGAAGTGCCACATTCCCTAAAGATTGCAAATGTCAGGACATCAGCTCTGCTTCCCATGGACAAGAACTGTAATCTTTGGAGTCTGAGCACCTGTCTCCTGCAGCCTGTGCACCTCCCTTCAGGCTCACTGCAGAGCTCAAAAACAAGCAGCTCCCACAGGATCCATGACAAACTGGATTTTTTCCTCAGGCAGGAGCAGCATCAAGACAGCACCCTGTGTTTGTCTGAGTCAGGTTGCTCTTCTGAAATGTTTCTGTCGTGATGCTCCACTTGTCAGAGAGGTGGGTGAGCAACTTTGCAGATATGGAAAGAGCCATTCCCTACAGCAATAGCCCCCCACTGGCAGGAGGTAAAGGAAAGATTTGGGGCAGGGCAGAACTGTATGGATTAGGAATTTATCAAGGGAATAGCTGCATGCATCAGTGAGGCACTGCTCTGCATTACCCTTGAAGGGAACCTCCTTTATACTCACCAGGGACTGACATTTCTCAAGTGAAGCACCCTGGTTTAAGTACGTGACATTAGAGCACCAGAATTTGTCTCTTGGTCTGAGAGATGCTAATTTTTGTGCCAAAGGGGCAGTTTTGGCCAAGCCCTGCAGTGGCTGGGTGGGGATGTCTGGATGCTCAGCGTTCCTGCACCCTGCAGAAGAAATTCACTGCGAAAAAGTTGCTGCCTGCATTGGTTCTGAGTGGGACTTGTGATTCTGGGGCAGGCATTGTTAGCGCTTCCCTGCTCTCTGCCAGGAGCCTGGGAGTGCCAGGAGGAGGTGGAGCAGAGGGGGGTTTGTGTTTTTTGTGCTTGTCTGGAGCCCTGGGCTGCAGTGATGGAACAGGACAGGTCACCCAAGGCGCTCAGCACTGCCCAGGGACAGGGAAGCTCTCTGTGCTTCCCAAGGAGATTTGCTGCATCCCATCCCCAGCCAGGAGCAGGCTTCCCTCTGTCCCTGATCCTGCTGCCGGCTGTTGGCCGGATGACCTGGATTCACTGGCTTTGTAGGAGCTGTGTCCAGGGCTTGTGTGCTCTCTCTCTTGGCCGTAGCGTTTGGCCTCAACCCCTGGCTTGTTCCCGTGGTACCTTCATCACCAACGTGCTCTGTGCCGGCCCCCTCCTGCTGCCTGCGTGGCTGACGGTGCCCAGAGCATGTTTCCATGGGAACTCGGCAGTCAGAGATCAGAGTGAATTTCCCTGCTCGCTGGACAGCACGGGAAATTGCCGATCAGAGGGTGAAAAGCAGGAGCTGTGGAGAAAGTGAAGGGGGAAACAGCGGGAGGGGAGGGTGTGCTGTGCTGAGGAGGGGAGAGGAGATCATCCGGTGCTGCAGGAATCCATCCCTGCTGGGGAGATGAAGGAGCTGATGGTCTGAGAATGGCAGCGGGTTTGGGATCAGCCCCGAGAATGCCGGAGGGTTTGGGATCGATGGCTTTAGGATCACAGATCAGGTGAAAGGGTTTGCAGCGTTCCAGCCCGGCTGGGGAGGGATGAGTCAGCCTGGATGTTGTGGGAGAACAGCCCTGTTTGGAAGCTGACGGAATCGAGAGGATCCCGGATCATGGGTTGGGCTCCAAGATACAGAGAGGGAGAGGTCAGCAGCAGAAGAGCCCTCTCAGAGGTCCCCAGCTGCTGCAGAGGCATCCAAAGGGAACAGGCTGGATCTTTTTCCTACGTCCCACCTTCAGAACTGGGCTGTTTGTAGCAGGATTCACTGTGAAAAAATCTGATGTTGTCAGTGATTTCACTCCCTTTTCCTATTGCTGTTCTGGGCATTCAGAGAAGATTCCAAACCCATAGGTGTGTGTATTTATATTTGCCTTTATAGCTTGAGTCCCTAAGGTGTCACAGTTTTCACCTGTGCTGTGTAGCCAGGAAGACTGGCTTTTTTTTTTTTTTTCCTTCCAAATTCCAAAAAGGAAAGCTGAAATTCCCACATGAAGGCAGGACTTCCAAAAGGTTCCGTTAGTGAGCCCTGACAGACAACAGAAGACCTGTAAAACTGCAAGGATGGAGCATTCACTGTTTCAATGGACTTTTCCCAATGGGCAGGGTACAGAAAAATGCCTTTGATTCAACAGAAGTGGTGTGAGGAGGAAACCACAGGAATTACCCAGGAAACTTGAGGGCTCTCTGAAGGAGAAAATAGTGAGTAACTCGTAATTTGATTGCAAGTTGTAGGATAACTGACTTTCCCAGATGTCTCAACACCCCCCTGCTCCCTGCCCCAGCCAGCCAGGGGTCCCTGAGGAGAAAGGCAAGACCAGCAGATGCATTCCTGGCTGTCAAATCCTAGCCCACAGTTATTTGCTTGCTCCTTCAAAGAACAGAGGGTTATTTCACAGCACCTAAAGTCAGTACAAGTGTTTCCCAGTGCATTTCTCCCCTTTGCTGGTGGTTTTTTTAAGGAGCTCCCCGTGTTTGCCACCCAAAGGCTGCAGCATTTTCATGTCTGAAACGAGGCCTGGCTGCAGCTGCAGTGGAGATTCAGGGTAGAAGAAGGGGGAACTCTACAGAGCTCCAGTGTCCCCTGCCATGGCCAGACTGGGCTCACAGCTGGCACCAGCTGATGTCAGAGCACAGAACTGCTGCTCCTTTAGGTCTCCGTGCTCCTCTTCCCAGTAAATCTGTTCCTGTCCAGTCCCTTTTTTTTTCCACCCACCTCTTCCAGTCAGATTCTTCACCTTCTCTGTGAGCTGTGTTTTGGTTGGTTTGACCACCAGCACTTTGGAGCTGGCCCTTGTGGGGGCAGGAGCTGTCTCCCTGCTCAGAAGCAGCTCTGCAGCCCCTGCTTTGTGAACTCCTGTGCCTTGGCTGGGGATTGTTGGGCATCACCAACTCGAATGGACTCCATTGGCTGAAATAATGACTCCAAAGGCAACCATTGCCGTGCAGGTGCAGGGGGAAATGCAGAAGGAATCAAAAGGAAAACTGAAGGGGGTGAAGTTCCCATGGGTTTAGTTACCCAGGGAATCACGAAAATGAGGAAGCTGGGAAATTTGGCCTTGAAAAAATTACTCAAAGCCATATATTTCAGCCACTTCTAGTTAGATACATCAGGAGTATCTGCTTGGGAGTGGATTAAGAGCCTTGGCTGTTGCACTTCTAACACTTTATGTGCGTGGTGGGCAGAAGTGGCACATGTCTGCCTGGGGCTGCAGGAGAGCTGTGCCTGGCTGAGCCTGCGCTGGGGCTCTGGGGCAGGGTGAGGTGGCTCCCCGTGGTGTCTGCACGCTGGATGAGTGTCTGTCTGCACATTCCTCTTGCTCACTGAGGAATTTCGTTCTGGAAGGCACCCCCAGGGGCTAGGCCGATGTACAAGTGTGTTCCTGGGCGTGTGTGAGCCTTTGTGCTCATCCATTAGTGCTGCGTGTGTGCCTCTGCTTTTCTCTGAGGGCCCCACGGCACGAGCAGGTCCTGTGTGTGCTGTGAGTGCGTCTGTGCCTGGCTGAGCAGTGGGGAAGGGGCTTCCCTCCTTCCCTGGGTGGGGAACCATCCCCTGAGCTGGGGTGGGCAGCCTCGGTGACAGTGTGAGTGCGTCCTGTGCCATCCTCGCTGCCATCCACACGCAGCACCCCCCGGAGCTGCTCTGCTGCTGCAGCTCCAAGACCTGTTGTTTTTCAGGTCACTGCACTCTCAAGCAGAGAGCAGCTCCCTTGCTATTGCCCCTGACGTGCGTCACATTGCATTGGTTTGTTTGGAGCCGGCCCCTCTGATCCTGTCGCTGACAATATGGGATCCTCCGGCGCTGCTGCTCGGAGCCCATCCCCACACGGCCCCTCCTGTGGGGCTGGGATCTCCACGCAGATCTGGGGCAGTGGGGGAGGGTGAGCTCTGGGGCTGGCACAACTGTTTCCTCGAAAAACAGAGATTGGGCTGGCGTTCAGGCTGGGATTGCAGCGTTGTGCTGTCTTACTGCTGTTCACATCAGTCTGGGCAGGACGCTGCCCCAAACGCTGCTGTGTTTGTGCTTGGCTGGACAGCTTCAGGCATGGGATGGGCCCCTGTGGGTGCTGAGGGGGGCAGAGAGTGGGAGAAGGCACTCTGCACCTTCCTTGCCTCAGCAAAACCATAATCCTCACTCCTCTCTTCTGAGGAGGAACCCAGAAGGATTCTGAGCTCCAAGTCCTGGATGTGTTGGCCACTCTTCCAGCTCCCTGCCAGTGTGACATGGGTACAAAATGCCACTGGAGAGGGGAGAGCAGGGGCCATGGAGCTGATGGGTGGCCTTCACCCAACTGTCTGGTATTTGGGTGATCCTGTAGTGGGGCAGATGGGGACCCAGGATGCCAGGGTTTATCCCAGGCCTTTGGAGACAGCTGGTTAGACTGGAGTGGGGAAGGGCAAATGGAAATCAAGATGCTTGGTTACATGGCAGCTGAGGAAACGGTGGTCTTGGAGAGAAGGAAAAGGAATCACAAGTCCAAGGTCCTGGAATGTATCACCCTGCCAGGGCTGGTCTGCTGTATTTCCTAAGGTGCCTGTTGGACTTCACATGCTGATCAGTAGAAATGGAATTGCCCCGACAGTTTTTCTTACTATCATTTCTTTTGGATTATTCAAAGGAAAAGGCTAATGAACGAAAGGAAATTATTAATCCTTTGTTTTCCATTGTGGAGGGTAGGACAGGGGAAGCCACAGAGACCCTTGAAGGTGTGAGGAGCTTGGGCAGAGCCTGCATTCTCACCACTGGAAGCATTTCAGCCAACAGCAAACCATATCCATGCCAGGCGTGTTTTTAGCACTGGGCTGTTTTGTGCTTAAGTGTTCCTCTCCTCGTGCTCTGGACTGTGAGCCTCATAGAAGGTTGATGTTTCTGTGTTTGCCCCTAGGGGACAGGAAGCTCTTTGTGGGCATGTTAAATAAGCAGCAGTCTGAGGATGACGTGCTCCGGCTCTTTGAACCGTTTGGGGTCATTGATGAATGCACGGTGCTCCGTGGACCTGATGGGAACAGCAAAGGTGGGAACCCTCTGTGTGTCCTGCCCTTTGTCCCTGCTCCTTGGGTGGTGCTCACCAGCCTCACCTTCCCACTGGGGCACTTATCCCCTCCCTGGATTTGTGGGAACCCACAAAACAGCCAGGAATAGGGAGCAGGAAGAGTCATCTGCTGCCAGGGAGGTTTGGGGAAGGTGTGCAGAGACTGAGGGGAGAGGAGGGGAAGCAGAGCACGATGAGCAGCTGAGCTGTCAGGTCACTCATGAGCCTGTTCTGTCAGTCTGGGGCTGCAGGCTCAAGTGTTTGAACCCACAATGAGGAGTCCATGGAGAATTTGGGGAAGAGGTGATCAGGGGCAAGGGTGGAGATGGTGTCATCATCTGTAGATTATACCATTGAAGTAATAATTTGAGACCCTTCCTCTTTTTTCCAGGATAGAGGACTTGGGATGAGTCATCCTTTTTGTTCCCTGCTTCCTTGGGGTGGCTTTGCTTTGCCTTACCTGAGATACAGACACTGTCTCTTGCGTGATGGCACTTTCACAGCAGTCCTGTCACTGCAATCTCCTGTGCTCTTTCTGTCCCTTTCCAGGCTGTGCTTTTGTAAAGTTCTCATCTCACACAGAGGCTCAGGCAGCAATCCACGCACTCCATGGCAGCCAGACAATGCCCGTGAGTATAAGGCCAGGGGACCCACCCTCTTCCTAATCCTTGTCCCATTTCCCTGTTGCAGGGAGCTCCCCACACTCCTCAGAAAGCCACGACAGGTTCAAGTGCAGTGTCCAGCTGGTGGGGTTGGGAGGTGTGTGGGTGTGTGTGTGCACATCTGTGCTCCACTCTTAGTGCCCATCCTGTCCCCTGGGCTGCTGGTGGTGGCTGTGTTCGTCCAGACAGCACTCACAGGTATAAAAGCTGAATAAAAGAGAGCCAAAAATCAGGCCATGATTTTGTCTTGGAAACAGCTACCTGGAGTAGTTCAAAACTGAGCAGGGGGAAAGCTGACAGTTCAGCCACCTGGGTGCTCAGGCCTTCAGTGTGTGAGCACTCCTTGGCTTCTCTTATTTAGGCAGCAGAGGAGGCCTCTGGGGCGGGCTGGGTGTGGGTGGGAGCCCTTTGTGCCTTGTGTGGGGCTGTGGAGCCCTGGCTGGGCCTTGCTGTGCAGCTGTGGCCTCGTCTCTGGCAACCTCTGACCTGAAACTGGGGCACCTCATGGCTGGGACAGGGCACTGCTGCAGCAGGGGTGTTCCCAGCTGCCAGGGGCTGCTCTGCCTGTCCAGCCAAGCTCATGGTGGTGGAAAGATGGTGCTTGTGGGCAGTCAGTGCCCTGGGTGTTCCTGGCTGCACCATCACTGGTGAATGCAGCCAGGGGTGTGTGCATCCACATGGGCAGCTGTGCGAGGCTCAGGTGTGAGGGGAAGGGAGCGAGAGGGAGGGCTGGGATGGACAGACAGATGGGGAAGGGCACAGCCCAGGTTCCAGGCAGCTCCCCAGCACTTCCACACCAATATTTGCTCTTCTGCTCCTCTTCCCACTCCTCTCTGCCGCCTGTCCTGCCCCGTCCTCCCTCGCCTGACCGCTGACTCTCTGGCTGTCCCACGCCTCTTCTCTCCTGCCTCCTCTCTGTCTCCTCTCTCTGTGCCTAGGGTGCCTCCTCCAGTCTAGTGGTGAAGTTTGCTGACACAGATAAGGAGAGGACCCTCCGCCGTATGCAGCAAATGGTGGGGCAGCTGGGCATTTTCACTCCATCTCTCTCCCTGCCGTTCAGCCCATACAGCGCCTATGCGCAGGCTGTGAGTATCCCGCGGGGGTGGGTGGGGAGAGGCCGCCCTGCTGGCCCCGGGCTGCACTTGGGAGAGCACAGACAGATCTCCTGGCAGCTGTGGGAGAGCTTCCCAGCACCTGGGACAGCACAGACCGATCTCCTGGCAGCTGTGGGAGAGCACCCAGGAGCGCTCCTGGCTCGTTTCTCCAGTCAGCTGCCTTGTCTTGCACAGTGTTCATGCGTTTTTCTCCTGGAATGGGGGAGCAGGGGAGAGCTGGGGCCTCCTCAAAGTGAGCCTGGGATTTCTCTGATGTGGAGGTGTTTGGACCAGGTCAGTTGTGACCCAGTATCTTTCTGTCTTGTTCTGAGGGCTCAGAGCTGTGATGCCTGCCACACATATGATACCAACCTGTGAACCCTTCCTCTGGGTCTGTGGCACAAATGTGTGTCTCTCTGGCTTTGGAGCACCAGGAGAGCTCTGGGACGCAGCTTCACGAGTTTATTTCTCTGCTGAAATCCCCAGGAGGGCCCTATTTCCCCGAGTGCTGTCCTTGGCTCCCAAGGTTTCTCACTTGGCCAGTGGGACTGTGGGGTTTGCAGGGTGCTGGAGTGGGTAGCAGAAAGCCAGAGGTGTTTCAGCAGCCTGGCTGTGCTTTGGGTTTAGTGAGAGAACCTCCCTGCCTTGGAGCCGTGGTGGCAATTGCCATTGATGTTCAAGGTAGGTCCCAAACCCAAAAAGTCCCACATCAGCTGTGGTGGGGAATGGTTTGAGCCTCCTTGGTGACTCAGTCATGTCTCTGCTGCTGAGTGTAGAGCCTGTGGAAGGAGGCTCAGAAATTGCTCAAGGCGTGAGAGATTCTTGTGTGGACAGAGAACTCAAAGTAGATAGTGTTACTGAAAGTAATTTTCCAGGGAGGAGTGCAAATAAACCTGTTCTTCTCATATATGTGGACACCTCTTTCTCCTCTGGCTTCAGCAGCTCCTTATGTGCCTTCCTTTCGTTCACGTGACAGAGAAGGAACTGGTTCTCAGTTGTTGGCTTTTTCCTCTCAAAGATTCCCCAGAAACTGCCAAATGCCTTTTAAGTGTGTGGCAAGAGTATGGGTAAATAAAAAGGAAATACATATGAGGCTCTATAATTTTGGGGAATTTTGCAAGCCAAACATAGAATTGGTGCAACACAGATTATTTGAAGAACCCTTTCTGACCAGGCACCATCTTTTGCCAAGATCCTTCTTTTCTGTCCAGCCCAGGAGCCAGCTGCACCTGAGGTCCAAAGCTGTAGCTTATCTGAGCTGTGGGTCAGCCACGAGATGTTCATTCCGGTGTTGTCTCCTGCTGTCCTGGAGATGGCACTGACTCGGGCACGGTGTGGTGGTGGAGAGGGCAGGAATGGATCACACAGTGAGGTTTTGATGGCAGGAGCTGCTCTGTCAGCTCGAGGCCCAGGCTGTGTAAGGAGGAAGAGCCAGCAAGAGCTTCCAGACTCAGTCTTTAAATCTTCAGGCACTCCTGCTGATGAAGAAGGCAGTCAGGTCCAAGCTGTGCCTCCTTGCTTATCTGCATCTTCTTTCTCCTCAGCTGTGTCTGTTACTGCTCTGTCTCTGACTCTTCCCTGGCCTTCCTGCTTTGTGACTTTATTTTGGCTTTCCCCTTGACTCGAGGCTCAGCCTGTCTCTCACTTTTTTCAGGATTTTTTCCTTCTTTTCCTTTTACTTTCCACTGGGTTTGGTTCTTTTTTTTCCCCCGAGGCGCTGACCTCACACCTGACCGTTTCTTCTCTTGGGCCATCCTAGTGTTTGGTCTCCCTTCTCCTGGAGGAGAGGTCCCAGCTGCTTCTCACACACACACAGTGCCACCGTCAGAGGGAGAGGGAATCAGCCCTTTGAAATGCCATCTAACATCTCTGCAAGTGGGGGCAAAAGAGAGGGATTTCCATGCTGAATCTCCTTACGGTTCCTCAGAATGCTCTGCCATGAGCAGCCCCGGGGAGCTGGGACCTCTGGCAAGCCAGGGCTCAGGGGAAGCCCCAAATCCCTCATTGCCTCCCTGATTCTGGGCTTGGAGGAGGAGATGGTGCAGCCAAGGTTCCCCCAGGGCTGGGAGGTGCAGCTGAGCATTGTGGATGTGGCTGAGCCTCGAGTGCTGCTGGGGTGAGCTGGTGCCTCAGAGGCATCACAGGTTCCTGTAGCCATAACTGAACACACAACAGCTTCCTCTCCCTGTCCCCACAGGGTTTGCTGGTTACCAAGCCAAAGCAGTGCCCAGGAGTTCAGGAAGAAGTTTGGAGCTTGGGTTGTTTTGGTTTTGTTTTCAGTTGTCTGTTTTAAATTTATATTAATAGCTTTTTTCTTCAAAAGCTGCCTCAAATTAAACATGAAATAATCATACACTGAGTTCAGTCTAAAGTTATTCAGATCTATGCAAACATGCAAAATAAGATACTTAAAATAGTCAAACAGTGCATGTTAGCTGAAACTGTAAGAAAAAGTCTCATCTGGGAAGTACAACTGGTTAAGAATCTGAAAGCAGTTTATTTCAGTGCTTAAATCAGGTTTTGATCCCGGATGCCTCTGCAAATGAGTTCATTTTGTTCAGCAAGTTAGTTCAGGTGGACTCAGGGAAAAGTTTGGGAGCTGAAAAAGAAAATAGTTATCCATACAAAAGAGTCCTGAAGTCTTAAAAAAGCAACTAGAGCAATTTACTAAGTGCTTATAATGCTTGCATATTTCTTGTATATCATAAATCAATTAGTTCCAAACACAAAACATAATTGGTCCACACCTCCCCCGTTTATTTCTGCTGTTATGGTTCATTATGGTAATTTAATGTAAGTGATGAGAACAATTCCAGTTTGGTGCTCGTGCAGCCGGGTGGAGGCCTTGGTCCAGCCAGAGCCTGGCACAGAACAGGCATTAATGAGAAAAGAGGAGATCAATATTCACAGAGTGAGGAAGAAACGCGTTGTTTGCTGCACCCTGGAGTGGGGATGGTGTTGGGGGCTCCTGCACAGAGGCTCAGCAGGGCCCTGTGTCCCAGCGAGGCCACGTTTTGCTGCTGCCCTGGCTCGGGGTGAGCCCAGCTCCAGGGGAGCCAGGGCTGACGTGGTGGTGAGCAGAGAGGTGATTCCAGGGCTTTTCCTTTCTGGAATGGCTCAAGAGTGACCCCCTGTGCTCTCTGCCCCCAGACCCCTGCACTGGGACAGGCCTGGGAGCACTCACCCATCCCCAAAAAGGGCTTGAGCCCATTTCACCCCGTGGCTTCGCTTGTGCCCGTTCATGGCCATGCCATGAAATTCCTCTTCTTTTTATGCAAGAGCAATAATCAGCTTCTGTGTGGAGGACAGTGGGAGGTTTAGCTGGCCACAAACTTTTCAGTTACCAGATCCCTCAGCTGAGCCCTGGGCCAGGCTGAGTTACTGACTTCAGCCCTCTGTGGGTGAGGTGGGCTCCTGGAGAGCTGTGTGCTTGTGTTTGCAAAGCAGACACTGGGATGTGGCAATGTCAGGAAGATTTTTGTTGTTTCCTTGGGTTTTGCCTTGTGTCACCCCTCAGCACCTCCTGAGAGGTTTCCTAGGAGCCTGTGCCTCCCCTGCTCTTCTTGCTTGATGTGAAGACAAAGCTGATAAAGGGGCTGGATAATTTTGCATCCAGAACTAAGTCTTTGTTGCCACTGCACTCTGAGGGCATCTTATGCTCCCACTGATGGTCAAATAGGACCAGAAGGATTTTTTTCTTCTTTTAACCCTCCTCCCAACCTCCCCACCCTTCCTTTTGTACTGTGCATCTGTGCCTTGGCAGGTGTGGCACGGGACCACGAGGAGCTGATGTCCCCTGGCCGCAGGGTGCAGGCCAGTGCCCGAGGACAGGCTGAGCTCAGGGGTCAGACCTCTGAGGGCAGAGCAGGCCACAAGACCCGGGGCTGGGCACATGGCAGGGTGCCCGTGCCAGAGCCAGCCCTGCCTGTCTCCCAGCACAGTCTGCTCCTTGAGGCTGGGCAAAAGCAGAGGGATCTGGGCCCCGTTCCTCGAGGCAAAGCTGTGTTATTTAATATCTGGCACTGTCCCAGGAGAAGTGACCAGGGAGAGGGGCTGTGGGGAGATGGTGCTGCTGGGGGCCAGGGGCACAGCCCTGCCCTGCTCCCGTGGCACTGCAGGAGCTCTCTGAGCCCAAGGGGCCCGTCCCGATGCCCTGTGCCCAGCTGGGCAGCTCAGACCCCTCGAGGCAGCTGGAGAGGTGGGCCATGGGGGTGCCCAGCTGGCTGTGTGGCCTGGGATGCCCCCTGAGCTGTGTGCCCTGCCCGCAGCGCGGGAGCTGTGCCCGGCTCTCGGGGGCTCTCTCGGGTGGCCAGGCCACTGTCCCACCTCGGCAGGGGTCTCAGCTGCCTGAGGACGTGGCTGCAGGGACCTCGTGGCTGTGGGGGCTGGGCCTGGGGAGGACAACACCACTGCCCACCCCAGCAGGTCTGGCCGTGTCGGGGGAGCTCCAGGGAGGGTGGCAGGACCTGGGGGAGGTGACAGCCGGGCTGCTCTGCGCAGCCTCCCCCGGCTCTGCGGGGCCCTGACTGCACGGTCCTGCTTTGCAGCTGATGCAGCAGCAGACCACGGTTCTCTCCACCTCCCACGGCAGCTACCTGAGCCCGGGCGTCGCCTTCTCCCCGTGCCACATCCAGCAGATCGGTGCCGTCAGTCTCAACGGGCTGCCAGCCACTCCCATTGCACCAGCATCAGGTGAGGGCCTCCCCGGGCAGGGAACCTCCTGCCCCAGCACTCGGCAGGTCAGGTCAAACAGTTCTGCTCCTCCGGGCTCAGCATCAGCACTGGCTCGCTCCTTTCTCACAGTGCAGCCTCTGAGCACAGCGGTCTCTGCTCTGCACAGACCCCCCTGACCCCCTCACACGCTCAGCACACATCCTCTCTCCCTACTGCTGTGCATTTGTGCTGCAGTTTTCCCTTTTGTACAGGAAAGAAGGGCTGGGTTGCCAGGATTGCACTCGACTCTGAGGTCAGCAGTGCTGTTGTTCACACCAGTAAAGCATTTTGGGTTCAAACCCCTGTCAGAACAGGCATGTGGCGTGCCAGGTGCTGTGCAAACCCAGGTCAGAGATGTTCCACCCCAGAGCTCTGACAGCCCTCAGGACTGGCAGTCCTGCACACACTCTTCCCACCAGTGCTGCCTCTTAATTTTGTGAAGGCTCCAGCACCAGTCTGTCATCTCCACGTGCCAAATACAAGAGATAATGGCTTCAGTTGTGCCAGGCAGGTGGAAGGGGGCAGCAGGGGCTTTGTGGGACCGTGGCTTTCATGGGATGTCCTCTCTTTGTCCCCTCCAGGGTTACACTCACCACCTCTCCTGGGGACAGCGGCCATGCCAGGACTGGTGGCACCCATTTCCAATGGATTCACTGGAGTGGTACCATTCCCAAATGGGCATCCAACCTTGGAAACAGTTTACACCAATGGCCTTGTGCCATATTCAGGTACTGAGAGCAGTGAAAAAACCCCACCATGCAGAGACCTGAGGAGCTGCAATCAGTTCCTGGTTTCTGGATTCCCCACGCAGAACACTTTTGTAGCTCCCTCCCAGCCAGGCACTGAGACTCACTTGGGGGCGAGGGTGGGAAACAACACTACACACACACACACACAGAATGCATGAGTGATTCCCTTTGCTGTGCTTCTGATTGTGTTTTTCTCTGCAGCCCAGAGCCCTTCAGTAGCAGAGACTTTGCACCCAGCCTTCACAGGAGTTCAGCAGTATGCAGGTACCAGCTTCCCTTGTCTCCCTCAGGCCCTTGTGGGGCTGACCAGATCCTCAGGTAAATGGTTTCTTCTGTCTCCTTGGGCTACAGCTGTGTATCCAACCACCACCATCACCCCCATTGCACAGAGCATCCCTCAGCAACCTCCCATCCTGCAGCAGCAGCAGCAGCGAGAAGGTGAGGATCAGAGTGGGACAGGTGTGTCCAGTGGTGTGGGTGGGATTTGTGGAGCTCATCTTCTGCACCACAGAGCCAGTGGAGAGGAGACAACACTAATTTTTGTCCACTGATCTTTAATGCTGGAGCTGGGGTGTAGAAACAACCACATCCCTGCAGTGAGTGGACTGGGAAGGATCACAGGATGCTTGTTGTGCAAACTTCCTGAGCTCACATCTGGCCAGATGCTGCCAGGTGCAAAGGGGCAGTGGGCCCTGAACACCTTTCATACCAGAGGGGATGAGAGTCAGCACCTTCCCTGTGCAGTGAGGGGCAAAGAGCACTCATCCCCCTCTCTGCTGATGCCAGAGCCACAGTGGTACCAGTCAAACCAGCCCCTCCAACGTACTCTCCTCTCTTTACAGCTTTCATAGCCTACTGAATTTACTTTCAACTTATTTCAAAACTGCTCTGAATAGAATTTGGAGGCAAAGGCATTTTCTCTCTGCTCCTGATTGGTAGAGCAAATGTCAGCAAGGGAGCAGCTTCTTGTGCTCATAAGGAGCAAGTGAAGGAGTGGACAGGACCAGATCAGCCCATAAATCAGATGTGTGGCAATCCAGGGGGTTTCCAGTAAAGGCTGTGGCTGATGGACTGAAGGCAGCACTGCAGGGAGAGTGCAGCAGCAGCTTTCACACAGCAGTGTCTGCTGCTCTCCTAGGACTGGCACAGCTGTGAGCTCACACCTCTGCTGATTTCCTTCCAGCAAAACAGCACCCGGACACTCACAGGGCTGGCTGTGTCCAGCACCCTGTGGAGGAGCTAGGCAAGCTTTGAAAGAGAATCTGCTCTCCAGAAACTCTAGGTTTGTACAGAGCCTCCCAAGTGCTCTTAGAGAGTCCTCAGCACCCTTCGTGGGCCAGAGACTGAGAGACAAGCAAGGGGAGGTCGGAGCAGAGGGAGGCAGTGCTAGGGCTCTGCTCCAGTGCTGTGCTGTGAGTTGAGCCCGTTTCTCTTCCCCTGCCCTTTGGGGCCTTTCTGTTTTGTCCTTCCCCATGGCCCCCGTACCTGCAGGTCCTGAAGGCTGCAATCTCTTCATCTACCATCTCCCCCAGGAGTTTGGAGACAACGAGTTGATGCAGATGTTCCTGCCCTTTGGCAACATCATCTCCTCAAAGGTGTTCATGGATCGTGCCACCAACCAGAGCAAGTGTTTTGGTAAGTACAGGCAAGGGAAGCGTGGTCACCAACAATGACACTCGTATTGGGCATGGCACCAACAGTGCCATTGTCACCCATCCCGTGTCCTTCCTCAGGTTTTGTAAGCTTTGACAACCCATCCAGTGCACAGACAGCTATCCAGGCCATGAATGGCTTCCAGATTGGCATGAAACGCTTGAAGGTGCAGTTAAAGCGGCCCAAGGATGCCAACCACCCCTACTGACAGCAGTGAGCAAGCAGGAGTCACTTCTGCAGCACAGGTAAACTGCCACCCTCAGGGCACAGCTCTGCTCCCTGCAGAGGGGGAGGCCAGGAGTGGGCACAGCTGGTGGGGCAGAGGCTGCACCTGAGCCAGGCGACCAGAGCAGCCTGGAGATGGTGGCCAGGTTCAACAATCATCAGGCAAATCTGTGGCAATGGGGCAAGCCCAAAGCCAAGCCAGAGAGTCAAGGTCAGGGTCAGGTGTGGTGAGGGTGAACAGGGTCAGGCACAGTCCAGGGATGGCCAGGCAGGTCTGTAATGACAATAATGAACATCGAGGTGGGGAGAGAGTCCAAGGGTTGGAGTGCAGGCAATGAGATCCAGGGACACAACACAGCCGTGGACAGGTGGAGATGGCACTGGCACTTCCACACTGTGGATCAGACAAAGGCTGGTGGCACAGAGCTGTAGGGAGACTGCTGGACCCGTGGGCAGTGGGGACAGACACTGCACATGAGGCTGCTCACGTTCTTCAAGGCCTGAGGGGGCACTCGGGGCCCTGACAGGCAGAAGGTTCCAGTGGTTGTTTGTGGTGTAAGCAAGACTTCAGTCTGGTGTCCAACTGCTCCCAAAAAGGTTCTGACTGCCTGAAAAGGTTTTAAACTCCAGTAGTTTTCAATTCTTCCGTGGGCCCTGAAGTTAGTGTACAAAGAATGCTTGCTGGGGTAAGAAGAGACAATCCCATGATTTACACGGATCACAAAAAGCAGAGAATAGGTGAGACCCTGAAGGGCTGCTGGCCAAGAGCCAGCAAGGGAGCCAGCTCACAGCAAGGGAGGGCTGATGTGATTTGGGTCAGAGTCCTCCACGTTTAAGCAGCAGCAGCAGCTCAAAGCCTCAGGTTTGCATAGATGTCCTCCTAATCTCCCAATTCCCTCCCTCCTCCCTTTCTGTTCAGGTGAAGGGAAAGTCCAGAGGAAGAATTTCTGCTTCAGGTTGATTTTCAGAGAGGCCAGTAAATTTATCGACTCTTTTGACACCACCCCTTTCCTTCCTCGGCTTCCCACCTTACCCACCCCATCTTCCTCCTCCCCTCCTCTCCAAGACATGCAATTAAAGAGAAGGCTCAATACCTGCCCGGGAGGAAGATTCTTGCCACGCCTGGACTCGCATATTTGCTGCTAACGTGGTGCAAAGCAAAGGGACCAGCAAACCAGCAGCCCCTGGGGACACGGAGCTCTTCCCCTCGGGTGTGGCTGGAGCCCATGGACCAAGCAAACCCACTGGTGTGTCTCTAGGTTACTGCAGTGATGTGTGGAAATTTACTTCATCCCTCCCTCCCTCCTGCTCTGTTTCTGGCCCTTTCATAGATAACTATAAATATATACAGTCTCTATTTTTTTTTTTTAAAACTAGCTCACAGGACCAAACTTTTCCATTCAGAGACTGACTGCTTGCAAGAGGTAATGGAAATTAGGGGTTTACCTTTGCAGCAGCGTCTCCTCAGCACGCACTGCAGATAGGCCTGAACATTTTGGAGAGAGGGGAGGCTGGGGGTGGGTTGGGGAGAGAGAGAAAGAGAGAGAGAGCACATCTCTCTGCTCAACACGAGCAAGAAGAAGGAGAAATACATTCCTCCAGGATTAGGGCACAGTCAGCTGCTCAGCTTGAGTCACTCATCCACCTTAGCACCAGCCTGGTTAAGCATCTGGAGAGCTCTCAGTCCTTACCTTTCCAGGGCTTCTGCAGACAAAGCTCCTGGAATGTGGTGCCAGCCCCTACCCTGAGCACTCCCTGATTAGGCTGCAAGCACAGGAAACCAGTCCCTTTACTTAGAGGAACTGCACTGCCTCCCCACACACGGCACAGATCCATGTTTCACAGCTCTCCATGGCAACAGCATTTTCTTGATGAAGGCAGGAGAAGATGAGAGAGTGTGAGCAGATGCAATCTCCAAAACAGTGAACGCCTCCCAGGGGCTGCACGCTGCCTCCCTGTGTCGGGTGCCCAGCACTGGGGAGGGGGCAGTTCCCATTCCAGGTGAAACTGGACATTTTCTCCCTCTGAATTCTGCAGGAGGACTCACCTCACGCACCTGCTGCAGAGCTTTCCCCAGCAGATGCAAGGAGAATAGGATGAAAGAGGGTTCCATTCTGGGTTTTTTTCCCCAGCACCCCCTCCAAGAGAGAGATTATACATTATGCAGCATATACATATATATACAGATATATATATGTAGGGACAGCTCTGTACACTACACACACCAACTCTAAAGCACAGAATGTAGTTCAGAACTGGATTTCAAAAGGATCCCCTGAGAGTGGGGGGTGTGTCATACTGACGAGGCACAGCCCTTGAACAGTTTGGAACAGTCTCTTCAAGTTTCCACAAAAAGAAGGAAAGGAAAGGAAAGCAAGGCAGAACAGCCCAACGAACCCCAGAGCGAGTAAGGAATGAACGATTTCAGTATTCCAGAGTCTGATGAGGTACCACAACCATTGGTGTGTGTGTGAGGGTGTGTGAGCACATTGAAACAGGAACAGAGAGTTGGTGGGGCAAAGTTGGTGCAATTGATACTGAAGTGAGCTATGGGGATTTTGGAGAATCTCAGCCAACTCTCATTCTCCTCCAGTTGCCCTTTGTTCAGGTGTTTGTGGCACAGTCCTTTAAGTACCTTCACATCTCCTCACCCACCCTTCTGTGTCTGACGCTGAGAGTTTATGAGAGGTGAATGAAGCTGTGAGAGTCTGTGTGTTTCTATAGTCCATGTTTACTTATTGTAAATACCATTTTTATACTTAACATCTATTATGTATGTGATTTGTATAATGTACTTTATTTCTGCTACAAGTAATTTCATGAAGTTTAAACTTAGTCTAATTTTGAACAAAACAAAAAAAAAAAAAAGAAAAAAGATGAACAAATGCCAAATGGGAAAAAAAAAGGACTTTGGGAATCCTAGGTCAAGCTGGTTCAAAACAAGCATTTACAGTTTCTTCCATCACAGTTACTGATGTGACTGTACAATGTTACAGGTGCGATACAAGCTTTGTCAATGTCAAATTCCTCACTCTGGTCAAAAAAAAAAAAAATCCTAAATTTATTTAATAAAAGTTTTACTTGCTAAGTAACTGGGGCTCTACTTCATGTTGTTAGTTGCAGCTGCTTTTAGGTAATGCTTACACTTGAAGACATTGCCAAAGCCCTGGGGCCAATCCAACAGCTCCCATCAGGTCAGCAAACAGGCCTGGGCCCACAGAACCCAGGGCACCAATATTTCTTCACAGAGGAAGCATCAACACACAATACCAGTACATCAAAAACTTGTTTAATTGAAATAGAGATTAAAATGCTACTTACAAGGAAGCAAGAGGGTTCACGGAATCCAAAAACCAATGAAGAAGTGGAGGAGGATGTGCCAGGAATGCACAGACATTCCAGGACACCCCGTACAGCCAGACAGGGGTTAAGGCTGGGACTGAGAGACGCTGGGTGCAGTAAAAGCAGGCGAGGCTGAAGGAGGAGGGGACATGGGGGGAGGGCTAAGGCAGAGCAAACAGTGGGAAAGGTCTCTGACTGATGGGGAGCAGCAGCAGAACCGTGGCTGAAGCAGGATGAGGGACCACGAGCCATCTCAGGAGAAGGATCCTTGCCAGCACTGCTGCCCTGCTCCTGCGTGACACCAGCGCTGAGTGGGATGGAGTGGGATGGCAGGAGCCTGATTGGAAGGGATGTAGGGTGGGAGGAGAGGCTGAGGCTGGGCATTAAGGACTGCTGTAGTTGTAGAAAGCCCGTAAGACCTGGTTCCCACTGCTGGGGAACAGAGCCCAGAGGCAGCAGAGCTGCTGCAGCCACCACGGGTAGAACACCTCGTGTGCCCGGGTGGCTCCTCCCCGGATGATGGCGAGAGCGGCCTCGGGAGCTGGAGAGGCTCTGAGGTAAACTTTGCCCCTGCAAGGGAACAGTCAGAGGGTCACTCAGTCCTTGCTGGGGTTGGAACTGGGCAGAGTGACCACCACAGGGCTCTGCCTGCTGCTGTCCCATGGTGTGCCCAGGCAAGTGCACTCTCCCCAAACACATGCACACACCCTCTTGAACAGAGTTGTGCTTTTTTTTTTTCATGCTCTCAAGAAGAGACACATTCCTGCAGACAAACTCTCTTCCAAATACTTACCTGGTGTACTCCAGTGCTGACTCAGTGTCAATCAGGCCCAGGATGCACAGTGTGACAGAGACACTGCTCTTCTGCATGATGAGCTCGTGGCGCAGTGAGCCGAAGAATCCAGCCAGTGCAAACTTGGTGGCAGAGTAAGAAGTGGTGAAGGGAGTGGGCATTTTCCCTGGAAAGGGAAAAGAGAGAATGGGAAACACCAGGAAAATGGCTGTAAGGAGGATCCATGGAGGGGGAATCTGGGAAAAGATGTTGGCTTTGTCATACTGCATCAACTCCTGTTCAGGTGAGTGTCCCTCTATGTAAGTATAATATTAAAACAAGCATTATTATATTATACTTACATATTTATTATAATATTATTATATACTGTGAAAAGCACAATTTGAAAATGCGTTTAGGGGTTGAACAACAGCAAAATATGAGCAGAAATATGAACAGTACTGAACCATTGTTTCCTCAAGGCCAGCACTTACTCCAGGTAAAGCCACCAACCTGTGAGGGAAGAAACGACCACCAGAGCACCTCTGTTCTTCTCCAGGGTGGGAAGAGCTGCAGTGGCCAGTGCCACATAACTCAAAAAATTCACCTGGAATGATAAATGTAGACATGGAAGAAGCAAGAGGGTTTGAAATCATGAGCCAGGAAGTCAATAGAGTGGTCAGAAATGGAAAGGAGCATGGCTTGGAATTGCCTTTTCAAACATCAAGTGAGAAAAATCATCTCTGTAGAGATGGGGACAAACATTGCATCCGTGAGTCTTTCAGATTCCAGAAAAAGCAGTGGAGGAGATTCAGGCCAAAAGTTATTCCTGGGCTTTAAGGTACAATTGGCGGTCCCTGCATTCTCTGTATGATATTCTTTACTCTGCAATCCCTATCAGGGACACCAGAGTCTCAGTTTGCTCCTTTTTTAAGTTTCTCTTGACTGAGCTCAGACTACAATGAAGCACAAAATTCAGCATCTCTTCAGAGTTTCACTGCTCTCTTAAATTATAAGAATGTCTTACCTATTTTCCTAAGTTCCCACTCCCTAGCAAACAGACTCCTTCCAAAATGAAATAGCAACTAGCATGACCCACCTGAATGAAGAAGATTGAATCAAGAAAACAGCTCTTCACTTCCATGGTCCCAAAACCTGGCACCTGGGTGATTCTACAGGAAAACTCTAAATCTGTGAACAGAGACTCAGATGGCAGACACCATTTCGAACAACCTTAATTGTGTCCTGCAGTTGTGCACATGCCATAGATCAGCAGGAAGTGCTGGCTGCTCACTTAACTGACATTCCTGAACTAAACTGCTCCTCAATCCTGAACTGCTGGGCTAAAGGGAGATAAGAAGGACAGAAGGAAGAAGTCTGAAGTTCTTCCCAAACACTCCTCTGCACAACAACCAAGCAAAACACCTCTCTAGCAACAAAGCCTCCAAACTGTTTGACTTCAAACATGAATGAAGTAAAAGGATTGTTCTCAACCACGGCCACAGAACTGGATTTGCCTTGGAGCTTCCCACAGCTGTCCCAGGAGAAGCCAGGCTCACCCAGGTCCAGCTGAAGCCTCACCTGCATGAGCCAGCGGGTGTATTCCACATCTCCAGCCCACTCCTGGAAACGGTTTGTACCAATGTGGTTCAGCACCAGGTAATCCACGCCCCCTTGGACAGCAGAAGGAGCAGTCAGACAAGGGGCCCATCAACCAGGGAGCTCAGAAATGCCAGGAGGGCTGAACCACTCCCTCAGAAGGCTGGGAAGAGCTTTACCATGAAGAGAGATTAAATATGCCCATCAGGGAGCAGCTTTGACTGCTTCCCAAAAGTAGAACTGAAAGGAGAACTTTGACAACAGCTCTCTGAAATGATGTTTCAACATGATTCAGACTCAGAACTTGGTTCTGGTGGTACTTCTGTGTCCTTAACACCCTTCTCAGTCTGGGGAACTGAAGCAGGAAGCTCCTACTAGAATGAGAAGTGTCCACACACCTGAAAGCCAAAGAGATGCCCAGGATGCTTACCCAGCTTTTGGACAGCAAACTGAACCACCTTTTCAGGCTCTGAAGGGGAAGACATGTCTGCAGGGATATAAAACATTTTCTTTGCTCCGAGTGTCAGACATTTCTCCATCACCTTGAAAAAGAACACACCCCAAAGATTAAACAACATGGAAAAATAATAGGAAAAAAGGGCACCATAAAGCACAAACTAGAGTCAGTGAGAGTCAATTCTGAACAGAGACACCATTTTTTAAATTAAATTCTACTCCTGTTTGGGCCATGGAAAGCTCATTCTGCATCCAGACTTTGAAGCTGCATCCTGCAAAGAGTTACCTCTATTTAACTGTCTGCTTAAACAATCTGCTTTGGGAAACGATCAAGAATCACTGGAAGAAAACCAATCTTCTTCAGGAGAAACCTTTTGGAATAAGGGTTATGCTTTACAGTAAGTTCTTCTCTTTTTTTCCAAAATAACTGGAAAAGAATTCATCTTTCATAATTCCTTTGCTACGTTGAGTAAGTGAATGTGCCTGGCAATGTTTTAGCTGTTTGCTGAAATAATGCCTTCCAGTCACTAAGAACTATTATTATACTCACTGTCCCCAACTCACCTTTTGCACCATCTCACAGTGAAGAAACTTCCTTGGAAGTCACACATCCCCACAGTTAAAGAGTTACCCTTTCATTATTTATTGTTCCATTTCATACAGTACAGATGTGGTCTCGTCTATTTGAGGTGGTCAAAAAGCATTTAACCTACAAAAAGTCTTGAGTTTTTAACAAAACAGCTACAAATAGAACAACCTGGACTCTGAAAAGCTGCACAATATCACACAGGAAGTGTAGTTCATGGAGGATCTCAAATTGAAAGAGACCCATAAGGATCATCAAATCCAAATCCCTGCTCCTCACAGGACTCCCTCAAACCAAACCATCCCATTAAGGATGTGGCCCAGATGTTCCTTGAGCTCTGACAGGCTTGGTGCCATGACCACCTCTCCCTGGGGAACTTGCTCCAGTGACTGACCACCCTCTCAGTGGAGGATGTTTTCCTCATGTCCAATCTGAACCTTCCCTGATGCAGCTTCACACCATTCCCTCATACAAATGAATGTTCAGGCAGTTAAAAGCCCTGGCACTGAATATGCATCTTCCTGTACAGGCCAACTTTTCTTCTGGGTTTATGCTTAACAGTTCTGAAGGAAAATTTATTATGCTGACAACTAATTTGTTGTTGGTTTGGTAAAAGTCCAAATCTCTCATGTCCTCCCTCCTACAAGGAAGAGGTTCTTACCTTCTGCAGCACAGCTTCCCTCCTGGCAGTCAGCACCATTTCAGCACCAAACCTGGCATAGTGATACGCTATCTGCTCTCCAATCCCAGCACTGGCTCCAGTCACGAGCACACGGGCACCAGACAAGCTCTCTTTTTTATGGGAAAGAGAATAAAAGATACAGAAGTAAGTGAAGAAATGCCTTATGCATATAATTTTTTCTTTGCCATCAGTTTGGAGACACATCAGCCCCCTTGTGTCAGGCACTGCACACCTATAGAGATGATTCTTGACACTGAGGGATTTACAAACAAAACATAAAAAGAGAAAGGCAGTAGCAAAGTGCCATTTTCCCCCACGCAGACAAGCATGAACCCTGCTCTTAGACCATTTTGTCATCCTCTTTGTTTCAAGTTTCTCTTTGTTTCTGGGAATGGAACATTGCTTTGGGGTCACCAGCTCTGGTAAGACTACAGACAGGAATGAGACCATCAGTCAGAGTCTGGAAATTCAACATCTTCTCCTGTGTGACTTATATTTCAGCTTGAAATAATCCCCCTGGCGAGCCTACCTGGGTTAAAATCGTCTTTCCAGAAGAAAGCTATGAGCCCAGCTACAACCCCTGTAGCACAAAGCACTTTTCCAACTGTCTTCATATCCTTCCAAGTTGTGAGAAACAAAGTGAAGTCCTGAAGCTGAGCATTCAGCCAAAATATTGTGTTCTCCTTCCTCCGATGCCTGGAGCCAACCTGCGAGAGGCACGCAAAGGCTTTTGTAGAACTGAGACCCCACCTGAAGGGTCTCTTCTCTGGGAGCCACAGCCACTTTGGTCAAGGATAAAAACGATCTTTCACCGGCAATTCCCACAGCCCTCTGCACTCAGAGCCAGCCTCCCCGCACCGCGAGCCTACAGGAGAAAAAAAACCCTCTCGTGTCTAATCTTAGAGAACGCTTAATTCATTGACTGATGACAGTTGGCAGCAGTGACCCCGAAGCAGCCGAACCTCGGCAGGGAGGCGGCGGCAGAGCCCACAGGACGGAGCCTTGTCGGGATCAGCCGAGCAGCGGGATCAG